>JABFEA020000140.1:9748-42070 GCA_019775915.2 Cyphomyrus plagiostoma | reverse complement strand
CCCCCCCCCCCCCCCCCCCCCCACCCGCCCCCCGCCCCCCCCCCCCCCCCCCCCCCCCCCGCCCCCCCCCCCCCCCCCCCCCACCTCCGCATCTTCCAACCAGTTTAAACAACAGCTAACCTAAGTGCACCAAAATGAGGCCCACACAACACAGGCATATTAAAGCATATTAGCTCTACCCACAGACGTGACCCCCACAACTCTGGACATACGCAGTGATAGTATAACCCACTGAGCCAACATGCCACCCTTTCCTCAGGTTTTACACCTGGCTGAGAGGTCAGACTCCGCCTTCACACCACAGCCACACCCACATACTACAGCCATGCCCCCCTATTGCAGCCACACCCCCCTACTGCAGTCATGCCCCTGTACTGCAGCCACGCCCCTCTACTGCAGTCATGCCCCTGTACTGCAGCCACGCCCCTGTACTGCAGCCACGCCCCCCTACTGCAGCCACGCCCCCCTACTGCAGCCACGTCCCTGTACTGCAGCCACGCCCCCCTACTGCAGTCATACCCCTGTACTGCAGTCATGCCCCTGTACTGCAGCCACACCCCCCTACTGCAGCCACGCCCCCCTACTGCAGTCACGCCCCTGTACTGCAGCCACACCCCCCTGCTGCAGCCGTGCCCCTGTACTGCAGCCACGCCCCTGTACTGCAGCCACACACCCCTACTGCAGCCACGCCCCCCTACTGCAGTCACGCCTCTGTACTGCAGCCACGTCCCCCTACTGCAGTCATGCCCCTGTACTGCAGCCACGCCCCCCTACTGCAGCCACGCCCACTGCTGCAGCCACGCCCCTGTACTGCACCAGAGTACTGGCAGCTGCTGATCATATTAGCTTAATCATCAGGCTGGTGTTTGTGAGGAATGAGTGACTTATACCTGATATCTGAGCATTCACAATCCCCACTTTATCCCGAGTGCCTGATTCTCCTCCCATGTGCTTCCGCATGAGCTATTACCCAGATCCCCTGCCCGGTGTGTGTGTGGCCCTTTCCCATTCTCACTGAGAGTCTATGCACTGATCTCCCCGCCTCTGCACATGTGCCTGCCTTTCCTTTCATTCCCAGAATAGATTACCCGGCTTCCCGACCTTTGATTACACCTGGTTTTGATCTTAGTCTAGTGTACTGGTTCCCTGCCAACCAGGTGCCCCGTGATAGAGGGTGGTCAAAGTCACAGTCAAGGTCAAGTCACAGTCCAGGTCAAGTCAAAGTCAAGGTCAAGTCAAAGTCGAGTCCTTTATCTGTCATGTGCATGATGAACATACACTGGAATGCTCACGACAAGGCTTGTGTAAACATTCCTCAAATACAGACACACATAAAATTTTAAATAAAAAAATATGAAAGTATAAAAAGTCTAAAAAGTGCCCACAACCCCAACAGA
Organism: Cyphomyrus plagiostoma; assembly: GCA_019775915.2. NCBI lineage: Eukaryota > Metazoa > Chordata > Actinopteri > Osteoglossiformes > Mormyridae > Cyphomyrus > Cyphomyrus plagiostoma. The sequence goes on along the minus strand of JABFEA020000140.1, from coordinate 40,673 downwards.
TGACGAAGGTGCAGTTATTGCGCATATAATGTTGCAGCTTGCATGGTGTTGATTCCTGCGTTGTTTTAACAACACATCTGCTTCCGTTAGCAGGCGGCTGGCAGGCGGTGAGGGACGTACCACCATCTTGTTGAGCGACACCCAGCAGTCGGAGGGGAAGTCCTGCAGCATGGGCACCAGGAACTGCAGGCAGCCGTCCCAGTGGCACAGCAGCAGCATCATGCCGATCAGGTTGAAGATGCGCATGACTGCGCTGGCCAGGTCGTAGGTCATGTGGAAGATCTGCCACGGAACAGGGGGGGGGGGGGCTGTTATTCAGAGAGGTATTAAATAGGGAGGGAAACCACACTGTTTACTATACAAGGCAGCTAGGAGGAGGAGAGCGGCCCAGCTGAAGCCGTAGCTCTGCACCCGCAGAGCGTGTCAGTCCTTTTAACAGCCATCCTCACCTGTTATTACCTGTTATTTTGTAAGCTGTGCATTCAGCCTGAAGCACATACTTTAAAAGAAACTGGACGAAAAGCACAGATGCAGGAAACACTCCTATTAGCCAGGTGCTCAAGGCACATCCAGGTCCCCCAGAAGCTTAAACGTCTTAAATAAAAAAAACAACCCGATACTGCTGGCCAATTCCACAGGAGTGGAGAAAAGGTGAGAAAAATGTTCGGTTCAGACCTGCACCGTTGACGCCTGGCAACGGCAAAACCGTCGTGCCTTTGGTCTGACTCTGTCCATCTTTCGCCCTCAATATGGGGCCACAATGGACGGAATGGGCAGTGCGCACGAATGCACCCGCTCGCAGACACACACTCACGCACTACTGGGAATTCAGAGACACCGATTCGCCTTCGGACTGAGATAGGAGACGAGTTTACCCCAGAACATACCGACGGTGGTGTGGGATAAATGTGAGCCCCACGATAATTCAGCTCAGAGTTGGTGACAATGAACGCAGATAAAAGTGACAATGGCTTTTCGTTTCTCTCGGATATCAGTATCTGATCTGGCCGTTGGTGAAAAGCACAACCTTGGGCAACGAATAACCGGAAAAATGAAAATAACAGGGGCAGCAGTGGGCGAAGACTGAACACTGAATACTGAAGCCCATTCTAGAGCGTGGGCCACTGAGCTCAAAGCTCACGTTCAAACCTGAAAGATATGAATGATCAGAATCTCCAGCTGGGTGACAATCAAAGCCACTCCCATTAGCCGGACTGTCACTTTAAAAAGGAACCAGCCACAGCAAAAGCAAAGGCAGACATCTTACCTACGAGAGCAAAGCTTTTGTCAAACATACTTTTCGACTGCATGCTTGACTAGGCACCGTAAACAGTTCCAGCAGGGGGTCCCCTGGCGCGGACCCAGAGTTTAGCTTGTGTGTTCTTGAATTCCCTGACGAGACGGGAATACCAGCAGTGTCCTCTCTTCCTCAAACAAAACATAAAGTAACTCAAAACTAGCCTGTCTTGTAATACTGTAGGAACCCCTGCCAATAGGCAGAGTCCCTGCGGCTTAGTTCAGGAATATTGTGTCTTATATCACACGGCTGCTTTTCAAACATACGTCAGTGCAAATCACTGAAGATTAACATGGATATTTTGTGTACCAGCAGCAGAGGAGGTTGATGCCGCCCTGCCGAGTTTCTGTCGATGTGACAAACAGCATGTTCTAATTAGAATTTTATGCACGTTCTGATTTTGCTGAGTTTTACCTGTCCCTGGGTCGAAAAAGGGAGGGGCTTGCATTTCACAATCACAGTCTTCATCATATGACATCACTACTCTGTTTTTATTTATTTTTTTCATTTTCAAACTCAAAGTCTCCATCTAAATGCCTGGCCTTGGCTGGTATGGTTTAGCCTCTGTGCTTATGATCAGGAGGTTGCCCTATAAGCCATATTATTATTATTATTATTGTTATTGTTATTATTGTTGTCATTATTATTAATATTATTATTATTTAATGGAGACCCTGACGTTGCTCCATAAAGCCTTTTGCAGGAAGCATATTCTTCTGTTTTGTATCTTAACAACAGGCCTGCACAATAAAACGGTTACTTTACAGGTCTGTGCACCTTGCCACTTAACTGAAAACACTGGTTTTGATTAATGCGGTGATGTCATACGACAAAGACTGTGATTTGTTAAAGAAGTGAAAGGCAAGCCCCGCCCTTGGTAACCCAGGGACATGTGAAACTAAGCAAAATCACATGTCCCTAATTCTACCATTTGTAAAGGTAATTCTCACCAAGCAAGAGAAAAAGTATATAACAAACCATAACTACCTGTTAATTTCAAAGCAATGGAAATTTCATCCAAAAACCTGCTTTCCTCACCTCCGATCTGCCCTCCTGCTGAACTACCGAATGAGACTTTATTGTAGAAAACAGTACAGTTGATTAAAGCAAAAAAATATGTGTGTATAATGGCTGGGTGATTTAGTAAAAAATGCAAACAAATTCATTAGTCAGAGATATTACAAGATCATATGAATAATTACTATGAAAAGCTAATGTCTGACTGTGACTCATGGGCACGTTTGTAGACTGGTTCCTTTTCCACCCTCTCATGGAAAAGTATGGATATGGAGAAACCAGGGCAGTGCTGAAGCTTACAAGCCAGGCCCCGACTGGAAAGTTTTTAGTTCTTTGCTTGTTGGTAGGGGGTGATTCGAAGTGCTGAATATTGATGAATGCGAATGGAGATAAATTTCCTAATTTATCCTCCAAAACTCTCCAAAAGTAATACGCAGATGTGATTTATGATTTCAATCTGGCTGCCTGCCTCTTTGCTGGTCCTTTTGAGGAGCGTCTGCAAAGTGGTGTGTAGAAATGCTCGTCGAGGCATGAAAATGCCTGGCGGTGTTTTCATTTACATTTTTAAAGGGAGTTTTCAGATGGTCCCCATGCAACAAATCAAATCACAAGAAACCCTCACATCTCACATCATCTGCTCATGACAGCTCACTACAGCTGTACCCGACTTCAGGTCTGAAGGTTTTTCTACATGGAACACCAATGAACTATCGGTGCTTTATATGTGTGACAAGAGACTCTCCTCTTTAACACTACTTCCCAAAAAACCTCAGGTCAGAAGCGAGTGATGTTTTACTGATGCCATTACCTGATTATAAGGTAATTCCACTGACTGTTGGATAGTAACATGCATTTGGTGTGTCTATTAAAAGGACACAGAAAACCACGGATCTGTACAGTGATCTACAGCGGAAGGCAGGCATTTTCAGAGATGCTCTGGGCTGTCATTAAAAAAAGACGCATCCTCCATCGAGCAGCAGATGGGTGAAGCCACTTCTCTCTCGAGGAAGCTGCTCCCAGCCCTTCCCTGCAGAGCTGGTCACGCACATGCCGTTTCGGTGCCTAACGCAGTGTGACTCGCGGTGGAAGCTGTGATTCCGGCGAGGTGGAGCTGCAGGCAGCTGCTGGGCTCAGAGCCTCCTACCTCTCTGTCGGGGTGGGTACACACATGCTCCAACAGCTGACTGTGCAAGGAGTTATTGCACAGGAATACAAAAAAATTACCCATAATACCCAATCCTATCCATCTGAAGCAGGAATCACATCCAGTTGTTTAATCATGTGAAAATTCAACTCTACTTGTTTTCCAGTCATTTTAATACTTTACTTAAAGCAGTGATCATAATGCATTATAGATACCTTCACAATGCATAATAATGGTCAGTATAAGTCATTACAATGCATTATGAAGGTATTTATAATGTATCATAGATGAGAGCTTCGTAGAGCATTCATAATGCATAATAAACATGGCTATAATTGTGAAAATGTAAATAAGTGCAAAAGTTATATGAAATATTGAAATTACATTGGCTTGTAGTCTGGTGAATGTTGGAGCCCAATAACAAGGCCCCTTCCACAGCAGGACCCGTGCCAATAAAAAAAGTAATTATAAGAATTTTCCAATGTATTTACACCCGGCTTTTTGGAAATGACTCTGAAATGCTGCATTTTTAAGGAGCGATGGTGGTCTGTGAGTTTCTTCCCCCCCCCCCGTCTCTCACACCATCTGAAATGGCCAAATATCCCCGTCATGGTGTTTTTGTCGGGAGGAGAGTGACAACACTGCACAGATTGAAGTGCCGGAAAACGCATTTTGAGCTGGTAATACTGCCTCGCGCACTGCGGGCCATGATTCATGGCGGACATCCCGCTGCCTGGATAGCAAAGTAAGTAGGAAGCTTGCGAAGCCCAGTGGACGGTCATTCCCCTAAGCCAGTGTTCCGTAGTCCGGTCTTCGGGGAGCCACGGTCGGTCCATGTTTTTGCTCCCTCCCAGCTCCCTGCCAGACAGTCCACACACACACACATGGTCTGTCTGTCACTCGCCGAGGACCTGATTGGGAACCACTACCATGAACAACAAAGTCCATGTTTTGGGCCTTAAATTCTCCAACCATCCATCCTTCACAATTAATGTGTAACAGAACTATTTATTTTCCCCTCAGCGGCGCCCAGCCAGCTCACTCAATGAGCCTTTCGGTACGAGATCCTCTCCGTCAAGAGCGGCTGATGTGATAATTAGGGGTCACATCTCACTCAAATTACCACTTTCTAATCTGCAGAATAATAGGCGCACTAAGTGAAATGCAAAACACCGACTGAGTTGACTCACCAGACGAGGGCTGAGGGGCAAAAATTTTAATTCCTTGAGCAGAGCTGGGAGCCGCAGTGACTCAGGCTGATTTGCTCCCCTTTGACCAGCCTCTATACGTGTAATCTCGGCTAATCTGACATAATTTGAGCATTTATTCCACAAAACGGCACCTCCTTCTGTACCAACCGATATTAAATCATTCATTTATGTGCCCATTGCTGTCCAGTAGCCAGTTTGCAAAATGCAACAGCTGGCAATAAGAACTCAGAAGAAGAAAATAAATCTTTGTAATACGCTTTTCATTATTACTTAGGGCAGGAGACAGATATGGAGATGCAGACAATGTGCGATCCCCATCTTTCAGGATACATTATCATCTTAATAATGGAAAGATAACACTTGCCGGCATTGGGTTGGTGCCATTTAAATATCTTACATAAAATACCCCTCCTACCTTCCTATCATAAAACGGGCTTTTACAAGTGTTCCCTGTTCCTCTTTAATCTGCAATTACCCCAGTTTGGTTTCCACACATTTGTCACTTACGAAATGTCTTTTAGGCGTCTGACACAAATAGAGTCCTTATCAGAAATACGCTGCTTTGTCAGATTTTGCCATATTTTGAGAAACAGGTACCATTGAACCTGACTAATGGACTAACCATTAGCGACCACTTTAACATCCATCCATCCATCCATCCATCCATCTATCCATTTTCTATACCCGCTTGTCCTATTCAGGGTCGTGATGGGTCCAGAATCTATCTTGGAGACTGCCAGAGCAAGGCAGGGAACAACCAAGGATGGGGCATCAACCCATCACAGGGCATCCTCATACACCAGTCACTCACACACCAGTCACTCACACACCATTCACATCAATTTGGTAGCTCAGCAGACCTCTGGACCGTGGAGGGAATCCAGAGTAACAGTAAATCCAGAGGAAACAAGTCTATCTACAGTAAGTGTACATTAATATTTATTAACCTAAAATTACACACTATAGCAACTCCACTCAATTAAAGACAAAACCATCAGAATGATTCTGCTCCTGTCTGATACAATGTTGCTCTTAGTTTTTCAGCCCTTAATGCTTTCAACAGACTGTCATTAGGGGTGTAATGGCTCGTACTGACATCCCTGTTACACCCACCGGCGATGCAATTGCATCCATGCACGGTGCGTTTTTATGTTTCCCCGGCAATCGTCTAGCGATACCATTTACTGTGTGACTGATCTTCCAGCCCAGCCTAAGAGCGTCACGCAAATCACCGAACAAACGGAGGACTCTCACCCATCATTCACCGCGCAGAAGAAGCAGTAACTCGGTCAGCGGCATCACATCACTCCCAGGGAGTCACTGCAGCAGCGGCTCGTGCCCAGGGAGCTGGCAGATAGCGCCTGAGAGGTGCCACGCATTGGGCCACACGCCCTGTCCATTTCAGCCTACTAACTCGGAAAGTAGCCTCGGTCCACACAGGTTGATTCATTTGGTGACCAAAGATTACAGAGAATTTTTATGTGTGATTGCTGTATTAAGCAAAAAAAAAATACAAGAGTAGGAATGTTGATTTTACCTTATTTCTGCAGTTACTGTAGGGCTCCTTGTTCAATTTCTCTGCTGTGCTGCAACATAATTAGCCCTAAGGAGGGTCTTATATAATCAGAGAGGTTAAAACATCAGACTATCTTCTAACTGCTTATGTTGGTCAGGGTGGCCTGGAGTCTGTCCCAGACATCAGAAGACATGAGGCTGCTCTATGTCCAGGCCAGGGTGCCAGTCCAGCGCCAGGAACATGCACACACTTTGAATCACGCTCTATGGGTGACTTAGAGACGCCAAACAGTCTGACTGCGTTTCTATGGGCAGCGGGAGGGAACACGGAGAACCCAGAGACAGATCCACGTGGCGTCGGGAGAACACCCAAGCTCCACACACAGAGCAAGGATCTGAACCCAAACCCAGACGGTGCGAGTCAACAGGGTTACCCACTGAGTTCCACTCATTTTAAAGCAATTAATTGAAAAGCATCGCAGTATAATATACAGAATACCTGCCTTGATTTAGCAAGACATATGGGATAAGCATGAATACTGAAAATAATGGACTTTGAATAAGGAAGAGCAAGAAGTTAAACGAATGTATTACATTTAAGCAGGACCCAGTGTGACTGTAAAGGGCTCTCAACATTTATCACTTCAGTCATAATAAGAAAATCCTTTTATATCTCTCCAGACAATGGGCAACATTTTCCATAAATCAAAGCTTATGAGGAGAAAGACAACAGGAAAGAGATTAGATCCAGATGTGAGATTGGATGTTACCGCACCCGCAGGCATCCTGTGCGGGGTGCCCCCTGCCCCACCCTGCCTGGGATGAGCTCCAAGGCCCCCTGCCACCCAGTCAAGGATAATTACTTGGAGGACTGATGGATAAATTCCGCAGTCCGTGTTGTGAGGCTGCTGGCAAATTTCATTTGGTTACTAGGCTTTCGCTAGCAACGTGGTCCTTAACCATTAATCTATTAATGTTGCATTTTCTCTACAATTAGCGTAGCGGTTAACGACCCTGGCTTTCAGCCTTACTGGTCGAATCACGGAGAGGAACTACCTATGAGTGAGAGTCGTGCTCGACAGAAGTATCTAGATGCGCAAGCAAGTAAAAAGGGAAGCGATCAAAGTGTCACCTAAGCCAGTGGTCCCAGACCTTTTGATGTCCATGAACTGGTTTACGTCAACAAAATTTTCACAGACATCTAAAATGTCTTGCGCAGGGTGGGGGGGGTGACTGGTGACACCCCTAACCTGAGCAGCCAAAGCAATTCCATGTGGAGATCGACAGATGAAGGTGATCGAGTGAGTCATCGGAATAGCATGCTCTGCTATCAGGGAGCCTCCTTACACTTCCGTGGAGATACTAGGTATTAACACACCCAGAGCTGCCCATCTATGGCAGGCAAGCAAGAGAAGAAAAGGAGGCGAACCAGGCTAAGGTCAGAAAATGGTCCCACTGCCTATGGACTCACTGCCACCCCCAAAACACTCCAAAGGGGACTTCAAGGAATATGCTCCACCCCCCGCTTCTCTGGGCCCAGGCTTAGCTGGATTCACCTCTTACTCCTCCTAGATTCACCGCATCCAGGAGTGATGGGCAAACAAAACTTTCCTTAAGGTCCAAAGGTAGCAAAATCGTCATTCAAATTAACCAAGACTGCCCTGGATCAGTGTTTCCCAGGCCTGTCTTCGGGGACCCACGGATGGGCCGTGTTTTTGCTCCCTCCCAGCTCCCTGTTAGACGGTTTACATTTTCGCTTCTGGGAGAGCTGGGAGGGAGCAAAACTGTGGACCGTCTGTGGATCCCCAAGGACTGGGTTGGGAAACACTGCTCTGGATAGCCACTGCTGCCCCCAGCACATCCCACCCCCACCCCAGCCACAAAAAAGCCCCCCATTGGAAGAACGGCTTCTACAACCCCCAACAAATAAAATGCATCCCTACCTCCACATCTGCCTTTGTACAATGACCTCACTGCATCTCATACGCCATTTTCTGCCTACTTAACACTCCCACTCATTAATGTGTACAGATACACGCATATTTACACACACACACACACACACACACACACAGATATATATATATATAAATCTCCATTTCAATCAGTTGACACCTGAAGATGTCATGTATGTCCACTGTCCGTGTCTGCTTGTTCTCTCATATCATTAATGCTGCATGTCTCTCCAAATGGATGTCAAATTCCGATGAACATACATCAAAAGTGCACCAAACACAATGTCCAAACAAAACCACAATCTAGGGTGGTAATAAAGGTTTCAACTCTATTATATTCTATTCTATTATATTATATTCTATTATATTATATTCTATTCCAGGTAGAAGCAACCACAGGTTAAAGTAAGCAGATTGATAACTGTCCATATTCATCTTTTCACAGCCACTCGGCTGACTGACAATATGGTCCCTCAGAAGCTTCGCCTTTCCACCTGCAAAGCCGGTGAACCAAGACTTCACGTGGGTTCAGCCCTGGGGTGGGAGGGCGGGGCTATAAATTGTATATCCTTTGGGGGAGAGGTGGGGCGTGTTTGGGCAGGAAGATGCACGCCTGAACCAGAGAAGCGCAGGTGTGACGTGCAGGTGGGTGCGGACGGCAGATAAGGGGCATTTAATCTGCAGGATAAGGGCTTGGGATTTAATTATAACAAGAGCCAGGAAAACATAAGTGGTCCTGACATCGTGCCCCAGTAAGGCGAGCGAGCAAGGCTGAGGAAAATATATAAGATGAGATATATAAGAGTCAAGATTAATGTAAATATAGGATGTATATTAAGATCAAGGTAAATTTATATGTGCAGTAAAGACTGGGTATATGTTATAATACATTTCAGTGCTGCCTAAATTAACATTACAGAGGCCCAACATAACATATTGCAAAGGAATATAATTTGTGTAGAGAATAACATTACACAGATTTCACTTTTCCGTCTATGACTCAGGAAAACTAAGAAGGGACGTTAGAACCTTTATTTCTACAAATTAAATAGTATTCGAGGCCTTTTATTGTCATTACACCATGTGTGAGGAAACTGTAGAGCAGTGGCCCCTTCAGATACGACAATGAGCTGTTAGTTAAGTTCTCCCCAAACAAGCTCCATGGGCCCAGTGGCCTCTTGTTCATAAATTTCTTATGTTCTTATGTAACAAAACATGCAGTCATTTACACAGTAAATGTAAAATGCACTACATATAAAAACTTATACTTTATAAAAAGTATATAGAAAGTAGTAATGTTTAATAAGATATGGCAATATAGTTAATAAGGTAACAATGCAGTATTACTAAGCAACAAATGCAGTATTGCTAACCAGAGAAGTATTACTGATGATGCAAGCGTTGCACAATGAATTGCCAATAATATGAATATTGCACAGAGAATTACTAATAGTGTAATCTGGACAACCCCCATCAGCCGCCTTTACAGTTCATAAGATGTGGTAAACCCCCCCACGTTAAGGGTGTCCAACTAAGCTGCCGAATGATACTTCCTGTTACTTATATGCAAACACATAACTTAAAATTACTAAGGAGATTAAAACTAAAAAGGTGTTAAACCTGAAGCGCTATGACCCGCTATTAACAGAGATAGGTGATTCTGTTCCCAATCGTTTGTTCAAAAGTCTGCAACGTGCACATGCCTGATGATGTCATATACACTCCGCTCATGTGACGCTCCAGTGCTCAGTGCTAAAATGAACAAGATGAAAGAAGAGTAAAAATGATATTTAACCAATAGTCTAAATGAAAATCTGAAAGCATTGGATTGCAAGCTAAAAGTATAAGATGTATATAAGCAGCATTTGCAGATTTCAACACTGCAAATAACTACCTTGGCAATATAGCTGATGGAGCGTGCGTTGGCTGCTCTGTTGAACCAATATACTTTTCAACACGCTGTACAGCTTTGGGACTTTATCAACGGAAGTACTGAGCCATCTGTCTGTAATCGCAAAGGGGAGAGATGACAAACTGGAACTCGCTAATGGACCTCAACGGCAGCATCAATATTTGAGTATAGTTTCACCACAAAGCACTAAAATATACTGAGGTATTGCAGCAGTATTACCTTCAAATACAGTGGCAGAAAAAAATCAAAAGGCAAACAGATGTGAGATTTTAGTTTTAGGGCTGCAATGAATAATCAAATAATTAAATTGAAAGGGGCTTCAATTAGGTTTTTCATCCTGGATTATTGTATTTTGGTACACACTGCGGAAAAGAACTTCCTAGGAAAATATCTGGCTACAAGTGAAGAAGATATTTATCCTCCGTAGTTTGCAAATGAAAGGCGTAGAATCTTCTATTTTATATCAATAACCTCAGAACATAACCAGTTATGATTAAGAAGGCGTGTTCTGCCATTAGCCATTATTCACTATACACTAGTAGCCAAAATTGTGGAAACACATCCAATTTTTGAACCTTATTCAACTTTTGCTCCAGTTAATTGTCCAATGTATGATGTCTGTAAACATTCTTGTTTATGACTGTTTAGAAACATTACCGCCAATATTCATCCTGTAATTTTCAAAGCATGGTGCCCAAAATACCAGACGTTTCCACAATTTTGGCCACTAGTGCACCTAGGGTGCCCATAAGTCTGCTCGGCTAAACAATACAAGTTCAACCAGGATGCAAATTAATGATCAGCCAGGATGTGGATTCGAATAATGATGACAGGTTATTGAAAAGATGCACTCAGGACTTCCAAGGGAGACGCTTGGGACCACAGATGCTGGTGTCTCCTCAGGCTGAGCTTTGACCACAGATGCTGGTGTCTCCTCAGGCTGAGCTTTGACCACAGATGCTGGTGTCTCCTCAGGCTGAGCTTCGACCACAGATGCGTGTGAAAGGTCATCGGAGCCTTTTCAGCTGCTCCGCCGGGTTCTTTATCATGCCTGATAGATCTACAGCCTAAAATCTGCCTAAGATTTAGTCTGAGCGGAGCTTCTAGGTCTGAGAAGGTAAACCTGAAGACACTGAGAACAAGGTCACTCTGTAAACATATAACCTTTAAGTGAAAGACACGTGGTGGACCTGTGTGTGAATATGATTGGTTGTGGCAGTGTGTGGGGGAAGAATATAGCTGGTGACACTCTGTATCACTTCTCATTGCATTTTTCTTTTTCGTTGTTACTCTGTCTTTCAAGCCTCTCAGTACACAATTCTCTGACCACTGGCTGCTTGCAAACGAGACGGTCAACAGGTGTAAGCCAACCGTCACAGGATACCTTGAGTGCACCAACAATAAATTTCCACTAATAATTTCAAACAGCACACTTTCCGTAACTTTCGATCATCAGTATATTCAACACGATTCCTCATCATTAATCAGTAGCTGTAACCCTTCGCATTTAATTTATTCTATAACCATAAACCTTATTAAACTACTAAGTTTAATAACCAAATCAGGTCAAAAGTTTACTATAATTTGGTCTTATTTTGAAATAGTTCATTTCTGGATAAAATCTATGACTTCAGCAGTATTTACCAGCGTTCAGTATAGAGCCGAACGCCTACAACAGGGTTATTCAGATCACAGTCCTCGAGGGCCGAGTCCTGCTGTTTTTCCAGCCTTCCTTTAGCTGTCAGTCAGGTGTGAAGCCTCTGGCCAATCAGAATCAGTCATTATTAAACTAACTACCTGGCAGAACTGAAAACGAGGCCTGGATTTGAAATCGAGGGCCTGAATTGAATAGCCCTGGGCTACAAGAAGCGGTTGACTTACTTCCTCCCATTGGTGGATGTAGCGAATGAGTCGGGAGAGTCGCAGAAGTCTCAGGAGACTGAGGATTTTGGTGAAGCGGACGATGCGCAGAGCGCGGGCCGTCTTGTACACCTCAGAGTCGATGCCCTTCTCCACAATGAGAAAGATATAATCCACGGGGATGGAGGAGACAAAGTCCACCACGAACCACGTCTTCAGGTACTTCTTCTTGATCTTCTCCGGGTCGAGGATGATTTCGGTGTTGTCCTCGATGACGATGCCGGTGCGGAAGTTGAGCACCAGGTCCATTAGAAAGAAGGTGTCGGACACCACGTTGAAGATAATCCACGGCGTGGTGGTTTCGTCCTTGAAGAACGTGATGCCCACAGGGATGATGATTAAGTTGCCCACCATAAACATGAGCATTGTGAAATCCCAATAGAACCTGCAGATACAGAGCACCAAGAATACAAAGAGTAAGATCAATGAAGCATCTATCTATCTATCTATCTATCTATCTAATATTGCTTAGATGTGAAGTTTGAGGGGGAAAACTGTTCAGGCAACTTGCTTTACATTCTAATTTTAAATCATTAATAAAACACAGACCAAGGAGACATTGCCCTACATTATTACTGTTTACTAGCACTCTTACTGAGGAAATAGTTCCTTCAGAACCCTTGTAAATAGTTTTATTATGCTGGAATAATAATAATTATAATAATTATGATGCACTTTTGGGGCTTCACTTTCCTTTATTTTCCTGTTGACAGCAACAAACATTAACAAAGTAACACCAATTTCTGCAGAAATGTTTAAACCCAAAGTGAACGCTGACTCTTCCGATGAATCCCACTCCATCGCCAGTTACACCACTAAGATGCCCTTGTCTATATTAAAGAATGGTTTTAGAATTAGTCCAGGATAACACGTTATCCTCCTGCCATCTGCAAGGTCAGCACAAGGGCATCGCCCACGAAGGGAGGGAAATCCAAAACCATGACAGCGAAATTGATCTAATCCAGCCGGCAGCAACTTCGAGACAAATAAAGTGTTAAGGACAATGACCGGCACATGACCTAACAGCCAGGACGGGGGGGCTTCTGAATGTCACAAGCAACAAATAAGTAATCAAAGGTATGTCCTGTGTTGTGGCTTACTGACACATTAGAGCACCATTCTCCACTCGATTTTAGGCAAGGGACATGCTTAGAGGGCTATTGGGGGCCACCATTCACTGTTAAAGCTGGCTAGCTGATTGTTGGTTAACTACGTAGTTGCACATTACTGGGTGACTTGTATTGCAATTAGATTCAAAATAAATAATAATTACAAAATTATATAAAAAAAAAACAATAACTGATGGTCACGATAATTAGCTCTATTTTTTTTTATTCAGTCACAGGCTGCAACACTGGCCCACCGGGGGCCGCGCACTGAAGACCACTGCCTTACAGTAAAGGTCGTTGGACAGGTCTCTTATAATGAAGTTTTATTAGATTGCCGGAATATTTAAGAATACGCCACCGGGGGTGCTGCTGAATCATTTCCTTATTGCTCACGCATTGTGGCCAAATTGTACATTAAAGACGCCACAGTGAGTCAGACTAGGTGTATTAGATCCTTCCAGTATAATTCAATAACAACAGGAACAACGTATTCTTAACGCATGCTGGTTCGCAAATATAACACCTTGCCCAGACTTTAAGGTTGAACTCCAGACAGCCAGCATTATATTAGATTTTAAGCTGTTCAGTCTAATCACAGTAATTAGATATTACAAACACATTGACTTTTGTCTCCTGATAAGAAGGCAGTCAAATTATAAGCTTTAAGGCAGTTCAAACATTTCACTTCAATTAATTATTACTGTTCTGCATTAACTATCAAGATAATTTCTTTAAAATAACTTCCATACTGTTATGCTTATTATTGCAAGATTTCTTAGCTAAACCGCCATACTTATGCTTCACAGCCATGAGATTAGTTTACTGATAGCGATAAACATCCCTTGAAAGGTATTCAATACACAATAGCTATAACGATTCAGTGTAGCGCTACACGTGATACAAACGTTTTGGTGTTTTCCAATGGCTGGACATTCTCTACAGACTGGGACACTGTATACCTCCGTTTAAACATATCAGTCCTCATTTTATACTGGATCTTTATATTGGATATATAATATGAGACACACCAAACAATACAAGAATAGCTTCATATAAGCAAGGACAAGTAACTTCTTCTTACTTCGTTAAATCTCTTCGGGCGAAAGATCACTCAAAGAAAAAATGTCACTGGCCATTTGTTAAGCATGAAACCTGATCAATCAGGCTTTAGCTGAAACAAAGTCATTTATGGTACCAGGCTCTCGGTGGAGAGCTGTCTCTGGTACTGAAAGATTACAATATGAAAAATGCACGGCGCTCGCTGTTAAAAGCCTATGACGAAGTGAGCTCATTTCACTCTGATACAATGTTAAGCATTGAGTTCTGCTTCGATGTCCCGTAAAGTGAAGCTTACTGGGCGAAGCGTCAGAGTACTGGGTTGCAGCAATCGAAGTGAGAAGCCAGACATAAAGATTGTTCGATAAATAACACTTTCAGAGTGTTAGATCAGTACTAAAATCGAGGGTGTTTCCTTAATTTTTTTGTATTTTGTTTTCGCTTTGATGCTCGGTATTACACTAATATAGAGTTTGAGAGCAATATTGTTTTAGATAGTCATGAACACAAGAACAGTAATGAGAGATGCCTTCTCGATCGCATTCATTTAAGTCATAAACACTGCAAGGACGTATCGAATATATAACAACAACAACAACAACAATAATAATAATAATCAACCGTATGTCAGTCTAAGCACTACAAGCGTAGGGTAAGGCATATAAGGAATACAATAGCATAATGTTTAAATAAATCCAGTCGACAGAAAGCCAATAGATGTATCCACTTATCGGCTACTTAAGCAGATCCACAGAAAAGCGACAAAGGTCTTATTGACATAGACAGGAGCTGAAAAACTACAGCCAATTTAACGCGACGTATCCTTTGGGAAATATAAAGCAGCCAAATCTAAAAGCAATAAGCTGCCAAAAGTGTTAAGTGGCCGTCAGGGATATATGGGGAAAACACGACCTTCGGTAATGTGTTCTTTTATGGAAACAAAGGCCAAATGAATGATGCTAAAGTTTACCCCGAGCACAACGTGTAAATTTTAAATGTAGGTGAAATGAGAAATAATCAAGGGAGAAAATGTCTGTTTAGGCCAACCGTGCAGCCGGCATCTCCACGTTTGGGCGTCAAGGTGACTTTACAAAACGTGCACGGGGGATATCCGCGATCTAAGCAGCTCTAACACTTTTATGACGGTGTTTTCGAATCGGAGTAAACAAGTCAGGCAAGTTTATCGACCCGTCCCGGGATACCAAAATAATTAACCTAACATTGCGTGTTAAAAAACAAATCTAGTCAAAATATTTTCTTGACAAAGTCGTTGAAGGAAACATAGTGACCATTGGCTGTAACTCATTACTATTACATACCAAAGGTAATAAATGCATTGGAAAAAAATATATAGGTCTAGCATAAAACAAAAGCATATGTCCAAGTTGGCGGCGAGTCTGCAATATTATGAATTAAGGTATAAGGTGTCAAGTAAGGACGAAAGTATTGAACGGCAACACCAACTTAAATCTTTCGCCTATACATAGCAGGCTTCTATAATAATACTCTCTCTAAAACGGAATGCACACTCCATGTTATATGGCAAAAGAAACAACACATTTAGTGGAGGCCTAATTGTTTTTATATGCAAGGTGCTTGTAAAGGCGACCATCCATGGACATACACTTGATACTTGATAAAAAGCCAGGAGGCGGGCTTTATGTGATAGGCCTGCACTGCCGCTGTAAAGGTGTAAACGACGAGCATGTCTGCCTAAGTATTCATCTTCTTCTGGCTGCCATTCTGCAATGTGCATTTAATACGTTTAACTATAACTATTGTTAGTAAGTTTTGGTTTCTTTTCATTCTTTTTATTTATTTACTTTTGCCTATGAGGTACTAGTAAAATAATTAAGAGTAATGTGCAGTAAAGCTCATTTGGCGATACATTTACATCACGATTACTTTGAATGGGGCTTTATTCATGACGTTAAATCCGTGACTCTTTTCCATTATGTTATAAACAGATCTAATGGTCACCGTTACTCCTGTCTGTTCTCAGGCGACACATCAAAGTTATATGAACGGGACTTACTAATAAATAATTACAATAAAGCAGTGTATACACTTTCATATGCTGTGTTATCATTGAAATGTATTATACACTGCTCCAGATGATCGTAAAATGCCGTCAACATGTGGCGAAGGTTGGTAACCCGTTTTAACTCGACCCTTACCTGAAATCACTGTAGGGGTGGATAATCCAGTTGCCTGCCGATTTAACTCGCTCCTGTTCTCTTTCCACCGCTTTTTGGCTCCCAAACATACGCAAGGAGAATTTATTAACTCCCGGCTGCAGCATGGAGCTGAACTGGCGCTGCATGAACGTCTGGTTATCCCGCAGCTCCCCATCCTCCGGCAGGATCTGTGGTCCATCCTCAGATTTAAGGAATGTCACTGAATTCCGGGTCTGCTGGTTCTGGGTCTGACCGGCGCCCAGCACAGAGGAGGATGATTTCCTGCTGGGCGCATTGGAGAAGGAAACTCGGGAGTCCTTCTTCTCAACGACACCGGTGGCACCGGGGTTCGCCGTCTCGCCCCCCTGCCCCTGTGCCAATGAGCCGGCAGGGGTGGTCGAGCCGTCCATACTGGCGGTTGTAGAATTGCAGCCGCTCCGCCTTTTTCCGTCCTCAGCTCCAGTTATCCCCGCACCCTGCTTCTCCTGTTTAGAGATTATGGAAGACAGGCTCCCTTTAGAGGACGGATCTCTCCTACAGTCGCCGTTTGTGTTGCATTTCATGCCTGTGACGGTAGCCGTGGCGTCGCTACCTCCACCTGCCGAGCCAGTAGCCACACCGTTCGCCACTACCCCTGTCGCCGCGTCCCCTTCGCCCCCTTCCTTTGAGGCGCCGCGACCATCAGCATCCTCCTGAGCAGCCACGGCCGAGATCGTGGTGCCTATGGCAGCAGAAGGCGCAGACTGCTCGCCTTGCGAGGGGCAGGGCTCGTCGCTGCTGTTTGAGCACTTGCATGTCACTGACGCGGCTCCCCCTCCCGGCGTAAGATCCTTGATCTTCACACCACAGCCGCCGCTTACACCAGTCCGACGTACAAGCTGTTGCTGGACTTTTGGCTCCGCCTCACTGTCTGCTGCTGCTGCTGAAGCTTCGTCCCGGACGGCGGTGCTGTCGGCGCTGTGCTGCGATCCCGGGCGCGGCTGGGCGGAGGCAACCGGGGAGACGGTCACCGCGCCGCCCCTGACATCCAGCCCGGTCCCGAGGCTCCCAGCCGCGCACGCAGCCGTGTTGCTATGGCTCCCATCGCCGCCGCTCGCTTTGCTTTTCATGACCTCCGTAGATCCCCCAGAAACCTCTCTTTTGTCCATGGCATCGGGAAGATTAATATTTGCCTTCGTTCATCTTTGGGAGGGGAGAATATGCAGGCAAAGACACAGAGAGTGAGAGAATGAACACGGGGAGCAAAACAGGTGATTGTCCCGTAAACCGGTGCGTTCATGCTGGGCGCATTCTGGTAAAACTGCGGCGTGTCTCACACGTCCGAGCCGCCTCACACTGCATGGCTATGCTTATATACGCACACAGTAGGAAAATAATTATTCGCTAATAAATATGTGGAAATAATATCATCAATACTCATTGTAAAAAGAATGATATGGGGCCTGTTTAATGATCCCATGTATTGTTATTTTTATATACAGTAGCAATAGTGACTTCTATACTTAATTATTCTTTGAAGAATAAGCAGTGATTTTGAAATGAATACATACAGCGCCATTGAGCGTAATTTTATTGCTAACACAAAATGCGGAGCATCATTCTGGCATTTTACGTCCCCCCAAAAACGACACCTTAATGTTGTAACAATTAAAACATGTTGAATCTGGCTTGAAGATTTCCTAAGTGACCGTTCGCTCGCATCATCGGGTTATTAACTGGCGTCCTCTAGTGTTAAAACCTGAAAGTTTACTACCACGCTGTCAAAAATACGTCTGAGTCGCTGCTGCTGAATGACATTTTTATTGTATAGTCTTTGAATTATGGAGGAAAGGTCCTCCGTGGAGCCTCACACCTCTAGGGTGGGAGGTTCGAATCCTGCCTCCGATGTCTGTCTGGGAATTTTGCATTTCCTCATTATGATATGTGGATTTCTTCCTATAGCTTGGCTACCGTTTGTCTCTAAATTGCCCGTTGAGTGATTGTATGTGCTCTGTGATGGACCGGCATCCTGTCCAGGGTGTACACCACCTCGGCTCGGATTGCCTCCAAGTGACCCAAACCAGAATTAGCAAGGATGGATGGATATTTGCAACATAATGAATAGATTTTACAATATTTTTATTGATGACATAAATATGCAAACATTGAACTTCTTTGCTAAAAACAAATAGGCCTACCTAAATAAATATCTCTATTGCTGCCTCATTAGTCATATTAATTACATCCAGTAATTTTATCAGAGCATGTGATGAAGGTGTATTCAACTCTGTCCTTTTTATTGGTTTCATTGGTGATGTCAGAGGTGTGTTGACGGCTGATGCATTTCAAGCTGCTGTGACTATATGAGCACTATATTAACGGCATTGTTGACAGTCTATGTGATGCAAACATGTTGGTTCTAACTAGCTACTTGCATGAGGGTCAAATGCAATAAGGGGCCGTTGAGTAAAACAACATTGCAAAGGTGCTTTTGTGCTTGTGACGTCCGATACGGATGAGCTGACGTGTGTACACTGAACTGGGGAGGGGATGGTTTTCGGGGGATGGAATGTGTCAGTTACATCTAGTATTTGTAATATTATATGTGTGATGATGCTAATTATTTCAGGTGCAAACGGCACCAATTAGGACAAAAGCATGTGTAATAAGGTCAACCACCAACAAGGCAGTAGGGTTTGTAAACAAAACCAATAGCAGAGGCAGACACACAGTGTCTGCTATGGGAAGTGCTTTTATTGACATAAGACATTCGTCGATATAAGACATTATAAGTCAATATAAGTCTGTATTTCCTGGGACAATGTGGAGGAAGGATCCAGCCAACAGGTAATTACAGATATGCTCAACTCAATGACATAAAATGGGCCAAACCGCCTGGCTAATCCCAGGGTGATTAAAAAATAAAAATAACAACAATTCAAAAATATTCCCTTGCTGGATTTCATGCATAATACATAAAACATGTAAATACAGAAAAGGGTATTTTAAAAAAATCCAAATTATTCACACATGCAAAGAGCAAGGACCCTACAGTGCTGCCAGACTTACCTTGAAAAAGGCAGACTGTGCCAACGACATTGAAAGGTCGCACACCCTCAGCTAACTTCGTATGGCTGACCACGGAACGTCAGCTAAGGCAGCACCTCAGGTCACCAAAGGAATCATTTCTGTCTGCCTTCCGTTGTGTTGTTGAGCTCTTTATCCCTATTTTTAGAACTACGCTATTTGGAAAGTCGGAGAGGCTGGAAGCCAGACAGCCTGTTCTTCTGCAGCTACTGCTACTTTCACTTCCTGGTGTGTCACACTGAAGCATGATGCTCAGACTTATTTGCATAAAAGGCAGAGTTCCAAAAAAAGGGGGGTAAATAAATAATTTTGGATAGAAATCAAGTGGGATCCTATTAATGCATTTATCTAGGCTATGTCTCAGTATTTCACATTCGCTGTTAAATATACACTTAATTCCCACTTTAATACGTAGCTACTACTGTGTAGGACCCAATTATCCCTCCAGAACTGCTTTGAAGTTAGACAGGTTGGGCATTCAGAGAAGCCTTTCTTCACAGCTCTGTGTACTGTATTTGTTACACTTGTTGCCTTTGTGTAAGTGACTTTTAAAGCTGAAGTATAAATGTATGACTGTAATGATTCTGGCTGTTCTCTTCTGGCCTCTTTCATTAACTAGGTGTCGCTGGCCACAGAAATGCCACCAACTGGATGTGTTTTGTTCATCACACGATTCTCTGAATCTACATCCCTGCAGGGCGGCTGCGTTTGAGATGCTGGATCCACCACGGCTGCCATCAACAATCACACCGCATTCAAATGCACTTAGATCAGGCGCCTTAGTCATTCCAATGGATTGACTAACTGCAAGTGAACCACCAGCCGTGTCTCTGTGGTGCATGTATTCAGTGATTTTCTGTTCGGAGGAGCAGGTTGTTTGCATTAGCAAGTAGGTTTACCTAATAAACTGGCTGCTGAGTGTATAAGTAGCACCTATAGAGAAGTGAGTCATAAGTGCCTTGTAATGAGCCAAGGGTTTTACGCACAATTTACAGTTACAGTTTACACAACCTGTTCTACATTTTCAGCATGAGGAGAAACGGGGTGCAAAGCTGAAAGGATCATTAGTAAAGTTTGCAGTGAGTTAATCCCCTTGTATAACAAACCTGGCACGTTGTATATGCACACAGGGACAATATTTTATGAAACTGCTTCATAACATTAGGGAGTGTCAAATTATGTTAAATCACTCTTTTCAAAAATAACACCGGATGCAAGCAGTTGCTGTCAATAATCATGCAGTAAGTTAGATAGAAGTGATGCACAATTTGCTCCAAATGCTCCGTCTGTAATTCTTTACCAACGAGGTAAATAATGAGAGCTAATATAAAATATCGGTGCTAAAAACAATGGAATATCCCCTGCAGCAAAGCCAAGTTAGTCGTTAAGGTAATTAATGGCCCCGCAAACTGCTCGGGGCAGGCTGTGCTAGCAGACGGGGACAATATCAGGAAACCACAGCGTTCAAAAAAGTCACCAGTGATGAGTTTTAAAAAAATATAAAGAGTAGAATAGATGAGAGGTGAGATAAGTGTTAAATAGTTTGTCTGGAAAAATGAAAAGCAAGGTCTCACACATTGGAGGAGAAATGTAACAGGATAATCAAGAAGTAATATAAAAGAAAAAGGGATTTGAAGAAAAAATGTAAATAGACATAAATGCGACATGCTATTCCGCTACCTCTGGTACACATCCAACATGGGACATCACAGACACAACTCCACCCCTACCGTGAAAGAAGCTCTGAGGGTGTCTGGCTTTCATCAGCAGGGGTGAGAATGCTAGTCAAAATGGAGGGAAACATGTCTGTAAATGATTGGGATGGAGATGTTTTTTTTTAAGAGACAATGACCTGAAGACTAAGGACCGGAGTGGCTTGAAGACAACGCAACGGGGATAATCCAGTGAATGGCAGGACTGTCCTCACTGTCCAACAGAGACCTTATGCAAAGTGACGGAACTTGCACAGATCTGCCCAGCAGGGTCCCTCAGTAGAAGCACAATGGTAGAAGACACACAGCGATATAACAGCTGCAACTGCTGCCAAATGTGGTTCAACTGAGTGTTGATTCACAGGTGTGAGTATGTATCTATGCTGGACCTCCAACTCCCCCCAACTCCAAAAAAACAACAGCTCATTTCAAAATAATTCCCTTCCTCTATGTGTTGAGTAGGCAGTGTCAGTCTAAAGCTAAAAGGCACTGAAATAAAAAGATGCAATTTGCCTTGCAGAAATGTGTCTGCATTGTACTAGATTCTTGAGCATTTAATAGAGTTCATGAAATAAACTCAAGTCTTGAAGACCTGATCAACCGAGAGGTTGCCTTAATGAAACGGGTGAGTTAATTGAGTAAATGCAAAGCAAATTAGGATTTTTTTTCCTCCTCAGAATAACTGATGTAAAAAAACCTCTGGGGAAAATAAGCAATCGCCAAGCAAAGGTATTGAAAGGAGAACGTGGTCTGGAGATATACAATGTAACTGTCTTAAGCTTAACAGATATTGAAAAAGCATTCTATTGCTCAAAAAACAAATTAAAAATGCACCTACCTACATGATATTGTATCAGGTTCATATTATTTGCATGGCAGATTAAATGTACCTTTGGCTGTACAACAGCCAGTATATATGACCGACAATGTAATCCATGACAGCACCAAGTTGTTGTCTGTAAAGGTAAGGTCATTCCCAGCAGCTGAATAAGCGTGGTCAGGTACAGCCATTGCTAAAGCAGCTAAGGTCCTGCTCATCTTCAGAGGCCAAAGCATTCCGGCCCCATAACCATTTATCCAGTACAAGGTCACCGTGAGTCTGGAATCTATCCCTGGATGCAGGGGACACCCTCGACTTGGGGACACCCTCGACTTGGGATCCCCGGTGCCAGCCCAAGAGGGGCAGAATCCAACACAGTTCCCGAATTCCCCGGTGAAAGAAACCCTCATCAGCTAATTACCCCATTTACAAGGTGTGTCTGAGCAGAGAAACCTCCACACTGTGTTGCAAACTGACCCCCCAGGACCAGACTTGGGCAATCCTGCCCGAAATGTTACACCAGTTCACTGCAAAGTACACGAGAGCCTTACCGGACCAGAAGCAGGCAAGGCTAAGGGTCAGTCTCAGGCTGGTGTATGACTGGGACATTTTTAAAACTACAATGGACATTTCATCTTACATTCAAAATCACAGCAGGATTTAGCAATCTCACACAGAATAAATGTCTGAGATGAAACACTTCTAACTACCGAAAGCTCACACAATTCTGTTTATATAACATACAGCTGACTAATGACACAACGCCAGATAAAAGAAATACATTTATTTCAATCGTGCAAGTTGTTACAGCAGTTAGTAGTCAAGTTATTGCTTGTTAAATCCCGTTAATTTCAGATTCTTCATTTATATTTTAAAAACATCCTAAAAGACAAAAAGAATACACCACGTGCAATACTAATACAATATCTTGCTTGGACTTTCCACAAAAAGGGTTAAATAATGTAATAACTCACTTTAAAGGATGCCACAAAATTTAAGTTATGAATCAGGTATCAGTCTCGGGCTTTGCAAACGAAATGTTTCGAAATGATGTAAAGCAGCTAGCAGATGATCTTAGGACATTTTACTGAGGATATCTGAAAAATAATGCTAATAATAAAACACATTTTTTTAAAAAGTATTTCAAGTTTTGAGCTTGAACAGCCCAGAAACATCTGAGGAGTAACAATAGCCAGCATTAAATTCCACCCCTGCAGTCCGTCAAACAAACTGTACAGTTATTACAGCCATCAGAATAAGGCCAGAGGGCCCCACACTGCATTGTTTATGGAGCAGAACAGGTCATTTCCACCAGGCTTCCAGTAATACATGTGTCCCGGCATGTGGTGGTGGGGGGTCTCTGTCCCCAGAGGCTCCACCAACCCCCCCTTCCCCAGAGGATGTTAATACTGACGCTGGACAGCTTAAAAGCGCACGCAGGACTGGTCGACTTGGAGGAAGCGCACACACTCGCAGAGAAAACACAGACTTATGCATAAACAATAGATAGCCCCAGAGACTAAAATAAACATGGATAAACTCACATAGTCCCTGCCCATTGGCTTCCATCAATTCTGTCCTGATAGCACAGAAGACATGCCAATAAAAGAGTACGAGAAAAATCAGGAGTATATTGGTCCTTTAGACATCGTTTACTGAAGAAAAAACAGTGAAAGAGGAAAGGATTTCTGGAACGGACTGGACGGTGCTCTCTGCTCCACGTAAACACCACACAGCCATCATCGGGGTTCCTACAGGGAGAAGGGAGTGAGTTACACTCCAGCAGAGTTTGACAACACTTGATGTTCTGTTAGTCTGCAACAGGACACGGCGCTGCGAGTCTTTGGCAGCACAGCGCTGGGTGGATCGCATCCCCTCCAGCCCTGTGAACTGCAGGAGGTGCCGTGTGCTTGCAGTGCCGCATTAAAGGGAGGCCACATCACCACTTACCGCCTCCTCTGACCACTTTGTCCCCATCAAGGGGCTTTTGCTGACAATTTGGACTGTCGCCGACAATAAGGATTAGAACGGGTTAAAATCCCCTCCTCACCAATGAAGCAAGTAATTAGAGGGTGTGGACTGCTGTAAGCACATCACATAAAAACAGGATTAAATTCCACAAAAATCATGTACTTCATCCAGGCTTCTCTCAGTCAGACACTGACAACTAAAAACAGTGCCGGCAATGGAACCTGTTCTTAATTTACTCATAACTCATCACATAAAGTCATTTCAGCTGTTTGTAAAGATTATATTAAGTCCTTAAGTATCGGCCACAGTGTGATTCGATCGCCAGTTCAACCAAACAACCGCAGACGGAACTGAGACGACAGTCAGTTCCTTCAGCTCGTGATGATGACACTTTATTGTCCGTGTCTGACTTCTGGGCTTTCGAACGTCAGCAACGTCCGCCTGTGTTCAAGCGTCTGCATAAAAACTAATGTTGCAAACATCCATAAGCGGTTAAAACTCCTTATGTAACTAAATATGCATGTCGGAATATGGACATGACTAATATTAAGCTTGTTACACCCATAAACGGGCACCAGCCCAGGCTGCCTTCCTGCTGGTATCGACGACACGACATGAAGCTGAAGCTGTACCCAATACCACCTGTGTCGCACAGCGGCCCGGTAACCTGCCCGTGAACTTGTGCCGTGTAAAAGGATAAACAAGAGCTGAGTAAATTGTGAATTGTGAAGCAATTGTTTTGAAACTTTGGGCTCCACAGAGCAGCCCTAGAGGCTGGAGCTCAACAGCACAATAAAAAGAGGAAGAGTTGGACCCCCCCCCACAATCCATATGCTGCCAGAAATGTTACAGCTTCACCCTGGTGCTTAGTTTTTAGATGCTTACGTGACCACAGATTAGTGGTAGGACATCCATAATTAGGTGGTTGGAGCTTTGTGATTAGCCAACAGACTTATCTCACGTATTTTATACTATTCAAAATAGTTTCTTTCTTCTAGAGTATTTGTTTACACAAAACATTGAATTGTAGTTTATTTCTTGTCAAGTTATAAAAGACATTTAAGCATGAATACATAAATACTTGATCATCGATAGACCAAAAACTATGGGTAGCCCAAATGTACTTTTTTTTTTTTCTTCGAAAAACACAAATTACAAATAAATCTTAGATTTCTGTAAGCAAATTCTTGGCAAATAAACTGGTTTAAAAAATATTCCATTGCTGCCACCAGTGGAAGTCCATTTAAAAAGAGGGCCTCATTTGCAGTAAGGCTGGCACTGTCACTGTCACTGGCACAGCAGTGACGCTCTTCAAGTCTCAGTCTTCCTGCCTGTAAGCAGCATACTCCTCAGGCGGCCATTGCGGGATCCTTGACCATCGAATCGCAATGACAAAACTGTGGCCTATCACCATTCGGGCTGGAACTTTGGGTGAAAATTGAAAGTGCTTTTATAAAGTAGGTCTATTTTACCTAATTTGTGCTGCAGGGAACAGGAACAGCCAAACACGTGGCTCCACAGTTCGATAGAGCAGGTAGGATTAATCCAGTCATTAAAGCTGAATACCTACCTTCATCACCATCCTTCTTCAGTTACAGTTCCTCTGCCTCACGTTTTTGTCTTTGTGGTTGGCGGCAGACTCGCTCTTCCTGGGGGGGTGGGAGGATGACATTTCCGAAAGGCCACCAACAGAACGACGCCATAAACTTTATTTACGTAAATGGTACAAAGGCTTGACTTACAGTGGAGCAGACCCTACATTGTCATCTGTGAAGCAAAAGGAGATAAACGGAAATGATTTGGAACTGGAGCACGACAAAACTAAATCATGGATACATTGCATGAGGGAGCAATAGACATCAAAGGGGAAGTCTGGCCAATTTTATTGGATATAATTAAATTATTTCACTCTTATGCCAAGAAGACGAACATTGCTAAGAAAAAGTATTAATCCACACTCAGGGCTTCAAAGCAGACACACATTACTCTCAGTGCAAGATCATGCAGTAGTAGTAAATTGGAAAGATTTTTTAAACAATGAATGACTTCCAATTAAATCCCAGTCACAACAACCATGCAGTCAAGCAGTATTTTGCTTTCCGTGCAATTAAAAGAGTTTCCCCACTTAAAAGTGACATCTTTATGCATTCAGATAAAAGCATGTCAATTTTCAAATAAGCTCTAGCCCAGGTTATGCAAACATGTTAAACTATAAGTAGCATTTCACACATGCATGTATAAACGTGGCACCTTTTAGCCACTCCTCTTGTCATTAGTTGCAGTGAAAGAATTACAAATTTGGCACATTCATTTGTCATTGGCCACTCTAAACGCCCTGCGTTTAATTAGATCATTTCATTAGTGACACTACTCCAATCCAACATGAGTTTTTAATTACTTACCAAAACGTTACAAAAGCAGCCGCAAATAAAAAAAAATTATAATAAATAAATAGAATAAATAAAAACACAAAACGATATAGGTTGTTCTAGTCTGGTAAATTAATGTTCGTTTTTAGTTAAATCTAAAAGAAAAAAAAACACGGAAAGGAAGCACAAATCACACAAAGGTCTAAAAAAAGAGAAGACTGATAAAGATATATTTAAAAATGTTAAGAACAATAATCTTGAACCAGTGCGATGAATAGAACACGCGAAAAGTAGCAGAGGGCCCAGAGTTAGGCACTCTGTTGGAAGACAATATCACATTGTAACACTAGGGGGCATCAGTAACTAACCCACAGCCACAAGGGCCACTCCTAATACACAAAGACAACGTACATCTAAGCTAAGCTCTGAGCCGCCACATGCACAACATAAACAATAAACCCCATATATAACCTTTTTAGAATCCACCACTTGTTAACGATAAACACAGCACGAGAGAAGGCGTCACGCACCATCACCAAGGTCCTCGGGCTTTCTCCTCCTCTCGAAGATGAAGATGATGGTGACAAGGACGATCACCTCCACCACGATGCCGAGGAAGGGCCACAGGGCGGCCAGCCGGCTGCGCACGCGCAGCACGATGACATCAGAGGCCTCACCCATGGTACTGCTACCCTGGCAGGTGTAGCTGCCCGAGTCTGTGTTACTGGCCGGGTTATGGATGTACAGGGTGGTCTTGTTGGGCAGGTTCTTGATATTGTACTTTTCGTTCTCGGTGATTTCCTGAGAGTTACAAAAGACAGAAGACAAAAGTTCAGTTGTCGCTACACGGATGTCATACCAATAAAAGGCCTTATACTACTGTGCTATGAGGCAGACCAGAATTTAATACTTGTAAACAAATAAAATACATGAGTTATTATATATTCATACGTAGATGTTATAAATTGTCTTACTAACGTTTAAATGTTAGTCACGTGGTACTATATCATTTCGTGGAAGGATAAAAATGTTAATTTAAAACAAATATGCCAATAAAATGTTTCAAATTCATATTCATGTCGAATTGTTTTCCTTACGTGGCAAGTAGCCGTGTAATAAGCGGGATAATGTACAGGCAGCCGGCAGTTATCGCGAAATAAGCCCCTTCAGTGTGATACAAGATTCGCGTCGGGTCCTGATCACACTGTCGGGGCTTATTTCTGCGATAACTACCGGCTTCCTGTACATTATCCCTTACATAGAACGCCTCATGAGAAATGTGTCTCACAACCAATACTTACGTTCACTAAAACACCCAAATAATTATTCTGCAGTGTATACATACGCCCACAGAAAAAAATATTGTGAATAACTATCTACATCTATACCACATAATTCCAAAGAGCCCAGTAAAAAACTGGGTGGTTCCTTGAGGAGGCAGAAGGATTTATCTGCAGGAGGGATCTGTCTTACCTTTTTATTCATGCTATCATCAGTGAAGTACCATCGCCATTCGAGAATGTGTGGGTAGGTGCTGCTCTCACACATGAGCACCGCATTGTCGTTCTCAGTCACATGTTCGTTGTGCTTGGGAGCCACGACACGGGGGGACACTGCCGGAGGAACCATTCACACACACACACACACACACACACAAAACTAAAATAAAAATTCAATTCAGCCATCCTGCAATCATTCCCACCTCTCAAGACAAGTTATCCACAATGCTCCCAGTGCTGCATACATAACAGATACAGTGGTACCTCAGTTCTCAAACTCACTAGAACTCAAATTTCTTAATTCATTTCTTAATTGAAACCAACCAGTTTGGAAAAAAATGACCTAGAACGTGATCTGAATTATGAAAAAATGCTGTTCTTGTTTTATCCTGTTTCTTTTGTGTTTAAATGCTAAACAAAACCAATTAATTGGTTTTCTATTATTTCTTATGGGGGAAATTCAATCACAACTCAAACTTTTTAGGATTTGAACCCGAGTTCTGAATGGCTTAAGTTCCAGTTCTGAGGTACCATTGTACTTAAATTATCCTGCATTACGTTTTTAATAATATGCAATGTGCTCTTAATATGCTAGCAAGCATAAAAAAACATTAAGACCTCTTGATAAGAGTTAGGCATTCTGTTATATTACTTTCATACAGATTTAAATGAAGGGGGATATTTGAAACTCACCTGGAAGTTTTATAGATTTGTAAAATTCAGTAGCCGCAAAAAAGACGCAAGTAAATTCACCTCCAAATTTGATGTCAGTTTTCTCTACTCTAAAAAAAAATTAAAAAAAAAAAACTAAGTGAGGGGTTGCCACAATCACAAAAGCTGCACCACTGATATGCTTTAAACAAGGCTGGGTGGAGCGGGAGCACAAAAGGCTCGCACGTATCTGACACTGCGGTCTGTCCTGGGGCCACAACAATGGCAACCTTGCTGTTTGCCGAAGCCTGTCTCCTGTCTGCCATTGCAGGAATTAAGGTCACACTCAAAGCGCGTTAGTCCACAAAGATCAGGGGATGCTGGAGGCCCCAACTACAAGTAGCACAACGGTGTGTGTGCATGACATGGCCACAGGTTGGAGCGGATGGGGAGGAGGGGTATGCATCATAAAACAAATGAACAAACACACATTAATGTTTATTCTTATATAATGACCATAATTAACTAAATAATTATCATTAGTAAGAAAGTTATTCAATGTTTATTCTGTAGGATGCCTTGCCTTCATGAGGCAAACATATGCACACATTCACAATTATAAAGTTAGGTAGAAGTCGGAGATAACAACTAACATGACCCCAGAAAACAGGGGCACCCAAAAGAGACCCACGCAGTACAAGGAGAGTGGGTGAGTTCCACACATGCAAAAGGTAGGTGGGCTTTGAACCCATCAGAACATGGGTAAGCAACCCTGATCCTGGAGTGCCGGTATACTGCAGGTTTTCCATCCTACCCCATGAGATCTGCCTGAGATCAGGTGTGGTTCATCAGACACCAGGTAGGGTGGAAGACCTGCTAGATCAGGGTTGCATTGATGTCTATTGCTCCCATTAGAAGGTGTGAGGAAGGTGTTACCCATTGAACCACCGTGTCAGCACAACTATACATTTTTATAAGTTTAAGGGCTTAAACTCTGACTGTTGGTTTCTGTCTGGCTTTACCTCTTTTCCCATATCGTACTTCATTGGGCTGCAGTTTGACTGACCTTCAAAAGCCAGTTTTCCCCACCCATAACAGGTGATACCTTAAGATATCAGCCTACTTGTACTTGGTGAAGCCCACTGTGGAGGTGCTTCGCGTCTCTTCGATCACGTTTCCATTCCTGGTCCAGTGATGACCTTTGATGGGAGACTGAGGCTCGGTGAGGTTGCAGCTGAGCGCCTCAGTGGTGGTATTAGCCTCTTTTGGCTCAGTCAGGATGTTAGGCTCTATGATAGAAAAATTAAAACCATTAAAAATGCCAAACAAAAACATCTGGCAGGCCTTATTACTCTGTTATTATTACTATTAGCAGTATAGTATTACTCTATCCTAGATATTTTATGCAAAGGAACTGAACTCAACATGTTAGCCATTAGTGACCGATTCAAGTACACTAGTGAGGATAGCACCCTAGTGTGATGATCGTGTATTTATACTAATTCAAAACCAATTTTATAATGGTTTACGACTGATGAAACCAGCAACATCTTTATGAAACAAAAATATAAACAAAAAAGAACTATGGGGATGGCTTCGCGTTTTACGCAAAAGTACAGTTCCATTCAGTACAGTTAAAGTAAAAATTAAACAGTATTTACCTGTCATGATAAAAGGACAATTTTTCCAGGAATGCATGTAATTTATTTTTTACCAAAAAACACAGTTATCATAAGTGAAAGAGCAGCTATGTGGTGATAAGTGGTACACAAATACACATTCACTGAATCAAGCATTTTGTGTGGTAATTTATGTTCGTGAAAGTGGGAAAATGCTTACTGATTTTATATGCATTTATGTTATTCTGACAAAAAATACCACACGTTTTAACCTTTATATGGCGAATGCATACGTGCATATCAGTTATGCCAATCCCTGCTTATGGCAAACCAAGAATCACAAAAAAGCAGAGAGGTGCAGGTTAAGGACCGTAGGAGCCAGGCTGGAGTTTATGCCAAGGGCCAAAGTAAGTACAGGGATGCAGAAGAAGGAAGCACGAGCAAAAGCAGCAACCGTCTTGGATTCTCGAGCTGTGCAGACAGCTAGATAAGAACAGGCAGAGATCAAGGGTCTTCGGATACTGCTTCTAGCTGTGGAATCACACAATTTCACCTTAAGACTAAGTGGGTGAAGGGGACAATCAAAATTCTGCCACCTCTACAAAACATTTGTTTTCCAACTTTTAGGCAAAGACTTGAATGGGACATTGCCAGTTTGTGCTGACCTTGGTCCAGACTTTTATCATATTATTAGAAAAATATACAATTTAAAGTTTTAATTTGAGAACGGGGGAAGCAGGATAATACATCACCCAGGAACATGCCAAGCAGCATTAACCATTAATTAGTAGCTACCTTGGTGAATTCTGCTATCCAACTTCCCAGCGCTTATGCCAAACTAGCAAAGCTGGATCTCTAGATCAACTAGAAGGTATAGAGAACAAGGAGGATCAAATGCAAGGGAG
>JABFEA020000139.1:52447-65796 GCA_019775915.2 Cyphomyrus plagiostoma | reverse complement strand
AATGTTGGGATAAGATCTTTATCGTTTTGGAAGCCATTAAGAAAAAAATGCTCTTCTTGTTTTATCCTGTTCATTTTAAATGCAAAACAAAAAAAACATATTTAGGTGTAATTTTGGGGGCCGGAAACCGATTAATTGGTTTCCATTATTTCTTATGGAAAAAATTCGATCAGAACTCAAACTTTTTAGGATTCGATCTGGAGTCCAGAACGGATTAAGTTCAAGAACCGAGGTACCACTGTATCTTTATTGTAACAGTACATGTACAAAGAAATGATGTGTACTTTCCCCAACAATAACAACTGCAGTTATATATTAACATTGTGTAAAGTATATAATGAAAATGTAACATTTATTTCCCCTGTGGATTAATCAAGAGGCTGGATTATTTTTCTCCATGGCAGTTTGGAAGATAGATTTTATATTGACTGAATAGTAAAGTGACAGGTTTTCCATGACCGTCCTTTGTGTGACAAACAGCCAAGAGCCAAAATTTCACAGAATGTTGGGACTCTGTGCCCATGAGTGGAAGGCCACTGGTTCACATCTCCTGGCCAGTGGAGTGATGTCATCGCTGGCCCCTTGAGCAAATCCCTTAATGTCAATCACTTAAAAATGTACCATATTTAATCACTTTTCTAATTGAGGTGATTTAATTTTGTGTTGTGTTTATCCAGTATTTCTCTTTGAACTATAATCTGTGCCTTTTATTATGATGAAAAGTTTGATTGGATATTTTGTATCACTCTGATCACTAATGTGTAAGATTTATATTGGTCTGTGTGTGTATAATAACACGGCTCCTTTTGCAGGCTGAACAGCTGTGATCTCACAGAGAAATGCTGTGAGATGCTGGCTTCAGCTCTCAGATCAAACTCCTCACCCCTGAGAGAGCTGGACCTGAGTGACAATGACCTGCAGGATTCAGGAGTGAAGCTGCTCTCTGCTGGACTGGGGGATTCACACTGTAAACTGGAGATACTGAGGTCAGTATTACTGGGTATTCCACACTGTGAACTGGTGATACCGAGGTCAGAGGTCAGTATTACTGGGTATTCTACACTGTAAACTGGTGATACTGAGGTCAGTCATATTTGTCCGGTCAAATAGTAAACTGGTATTTCACTTCAATACTGCAACTGAGACACAGATTAAACCACAGGCCACAGGTATTTGATGGCACAACTGAGACACCCTCCACCCTGCAGACACAGAAACAAGTGTCCTGGGAAGGGCTGAGGGATCAGCCACATGGCCAGTTCATTTACTCTAGATGCAGCAGAAGGACTAATATTATAAGTCTGAAGAGACTCTCATGTCTGAAGAGCCTCAGCCAGTAATGTGGCTGATCCTGAATCCAAGCTGTCTAAGCATGAACTGTGTCAGGACTTTATATGATAAAGTGTTTCTGTGATGTTTGCAAGGCAAGTCAGACGAGCGAAATGCTGCACTCACACCATTTCATTCCCACTAAGTAGGTATAGATTTCAGCTTTTTATTTCTCAGAAAAGAGGACACGATACGGATGTTTTGTTTTAATATTGTTATACTGAGACTTAATAATTTCTACGATTTTAATATAAAACAATATGTGCATCAGGTAGGTCGGCCTGACAGGCCTGCATTAGCTGTTGGGGATGTTCACGTCTCCTCCGGTCAGAGTTCCTAGTCACTTTGGGGACACCTGGCAGAAAGATGGCTGACCACTGCCAATCATTCCTGTTGCTTGTCTAACCCTCTGAAAAACATGACAGAGTCAATATTGTTTCTTTGCCCGGGACACTAAGCAAAGCAAAACTTCCCAGCTTTCACTGATAAAACGTCTTGGCAGTTTCATCAGTCACCCTCTCCCTCCCCTGGCCCACGATGCAGGCTCTGAGCTGCCTGCTGCCTGCTGTTGACATTCCTCACTTCCTCACAAGTGGTTCTGCAGCCGACTGTGGGGATTATGTTTTTTCTGTCCGGCGCTGTGCTGCTGATCGTCCTCTTTGGGATTTAGCCGACTTTTCTGCTCCTGTGGCGTCACACTGTTTGCTCTTGGCGTCACTGCAGGGCCTCATCCTCTCTGCCATCAGAGCTCTTCTTGTGGCAGGACTGTGGATGAGTGAGTCCAGCTCTAAGTTTCATGCAGTGGGTCACTGTCACTGGATGGTTTAATTTTGAACTGAGCTGATTATTCATGTGTGTTGGTACACAGTCAGTGAGGCTAAAAGGTGAGCTTCAGTGAACAGTGTGTGGGGGCCGCAGGAACAGAGGCACACAGGCAAACCCGGGTGCAGAATAATGCCCCCAAATGGCAGCTTTTTATCAGGAACAGGGAGAGAAGAGATGGAGGGAAAGGGGGAGGTGCTGAATGGCTGTTTGGTCTGGGGGCGTCCGGGCCGGTCGCTGGTCCCAGTCAGGCTGTGGCTTTGAGCACGTCAGCACTGGTGTTTTGACGGGTTTCTGCCACCTGTATTTTGTCTGATATTTTGTGATTTCCTTTCTGCAGGCTGCCATTCTGTAGAGTCACAGAAGAAGGCTGTTCTTTCCTGGCTTCAGCTCTGAGGTCAAACTCCTCACACCTGAGAGAGCTGGACCTGAGCTACAATCACCCAGGAGACTCAGGAGTGAAGCTGCTCTCTGCTCTACTGGAGGATCCCAGCTGTAAACTAGAGAAGCTGAGGTGAGTACAGAGTGTGTGTCTGAAACGCTACAAATACTTATGCATGTATGTGAAGAAGAGGCACCAATAAATAAATGGATACAGCAGTACCATATTATGGCTTAATGGTTATCCCTAACCAGCACAAGTGCACTTGTAATTGAAAGATTGCTGGATGGAATCCCTGACCTGCAAGGCACCACTGAGGTACCCTGAGCAAGGTACCACCCCCAAGCACTGCTCCCTGGGTGCTGAATTAGCTGCCCCCTGCTATGTCACCATGTCACATATGGGTTAAATGCAGAGGACACATTTTGTTGTTGTGCACTGTGTGCTGTGGTGTGTCAACAATAACCACTGATCATTAAACTCTAAAATTCTAAATTCTGCTTTTCCTATAGTGTGGACCACTGTGGAGAGTGCAGGACCAGACCAGGCTTACAGAAATGTAAGTGTGTTTGCATGTTTTTATTATTAATACCATTTTATGATTGTATTCATGCAATTGTTGTGATGAGTGTGGCTTTTTGCACTGTATGTAGATGGATTTCCATGTTTGTATTTAGGTGAGTTTTTGTGTGTGACAGTTTAGACAGTATCCAAAGGGAAAGAACAAAACAGACAAAACATCCATCACTGTAACCACTTAAACCCAACTGGGGTCAGAGGGGGTACTGGAGCCTATCCCAGGAACAAGGGGCGCAGGCAGGAACCAACCCTGGGCAGACATACATACACACACACCAGTCAGCCTGGCCTGCATGTTTTCGGACCGTGGGAGGAAACCAGAGTCCCACACAAACACAGAGCGTGTGAACTCCACACAGAAAGTACTCAGAAACAGAGTCGAAGTATAGGATAGAGTTATCATTTTATTGTTAATAATTATTACAGCATTATTATAATAATTTGTATAATATATGTATATATACATATGTGTCTGTATAATGTTAAATATTATCACAACATCTTATATATAATTATACCATGTAAAAGTATTCATCCATCCATTCTCCAAACCGCTCATCCTACTGGGTCGCAGGGGGTCCGGAGCCTATCCCGGAAGCAACGGGCACACTCACACACCAGTCACTCACATGTAAAAGTATTATTATTACTAATAATAAGTCATAATAATGTACAACAATAATATAGGATAGGATACTATTATTATTATCTCCACTGGGATTATATCCTATCACTCTGTATAACGTAGGATATACCACCACGAGGGGGCGCCCAATCACATGACTTCCACAATAGCGTGGAGTGGTGTCTGTGCAACATAGGGAACTAACTTTAATAATCCAGCCTCTGAGTTCTCTTTAGTAGTGATGGGAAGTTCGGCTCGATTAACTGATTCGATTCTTTCGAACTGTCTGTTGTAATGAATCGATTCTAAAACCGATTCTATGATTCATTTTTTCCGTATTTCTTGCACCAGACCATATGACTCAACTAATCGTGGGATCGGATAATAAATCTGTCTCAAGGTTACGCTGTTTGACAAAGACAACGCTGGTGTTCAAAAAAAATGTTCAGCTTGACTATTCACAATAAAAAAACAATATATAAAAAGGAGAAAGGGTGTCTGCTGAATAATATATGTGTATATACAGTTCTTATTTTCTTTACTTAAGACAAATTCATGTGTATGAGTATCAAGAACTACATCACAGTTAACAACTGCAATATTACCAATACAATCACACATACCCATATAATGAGCATAAGTAAACTTGCATACGTTGTTGTGTAAACGTCAAAGTTAATAAATATCTTAGGGCTCTTGGGATCCTTTTGCAAACCGTTAGTTCGATTCACCTACTGAGTGTCCAAAAACCCGTAACTTCGATTTGTTCATCGAACAGGCTCTCGGGTTTTTTGGAATCAGCGAGTTAGAGACCAGGTACTCGACCGTTCGGGTGTTCTCGGCACCAGACGGAAATATGCGAACACAAAAGTGATGAATGTAAGTGATGAACATAAGAATAAACTTAAAAGTGATAAGACAAGCGCAGACGGAACATGAAAAATGAATCCGAACTTGCGGGGGATGCTTTTGGATGTTGAATAGCCAAAGATCAGTTTTAAAAATGTTTAAAAATTATTTTAAAAACCGATTTGTTCAGACTTACGAATCGATTCATCCCGTTTACTAAAAAAATCGAGTTAAAAAGAACGATTCGTTCACGAATCGGCCATCACTACTCTTTAGTAGCGTCGTGTCCGGGCAGGAGTGGAGTTTCCAGCCCACAGTAGAGACCCTCCTGGCGGAGTCTGCAGCCAGATGTAATCAGTTCGTGCTCCTTATCCAGTGTTGCCAACTTAGCGACTTTTCAGACCCCCTTGACGACTTTTTTTCAAAAAAGCGCCTAGCGACAAATCTAGCGACTTTTGGACAAACCTTAGCAACTTTCCAAGTGTCGCCAGTACTGTCCTGTAAGCGCGAGGTCTTGCTTTCTCGGTACAGTTACTCATCTCCCTGCTCTGATCACGTGTCTGCTCTGATCAGTGAGCGCTAGCTCCGACTGAAAGGAGCAGCATATTCCCATACAGTGTTGGGATGTATTATCAGTTAGGATGTAACTGCTGGTTAATAAATTCCGTTGTGCTGTCTGACAGAAAATATGTAATGTAATTGATAACAGTTTTATATTGGACACGTGAGGAAGGATTAGGGAAAACACGCAGAATGCAAATACGACGTAATCACGTCATCAATATGCAAATGCAACTTTCCGAGCTGACTTTAGCTACTTTCCATTGAAAATAGTTGGCAACACTGTCCTTATCTCTCCCTCTTCTAAACGGGCGCCGATGCCGGACTCTCTGCTCAGTCTGCGGGCAGCGCTGATGTGAAGAGGCTTGCGGTTCGAAGGAAGGTTATATTTTAAAGTAAAGACACTCACTTTTAGTATTAATCTCTGATGCCGTCTGGTAAATATGCTTGTGGTAAATATGCTTGTGATGAATATGTCTGATGAATGTCGCTGCTTTGTAATTTTATTTACCCGTAGTTAAGTTGTTAGTTTAGCTCTCTCACAGCATTTCCTGCCAGCTTCGCGCGCCATCCGACATTTCCTGAGCTATTTCATAAACTTCAGTTCCTGCTTCGTTAAGGGAAGCTGTGCTGTTTTTATATTGTACAGAAACATAAAGTATAGGCTGCCTGATGGTTTTAATAATAGCAATTCTTCCTCCTGCCTACAGACTCCTGCCAGCTAACGCTGGACCCCAATACAGCAAACAGCCTCCTGTCTCTGTCAGAGGGGAACAGGAAGGTAACATGGAGGGAAGAGCGGCAGCCATATCCGGATCATCCAGAGAGATTTGACTGGTGGACCCAAGTTCTGTGCAGAGAGAGTCTGACTGGTCGCTGTTACTGGGAGGCAGAGTGGAGTGGAACTGAAGCCTGGATAGGAGTGACTTATAAAGGAATCAGGAGGAAAGGAGACACTGATGACTGTCTCCTTGGATTCAATGACAAGTCATGGATGCTGCGCTGTGATCCTGACAGTTACTCTGTCTGGCACAATAATAAACTGACTCTCATATCCATAGAGTCCTCAGGCTCCCGCAGAGTAGGAGTGTATCTGGATTGGGCGGCTGGTACTCTGTCCTTCTACAGAGTCTCCTCTGATGGACTGACTCTCCTGTACAGATTCACCTCCTCATTCACTGAACCCCTCTGTCCAGGGTTTTGGATGTTTGTCTCAGTGTCACTGTGATATGTTGCTGGTTCTCCTGGCAAAAGGTAAAATCTCTGCTTTTTAACCTTTATAATCCTTTTTACTCTGAAATGTATGCCTGACAGAAATAAATGCTGTACTCAAGGAGCAGAATAAACATGAAAAATATAATTTTATAGTTTTTCTCTCTGACTAAAATGTAACTAAATGTAATCCTGACTAGTGGGGGGGGCTTTTCCCCTCCTCTGTATATGTACATTTTATATATTTATGCCTATTTACTGTAATTCCTCCCTGTACAATGACAGTAAAGGCTTTCTGTTCTGTCCTATTAATGTCCTGCTTCAGCATCACCCAAAGCATATCTGAGTAACATAATGAAACCACAGTCTGGTGGATTAAGTTAAATTCACTTTACTGCTGCAGCTGAACATAACTTACACAATGGCACTAAATCAATGTATATAATAATCATTTAAATGGAGACATAACAGAAACAAAAAATTTTTAAATTATATTGTGTTACTGCCCTGGTTCAGTGGATTAAAGTAAAAAAAAAAAATTATTTTATGCATAAAATTCTTTTATGAAATAATTCATAATTGCTTTTAATTAAGAATAAAGAACTATTAAGGTTCTCTCTTGGACATGGAGGTGGTACCAGATATCACATGATCTTCACACACAGCCCAGACTTTTACTCCACCAAACATAAATTGAGTCTTTTCAAGTATAAACTCATTATTTTGGTGATCGATTTAAATTATCTTATTAACATTGAAAACAGACGGTAATAATGTATTGTAAGGGATGTTAATTGTCATGTCGAGGTGCCCTTTATAATTGACCTTCCTCCTCCTTTCACTGGCAAAGGCACGGAACCATTCAGTTCATGGATACAGCTAGCTCCTCAGTGAGTGCACACCAAAACATCATACAGGTAACAATCCAAACTATTATAGGATACTAGTTTATAGCAGAGCACACAGTCACACACACAGTCACACACTAAGAACAGGGGACACAATGGATAGGATACTAGTTTATAGCAGAGCACACACTCACACACACAATCACACACTAAGGGCAGGGGACACAATGGATAGGATACTAGTTTAGAGCAGAGCACAAACTCACACACACAATCACACACTAAGGACAGCTTAGAGATCCCAATCGGCTGGCCACATGTTTTCAGTGTCCGATATCCAACACACCTCCCACATGGGGGATCAATATTGAATGTTCAGAACAGAGCGGGGCAGGGAGCAGTAAACCAGCTCACAGCCTGAGACCCCACACCTCATACATAGTTTTAGGATTCATGTACATTTTACTTCACAATTTATTATTACTATGAATGAGTTTGAACTTAGTTTCCAAGAACTGTGTTGAAATTTCAGCTTAAAGTGTCACCTTACAGGATTTTCCTGTTTCTCCACCCATTTGCTAAGCAGGTATGGTCTCTGTGTCTTCAGAGCAAACATACTCAAATATATACAGTCATGCCACATATTTCACACCGAAAAACATACTTTCATGTTTACTTGAGGGATCCCTTAAGCACTTTTGGTGCTACCATCCCTTCCCAGGTGGTATATTCTTGTATGAAAGGTGAAGCTCCCCATATATATTTTACAGACAATACACAATATACAAGCCATATATAGATTAAATACAAGACAGGGCATATAGCTAAAGTGCCAAATGCAATAATGATTACGTAAGGGAACAAGATTGCAAATGATACTGTTCACCTATATATAAGGGTGTTTGCACGAGGAAATAAGCTGTTCCCACATTGAGTAGGTTTGGTACAGGGTTCTGTAACATCTGCTGCAAGGGAGAAGCTGGAAAAGGTTATGTACCGGGTGTGAGGATTCTGTAATGATTTTCCCTGCCTGTTTCCTGGTTGGGGCGGCATGGTGGTGCAGTGGTTAGCACTGTTGCCTCACACCTCTGGGACCCGGGTTTTGGTCTCCGCCTGGTTTCATGTGTGTGGAGTTTGCATGTTCTCCCCGTGTCGTCGTGGGGTTTCCTCCGGGTACTCTGGTTTCCCCCCACAGTCCAAAAACATGCTGAGGCTGATTGGAGTTGCCAAATTGCCCGTAGGTGTGCATGTGTGCATTTGCTGGTGATGTGGCTAGAACCCGATTGGAATTCACCTGTCACAAATTTACTTGAGCGGACATAGATTGGAAAACCACATATGGGTATATAAGGGCCCACAAGGCACACTCACTGTCAGGACAATAGCAAAGCCATGTGTTGAAACAAGAAGAGAGACAACCAAGGCACAGCCGTTTGTAACTTGAAATGTTATTTATGGGACAGGCCATGCCTGCTTCTTTAAAAAACTGTGAGAAAAATACTCAAATGCTTATAAAGATGAATAAGTCTCCTGTCTTTAATGTTGCCTGAGAAAATCACAAAGTGAAGTACAGAGATAAATGCAAGTGAAATATGAATTAAATGTGAATGAAATATAAACATTGGACTGATGAAGAACAAAATGAAGAGTAAAATGAAGTGTTTGAATGGAGAGAGTAAAATGGTACAGTTAGTTTAGCTGAGCTCACAATGCTGTGTTTAATAGATCTGACATTGGAAAAGGTTCATGGTTAAAAAGGAAACACTTAAAAATTCAGACAGTATTTAAAAAACACAAAATTGAGTTGGTATGATCCCTCCAGGTTCTGCAGATATTGTTATAACACTGATGTTTCTGTTTACATTTATAAGTGGATATACATTGGAAATCACTTTTGAATAATTAGACTATAACTGCAGGCAAACACTGCATTTTTACAAATTACTGAATTACTGGAAATAGAGACCTGTGCGGGACCGATTTTTCAGTCCCGCTTCTGCCTGCTCCCGGAAGATTCTGTCCCGCTCCGGCAAAAAAATATATCTTATCTTCTCCTGCTCCCGCCCGCAAAATCCTGCAGGTAAACATATAAGTAGTTTTATTTTTACTGCTTCTTCCCGCTACTCTGTTAATTGTTTTACTTGCTTCCCTTTTGAGTATATATAAAAAAGAAACAGAAAATAAACAAATATGTTTAGTTTTTTTTGAGTTTAATTAAATGGAATGATGAACATACTCCCGTGGGAATGCAGGTCTCTAACTGGAAATATATTGTTGTGCTAGCTGAGAACTATTGTGAAAGCCAAGTTGTGCTTCCTTGTAATGGGCTGGAACAGAAGCATTATAGTGTCTACCGTTGGACTTCCTCACCGCATACAGTAGAGTATACATACCAGCGCTCTCTGCTGCTGCTACGGTCTGCCTGCACAGCAGGAGGAGAAACTATCTCAGCTTCACAGATCTGACTTACGCCAAGCCCACCGGCCTCCATCATGGTAATGTAATGTTGTGTAAATTAAAAAAGGAAGACTGGATTCGATATTCCCAAAAATGTTTAATAATGTGCAACATTTCATCAGACTTTAGAAGGTCTAGGGGTGAAATTCTTTTTGGGAGCATCAAATACAGTTTATGAGAATTCCTCCTTTTTGACATTTACCTTTAGTTTTGTCCTGCACCTGATTCCGGCTTGGGTTGGATGTGCACATCTTGAATAGTTTTTATAAGTAACGTAAGGTAATTTTTTCCTTTCTCTAGACTGCCGGTCTGTGATCGTGCTCATTCATGTTTTGTTACCTGTTAGGTGTGTACAGGTGTGCTGACTGCACTCCTCCTGTTCTCCCTGTTCTCCTCTGTGGTATCAGCAGACAAGGTGGATCTGAAGACTCTCCATAAAATCATCCAATTCTTTGAGACTGAGTAAGCGAGTGGGACTCCCATCATAGTTTAAGTTGTCAGAGTAAAC
The DNA here is from genome assembly GCA_019775915.2 of Cyphomyrus plagiostoma. Lineage (NCBI taxonomy): Eukaryota > Metazoa > Chordata > Actinopteri > Osteoglossiformes > Mormyridae > Cyphomyrus > Cyphomyrus plagiostoma. The sequence continues at coordinate 55,624 of JABFEA020000139.1, read as the reverse complement.
AGCTATAAATATTTGTAGCAAATCTTCTTAAATATTAGTAGTTATCCCTCAAGGTTGGTCAAAAGTATGATCAAGAAACAGTTGTCATGACTATTCCATGCAGCCTGTCATCATGACTTGTATGTGAATTGAGCAGGCAGAGGAAAATCCTGACTAATAAAAAGAGCGAATGGTATTTGTGCACTGTGTCAAGCCTGGGATGTGCAGCATCAGTAACATCAGGTCTTCACTTAACTTGTTTTCATTCTTTGTTTCTCCAAGATATAAACCTGAACAGACTGACAAATGTAAAGATCTCCAGTATGCTGTGGCCATCAACGTCCCAGCAGAACAGTGTAAAGAAAAATTCAGTGGGAAGTTCCTTAGCGATGAAAACAAAAACGTTGTCAGGAATGACCTCAATGATGATACGAAGAGACTTTACAAGGGAAAACAGATGGTCGCTGCCAGACCAAAGGGCAGGAGCACCACATCCAAGATCCACTCAGAGCGTGCCTTGCTCATCTGTGAAGATAACAACCAAGCTGTCACTCCTGTGCAAAACCTGCTGAACACAGGGGACAAAAATGGCTGCGTGGTGTTCTACACCTACAACTCTCCATGTCTGGACTACTGCCTGAACCAAACAAAAGACAACGATGAACAGAACCGGGTGAGTGTCCAGACAGCAAAAGGAAGAACTAATGTCCTCCCCGCTGTGAAGAAGTGCATCCTGAACTCTCTCAGTATACTGACCAATCACCCCGGTCCCAAGGCCTTTGTGTTCAGTCAGGTCTATGAGAACGACAGAAACAAGACCGAGTTGGCCTCTGCCTTGAAGGAGGTTGCAGAGATGGTCCCCCTCTACAAATGTAACACCACTGAATGCATTGAATGCCTGGATAACAATAACAACTTCAACAATCAATGCTTGTCCTAAGTGAGACACATTGCAATCATGTCCAAACGGATATTCCTCTTTTTCTATCCATGAATATTAATCATTTCAGTCTTTGTAACTTGATTTAATAACTTATATTAATACTCTGACTACTGTTAATTATGCACTTCTGATTTGAAATCATTCAATAAATATCACAGCAACAATTACAGAGGTGTGTCTATGTGTTGGAAGAAAATAGCTAAATGTTTGAATATGTGTGTGTTTAGAGATAAAAATCTTTTGTTCAGATGAGTAAAAGTGCACAGAAAGCAAAAGACTGAAAAGGAATTTAGAAAACCAGGAGTGAGTAAAAACTTCATCAAACAAAAAGTCGGTCTTAAAATTGGGCCTCCTCACCAGCAGATGGCAGCACTGAGAGCCTGAGATCTTCCTCATCATAACCACAGGAAGGAGCTCAGTCACACACACCCACACATTACCACTGTCTCTTTAAAGACTCCATATGGGAACATGCTAACTAACAGAAACAGATACAGTCATTTACTGATAGGGACAGAATGACAGCCTGGGCAGTTTGGGTGCCATCGTGTGTTCAAGCTGTTTTCTGTCAGGAGACTAAGGAATGGCTGGCTTATCATTACTCTCCAGCACAGCACACAGCCACCAAATACCTTAAAACCAAATGCAAAATATTTAAACCATCAACCTAATATGAAGTAACAGAGTCAGGTCTGTGAGATTAACAGAGCAGATTCAAGATTCAAGAACTTTATTGTCATTCCACACATGTTACCACATGCCGTGGAGCAAAATAATGCTTTCAGGTCACGGATAAGCCACAGAATTAGTCACGCACACTTTTAAATACTGTATAAATATGAAAATTAAATATAAAGGTATAGAATTATAAAGTGTGGATTATGTACAGTATGTCCGATGTGCAGAAGCAGACATGGATGCAACTTAAATGGATCCAGGCAATTTACTATATAACAGTGATAACTTAGTTACTGTGTTGTAATGAGCTTGCACATGTTATATGTTCCTTTGGACTACTGGAGGGTTACAGTCTATTTGTCCTTTTTGTGTTGGAGATGGCGGGGGAATCCGTGCGGGAGCTGAAGGGGGGGGGGGCAGAGTTCAGCAGTCTTACAGCATCTGCAAAGAAGCTGTTACACAGTCTGGTCCTACTCTCGATACTCCTCAGCCTCCTGCCTGGGGGTTAGGGTTAGGGGTCCCTCATAATGCAGGAAGCCCTTCTCTGGCATCTGGTGGTGTAGATGCCAGTGGTGGGGGGTAAGCTGCTCCCCACCCCCCTCTGATCTGCCTTCACCACCTCGTGCAGTCCTTTCTTTTCTGCAGCCGGCATGCCATACTGTGATGCAGAAAGGGAGAATGCTCTCCACTGCACATTTGCTCCTGAATTCAGCTCGCCTCAGCTTCCTGAGGAAATAGAGGCGTTAATTAGCTCTCCTGATAAGTGACGATGCATTTATAGTCTAAGTGAGGTCCCTGGTGAGGTGTTAGCACGTGAAGCTCAAACACTCAGCCTATGTGAGTGTATAAAGCATCTGGGTGTTTGTTCTTGTAGATCCACAGCGTGAGTCAGATTAGTCTGCACTCATCCAAATTATATCTACACATGCAAATATGGGCTCTATGTTAATTTCCGTAATGCATATTTTCAGCCAAGTTACTAATATGATCAAGGGTCAGGTATGTATATGCAAGGATCCGAATGTCCCATTAGCATCCCAGTGTGTAAGATATAAATACAGAAGGATGTGTCCAGCACATACATGTACCGGAGGATTAAGTGGATTATCTTAAATCAACATTTATTTTGAATGTGTGTGTTCAGATCTTGGTTATAATACTGTAACAGACTGTTCTGGTTGGATAGGTGTCTTATTGTGAAGGCATGTGGTTATGGGATAGAGGTGGTGTAACGGGAGGTTCCGGGGTCTTGGTGACGAGTTGGAGACGTGGTTGGGATAGCAATAAAAAGATCGCGACTGGAGTTAAACATTCACGAGTCTGTCCCTTCTGTTATTATTATTATTTTCTTTAGTACAGTAAAGTCAGCCGAACCCGAATAACCGGCTACATTTGGTGGCAGCGGTGGGATCTTGCTGTACGTACGTTATATGCACGGTTATATGCATACCTTTTAGCTTAGCTGCATCAGTATAGCTAGTTGGCGGACCTGCTGTGCTATTCCAAGGCGAACTAACAGCTAAGTGTCGACATGTGGTTTGGTGATGAGGACCCTTTGAAACCAACGAGGAGGATGT
>JABFEA020000139.1:18943-29659 GCA_019775915.2 Cyphomyrus plagiostoma | reverse complement strand
CCAGGGTCACCGTTTCCTCGGGTCACCCTTTCCTAGGATCACCATTTCCTAAGGTCACCGTTTCCTAGGGTCACTGTTTCCTAGTGTCACCCTTTCCCAGGGTCACCGTCTCCTAGGGTCAACCTTTCTCGGGGTCACTGTTTCTCTTTTGCTCCTCATCTCTCTGTTATTACACGTTAAAATGAATTTATCATTGAATTTATCATCAAAAACAGCTATATTGTTCATCACCAGACAAAATAATTTTTCCCGGGACAGAGGGGGGACCAGTGATTTGCCAGTGCTACTACTTGGACTTCATGAGGAAAAAGAATTTGGCATTTTGTTTTCTGAAAACACTCCACAATGCATTTATGTTCAGACTTTTGTAGGAAATCAATGGTAAATAAAATGTATATTCTTCGAAAATTGTCGGTGTTTTTTCGCTCTCACTGTTAACAGCCCACTGATTACTAGTGTGTTCAATTTCATAAACCTGCTACGATATTAAGATATAGATAGATCGCTTATGAATACATAGCACACATCTGCCTGCTGGAAAGAGCAAAGAGAGGCAGCTATCTTTGGAAAAATACCACAATTGACAGTTATTTTGGAGACCATTTCCCAGTGAGTGAGAATCTGTAAAATTCTTTTCCATTAAAGAATGAAAAAGCATCACACAGAAATGGCCACCTGGAGAGACACAGGGTGACAGGAGGTTTCTGGAGGCCGAAGTCGTGGTGTACACAGTGGGCCCAGGCATCGCAGCAGCAGGAACTACCAGGCCAGACACTTTCAGAGAAGACAAGCTCTTTTATTGTAGCCCTTGCAAGACAGCGACCACAACTCCGACACACATAACAGAGAAACACTGGGAGGTCTGATGCTGGATGATAAGACACATACACACACACACACACACACACACAAAAGGTGGAGAGTTTACACAATGGGTATCAGACGGGATTCACACAGGACCCAGGCAATGGCACACATGACAATCAGGAACACAGGAAGTCTGTACAATACCACAAACAAGGGCTAATTATAATATTTCCCAGCATGCTCAGCACTGTTGATACACTCCACAATATGGAGCTATCTTGCTGGTGCTTCAGTATTTTTGTTTGAGTTTGTTCTGGTAAGTCTGAGGGACTTTAATTAAAACTAAATTCAAGAGAACATATGTACTGAAATCCTGTGTGTAACAAGGGGAAGAAGGAATTGGAAGGGATACTGACTTTTGGTCTGCTTAACCATTCCCCAGTGCACAGTGCTTTTTGTACGATGTTTCTTTGAAATTATATTAATAAAAAAGAAAAACGGCAGCCAGAGGATACATCTGAAAATAAAATAAATCCTAATTAAGAAAGAAAAGTCAGAAAGTAAACAAGAAAGTTAGGGTTAAGATATAAGCACTGCCTTTGTTAGTGAAGTTGATTTTGTGTTGAATATTAGTTATATTAGTTATGTACAATGATTAACATCGTATTTAAGTACTATATACATTATACATTACAGGACAGACTAATACCAGTCCGTACTAATACTAGCTAATTGTTGATTGTCCAAATGGAGGACACTACTGAAAATACACCAGATCAACTTACATTTCTGATTCTCTCTTAATATCTGCATTGGATTTATGGGTCTATATAGGAAGGCATATCACACGCAGAAGGGTGTGTTCCTCCTCTGTTTTCCTTCAGAAAATGAAAGCAAAGTGGAAAAGCATCATTGTTGACACATCACAGCACACAACAACAAAACATATTACTGGGCAGTTAGTACTTAGCACCCAGGAAGCAGAACATTGCACAGGGTACCTTAATGGGCAGAGATTTGATCCAGCAACCTTCTGATCATAAGTACCCATCCCTAATTATTAGGCCACCCCTGCCTACCTTTAGCTATTCTCAGTATGAAAGTGAGGTTTACTTACCTATGTAACAATTCTCTCTTCACTTCATTTCTTAATGAATAGTGAAATAATTTAACTGATGGTATAATTTTTCTATATCAAGTAAATTTTTATAGATCTATTCATTTTGGCTGGAAGGAGAATCTGGAGGTATTTGAAAGACAGCCCGCTTGTAAGGGTATTCAACTTGGTAATTGTGTTTACTTTGAAGGATGGCCTTCTCTGCACGGCCCTTATTGATCAGGGGGATATTTCATCTTGCTATTTGATATAATGGCCTTTTTTGTTCGTAATGAATAGGAAAATGCATCTGAAGCTTAGTCAGCTTTCTTTATGATAAATGGGAAACCACAATTATGAGTTGTTTTCATTCAAAATATTTCCCTTTATTTTTAGTAACTTTTTGTTAAAAAAACTTTTCGTCTTTCCCTTGAAATGCTTCAAATTACTATGACTGCTATCATCAAATAAACCCTTCATTTTTTATTTTTCATTGCTTTAACCGTTCACATTTCTTTAGAGTTAAAACTGAAAACGTTGGTATTTTGTGTTCCGTAAGATTATTATTGGTGCCGCATCAGCGTCCAGGTGGCAGTTTTGGTGATCATGCTTACCCAGATCACACGCCGCCTCGGCAGAATACCGGAAATGCCTGTAGCCCGTCTCATGATTAGTCTGAGGGAAATATGGGGCACCTGCCTAATCTAGAACCTTTGTGAGGCACTGAACTTGCTGAATTGTGTTTAGTCTTCTTATGTAGCAGGTGATCATCATTGTGCTGGTTTCCTGGATGTCTTCAGATCCTGCTTATGGGCCGTGATTTGGTTGCTGGGTACCTCTGTGTGCCGAGTGTTACTCTGGCTCATTGGAGACCTGAGCTAGTCTCTTGACCTTGATTCTTGCATCATGTTTTGAATCAGATGTTTTGAATTTCTATTCGTTAAACCACAACTGAACTTGGATCTCTGATCTCGGTTATTACATTGAGAACGCCCTCAAATCAATGGGTGATCTCTGTTGTATTCGGTAGAGGAAGTGGATTGGTGTCCATCTTCATGAATGGGTACGGGCTGCTCCATGCTGGTGCTCATTATCACGCTTCACTGTAGTGACCCAGAGTGAGCAAGGGATGAAGAGACTCACAATGACACATCACCTTGTGTTCTTCCCAGCCTTCACCATAGAAGCCACGCAGTCACTAGACGTGTCAGAGGGAACAAGTCATTGACTTTCAAGTAACAAGTATGTCTGAAGTCCTGCCACTCAAGTCCCAAATCAAGTCCTAAGTCAAAATAGGCATGCATTAAGTCAGACAGTCTAACACTGAGTCAAACCTTGAGTTAACAAACCAGTGTCTCGAGTCTGAAGGTGAAGTAATGTAATATTATGAAGAAAGTTGTATACTATAACCCATATACAGTGAAACCAGAAATTGCGAGTAACTTGGTTTGTTAGTGTTTTGCAAGACAAGCAAAGACGTTTAATAAATTTTAACTTGATAAATGAGCGAGGTCTTGCAATACGAGTATTACGTATACGCTTTGTCTGCCGAGCCTCATGTAATCACAACTGGTTCTTCTCTCTTTCTCTCACTGCGGGATTGTGGGTAATTGTTTCCTCTCTTTCAATCATTGCGGGATTGTGGGTGATTGTTTCACAAGCTTGGTCTCAGTCGGCGTGCCCCATTCATATAGTCAAAATTTGGTAGAAAAGCACCACCTGAATAAGGGCATAGCAGTGCGAGTGATGAATCTGTTTAACGACAATGCAATGTCCACATGTCCGTGAAATCGAAAAAGAGGCAAAAGTGGCTGTCATTGGATAGGTTCCTTGTTAAAGTCGCACAAAAAGAAAACGATTCCAGTGAGCCAACAGATAGCAGTGATTAGTTATATTGAAAGTTGTCCTACAAAATAATCCTCCTCTTCTCCTCTCACTCATCTCCCTCACACCATTCACAATTCTTTTCAAAGGTAAAGTGCAGGTTAATTTGTTTTATGTATTTTTACTTTATATTTTGTATTAATCATTTTTCTATGAATATTTTTGGGTTGTGGAACGAATCATCTGAGTTTCCATTATTTCTAATGGGAAAATTTGCTTAGACTCTTTTGACTTAAGACTAGAACCTATAGACTATAGCATAGATGGGCTCATGAAGATTTTTAACATTTTAAAAGCGGATCATCTGAAGCCAACAACAACAACTTTATTTTTGTATAGCGCATTATCACGACATTACATCATCTCAAAGCCCTTTACAGCATCCCCACCCAAAACCCCCAGTGAGTAAACCATAAACGACAGTTATACACTGTTATACCATTATAGACAGTTATACCATTAGCATATTCATTTGAGTGACCAGACCCCCAGATTTATATTATAGGGCCCCTATAGAGTACTGGGGTCCCCCAGGGTATCGATGCCCCTCTGACGCCTCTGGTTCTGTGTTTTTCCCCCTTGTTACATGATTTATGTATATCCCTGGATGACTGCGAGCTCTCAGGTCGCTAAAGTTACAGAACCCATACTGTACATTTAGCAACGTTCTGAAGCTGAGGAGGCCCATAACGTCCTGTCCTTAAATTCTGAAACACACATCAATTAGCCCAGAGTTAATTTTCATGTCAAAGTGCATTCAAGTGTTTATTATGAAACTTGAAATAGACAGTTGTTTACATGAAAATTGCCCTACTGTTATATTTATTCTAGTATGCCTATTTTTACTTTAATTTTGCCTTTTAAACTTATTTGTAACTTTAGAGGTTTACTGCTGTCAGGTCGCTAGTTTGTCATCAGCTGAAAATGTGCCGTGGCTGAACTCGGTAAGCGTGGCACAGCGTGTGAGTGGGCTGGGATATTTACATGCCACTCTCATTATGCAGCATAGCATGAAGATCGATGGGGCAGAGGCAGAGATACGCTTATCAGCAGAAACCTACCATGCTCCCCTACCCTCAGACACCAAGACAGACTGCAAAAATCACTGGAGAATCAAACAGTACTTAAATGCCTCACCTACTGCCACTCAGCATCCACATCAGTTATTGGCATAAAAAAAATCCTACACCAAGTAATTTGCCTATACATGGCAACAAATCCATGTTTACTCAGTTTGACAGCTTGTTTGTCCTATTAAAGACCCTTTTAGAGCATGAGATGGGAGAGAGGTCAGGGTGACGAGCCCGTCAGTCAGGTGACAAGCCCGTTCAGTCAGGTGACGAGCCTGTTCAGTCAGGTGATTAGCCCCTCAGTCAGGTGACAAGCCCGTTCAGTCAGGTGACAAGCCTGTTCAGTCAGGTGATTAGCCCCTCAGTCAGGTGACTAGCCCCTCAGTCAGGTGACAAGCCCGTTCAGTCAGGTGACAAGCCCGTTCAGTCAGGTGACAAGCCTGTTCAGTCAGGTGATTAGCCCCTCAGTCAGGTGACTAGCCCCTCAGTCAGGTGACAAGCCCGTTCAGTCAGGTGACAAGCCTGTTCAGTCACTCATGCATATTTATGAGGCATAAAAACTGACTTTTCATCTCAGACCTCTTGGCCAGATTTTCCAAAAGTGTTTTCCATTCACTACAAAAAGATCCTCCATTTCATCCTTATATCCACATGCACATGGTTCAGTTAACTATCCAGCTGGACAATGTTTTACAAGTGCATATAGTCACATAATCTGCTTTTAATCATAGAATTATCCTTCAGATCTTCGGCTTAGAATGGATGTATGAGTTTTGTGTGTCTTGAATAGAATATGGATCTTTTTGTTGTCATTCATTCAGAAGTTTGTAATACACAGAGCAGCTCTGGCTTCATGTTTGGATGTTTGTGATACCAGTAACCACATTAAGTTTATAACAAACTTTGATCATTTGGAGAGGGAGTCCCTTGTTTACATGAAATATAAAAAACATGCTGTTCACGTTTTCTATATGGAGGACTGTTTGAAGAATCAAATTCGATTCTGGCTATGTAACGACCATTGTTCATTGGCTCATTGGTTCTGTACTTCATCAGAGGAAGAATGAGAGCCCAGTATAGGAGCAGGTACTGGAGCAGGTACTGGAGGGGCAGGTACTGGAGCAGGTATAGCAGCAGGTCTTTGAGGGCAGGTGACGGTTTTATGACCTTAATATTGGTGGCTCAAATCCCAGTACAGACATAGCTGCAGCAGAGAGAACTGCTCATGTAGGCTATCCTGTAGAGCCGGGGTGTCAAACTGTGGTCCTGGAGGGCCGCAGCCCTGTGTAGCTTAGATCTTTCCTAGTTCCACCACAAATGATTCAGCTAAACAGCTAAGTGATAATTAGCACAAGAAGTTGAATCAGGTGTGTTAAACGAGGGGAAACCCAGAAATGTCCAGGACTGGAGTTTGACACATGTGCTGTAGAGGCACAAAACTGTATGTCTCTATAGATAAGCTTTCGCAGAGCGATAGTTGCATCACTTGGAAGTCTGCATCGTTTGCAGCTTTTATGGGAGATAAGGTCACTTTGGAACAGCAGTCTTTCTTGTGCGATGTCAGTGCAATCAGCCAGCCAGCTGGACAGCGTCCTGAACTGAGAGGACATTCCCATTCAATGCAGTGATACCTGGCAGATCGTAGCTATACATGTATACTGTCCCTTTTAGCTTAGGCACGGCACAGCTGAGAGTAGCCTGTTTAGAAGAATCTAATGGTGATTTTCCAGTCACCCTTTTACGCCTTTGCCTGTTATCAGTGCTGATTGATTTCGGGGGGAAGCGAAGGTGCTGTTTTCTCACATTCCCCTGCTTGTCCCAGATACCCGGGCCACCCTGAGGTTTTTTTGGGACATGGTGTACATGATCATGCATTAGTGAGACAGGGATTATCAGCACCAGTATGATTAAAAAGCAGCACAGCGCCACCTTGGGGACAGACAGCAGTCCCCCTTGCCTTATGCCACAATGATAGGCTTTATGCAGCCCCTGACCCTATGCTCAAACAGATCAGGCCGTGTTTCGCTTGCTCTGGGGTACCTAGCAACTGCAAGGAAATGCACCACAAACCTACATTATCTTTCATTACCATTTTTTATTCCTTGTTGCAGCATAATAGGTTTCTAAGGCCATGACAAAGAGGTAGGCAGCCTTTCGGAAATTTAGACTGTGATCAGACGCAGGGCAGAGGATCAGCAGATTGAGTAGCCTAGAATGCACCTGAATAATTGCAGCCTATAATGCACCTGAATATCCGCAGCCTATAATGCACCTGAATATCTGTAGCCTAGAATGCACCTGAATATCTGCAGCCTATAATGCACCTGAATATCTGCAGCCTAGAATGCACCTGAATATCTGCAGTCTAGAATGCACCTGAATATCTGCAGCCTAGAATGCACCTGAATAATTGCAGCTTACATGTATAATGCACCTCAATATCTGCAGCCTAGAATGCACCTGAATATCTGCAGCCTGGAATGCACCCGAATATCTGCATTCTAAAATGCACCTGAATATCTGCAGCCTAGAATGCACCTGAATATCTGTGTCAGATAAAATGCAGCCTGCTTCATGTTCAATATGATGATGTGTAGATCTGTGTTTCTGTGTTTATACTCTTCTTAGTTAGTTAGTAAACAACCATTCTGAATGAATATGAAATAATAATTTTATTTGGTGTTTTTGGGGAAACACCTAAACCACACTTCAGATCTGATGAGAAGCGGGAATCCCTGGGAGCACAGAATGGCCTGAATTTTAACCTGAATGACAGGATGTGGTTTTATTCCTATGACAACCCCAGTGCGGAGTGCGGAAGAAGCGGAATACAAGACCTTCGGGGACAATTGGATATCATAGAAGTGAAATATAAACAGCAGGGCGGGCAGAGCCCTTATAAGAATGTCAGTGCTGTGACTGTGGTGGGTTCAAGGAGCCTGTGATCCAGATGCTGATATGAGACAACGCTCTCTGGAGCACGAAGGGCATGAGAGAGCCGCCAGTAACCATGGCTTTAAATTAAGAGCAGCTCCTTTCGATTATTCACTTCCTGACATATTCAGTGTATCTTCTGAGCATGTAGAATATCTAAGTGAATATTTTAGCCACATGAAAAGTCCACTGCTTCTCTTTAGCAATGCTGGGAAATTGAAAGGCTCCTGCGAGTGTCATTGGTAAAAGGTCTGAATTCCAAAAGGCTTTCAGAAATTCAGATTTCCCATTCTGCAGCTACACGTACTTTCCACAGAAAGGTGCAGATCTGCAAATCTAATACAGCAAAGTTTCCTCAAGGTCAGATTTTCAGTACGATTGGCAGTCCAGTGAACAACATGATTTGCTGTCCTTGTGTTTACAATGTCTACAGGGTAATCTCACTGTTATGTAAAACAATATACAGACCATTAAATCCAGTCAAATAAAGACTAGTTTGAAATATTCCTGAGGAAAAGCACATTCCCTGTTAGGGAACAGCACCAAGATCTTGCACAGAATACAGACTATATTGAATTCAATTGATCTTCTCTGTGCTACACAGAAGTATAGAAAAAGGAAGCTATCTGGAAATACAAAAACACTGATGTTTACATTACTGGAATGCACTGATGGCTTTGTAGAATACAAAATTATTTGCAGTGTTTTGTTCTGACAATAAATGTCATCAGTGCACAAATCCTTCGGCTAGGGGTATTTTATGTAGAAGGAAGAGACTGATTTGTAAAATTGGCAAGACATCGATTCTTACCTTTTAATGGAAAAATATAAAGCTAACATTATATATCTATATAATGTTACATACACAGGGCAGAAACCATGATACTGCTCACCTTTCCATCTATATACACAGGGCAGAAACCATGATACTGCTCACCTTTCCATCTATATACACAGTGCAGAACCCATGATACTGCTCACCATGTCATCTATATACACAGTGCAGAACCCATGATACTGCTCACCATGTCATCTATATACACATTGCAGAAACCATGATACTGCTCACAATTCCATCTCTACACACAGTGCAGAAGCCACGATACTGCTCACATTTCCATCTATATACACAGTGCAGAAGCCACGATACTGCTCACCATTCCATCTTTATACACAGTGTAGAAACCATGATACTGCTCATCATTCCATCTACATATACCATGCAGAAACCATGATACTGCTCAGCTTTCCATCTACATACACAGTGCAGAACTTATGATACTGCTCACCATTTCATCTACATACACAGTGCAGAACCCATTATACTGCTCACCATTCCATCTTTATACACCGTGCAGTTACCATAATACTGCTCACCATTCCATCTACATACAAAGTGCAGAACCCATGATACTGCTCACCTTTCCATCTTTAAACACAGTACAGAAACCATGATACTGCTCACCATTCATTCTTCATACACAATGCGGGGATAAGGGTGTTGTGATTAGGATTAGGGTTTTTTCCTTAGAAAAGTCCCCATTTAGATAGGCGTGTGTCCATGTGTGTCTCTGTATGTATATATATCTGTGTGTCAATGTGTCTTTGTTTGGCATATATTTCCCACACCCCTCCTTGATCATTATGTGACTCCCAGATGTGTGTTGGCGACTGACTGCATTAGTAAGCCTGAGTTATTATAAAAAAGAACTTCTGCATGTTATAAATTACATGTGATAGATATGAATTACATATAGCAGAGGAGAAATTATGTGGGAAGAATATTAGACGAGGCTTTTAAAATTTCAAATATAGCAGCACAACATTTCATGATCAAAAATAAGTTGTTTTATTTCTGTGTTTTAATTAACAAGGATTGATAAGGAAACACAGAGTTGAATTCTCCAACTTCTTCTCATTTAATGAGCAATTAAACACAGCTGAAAAGGACCAGCCAACTAAGGAGGTAAAGCAAGTGTGAAAGATGAGGATGAATTATTTATAATGCTTACTAATTTGAAGTTCAGTCCACTTTTACCATCAAAGCTTCGCTCACAAAATCAGCAGTATTCAGGGAATGGTGCCGGCAGCCTCGCTCAGAGATGGCTTCTCCTTCCTGTCGCCAAGTGGCATTTTCCTCCTGAGCGCTTTGGAAATGGAACGGCCTGATACTTCCTGTGAGGAAAACGGCCTGATGCTCCCTGTGAGGAAAACGGCCTGATGCTTCCTGTGAGGATCCACTGGTTGTCATACTGCACAGGATCACCTTCAGCGCTCAGCACCCTGCCGCTTCCCGTCGTATGTCTGCTGGCTCTGAGGATGGCATGGTTACTTACACCAGGCACTATGGAGCTGGTTATCTCACTGACTGCTTAGCTATCAGATGGTGATGACGCAATTCTTATTTTTTATTATTGTTACTAATGACTTAGCATAGTACACCGGCCTACTGTGAAAGTCCCGGTAGAGCCGTGAGAAGCGCTTGTTGGAGTCCTAGCACTCACTGACTGCCCTGCATTTGCATGTGCCGTTACAACGGTTAAAGTCGAGGATCAGTAGTGCTCCCACATTATTAGTGGGCGATTTCAACACTCCGAGAAACAGAACATACCTGGGTCTGCTGGCAAATGTGGCGGATTCCTGCATGACGAGGTCTGAAGGCCCACCTCTGGCTTCATGAACACGGCACGTTACATGACGAGGTCTGAAGGCCCACCTCCGGCTTCATGAACACGGCAGGTTACATGGCGAGGTCTGAAGGCCCACCTCCGGCTTCATGAACACGGCAGGTTACATGACGAGGTCTGAAGGCCCACCTCCGGCTTCATGAACACGGCAGGTTACATGACGAGGTCTGAAGGCCCACCTCCGGCTTCATGAACACGGCAGGTTACATGACGAGGTCTGAAGGCCCACCTCCGGCTT
>JABFEA020000139.1:0-12313 GCA_019775915.2 Cyphomyrus plagiostoma | reverse complement strand
CCCCCCCCCCCCCCCCCCCCCCCCCCCCCCCCCCCCCCCCCCCCCCCCCCCCCCCCCCCCCCCCCCCCCCCACCTCCTGAGAACGACACACAGAGCCCCACCCAGATGGAGAAATCCGTCTGGGATTTATGCATTCAAATTCGAGGGAATCAGCATTCCAACATTCCAGTATTCCAGTGCCGTATCCCTGTGGAGTGTCTGGCTCTCGATGGAGCTCCAGTTTTACCCAAAAACATGGCTGGCGAGTCTCAGCTTTGCTTACGGTGTGCCGGCGTGTGTGTGCATACAGCAATAGCCTAGCATCCAGTGCAGTGCGTCTCCAGTCTGGGAACTGGCCAATTAATGGGATTGGCTGCAGGCTTAGCCGTGACCCTGTAACAGTCTTGAACGATGGATGGGTGGTGGATGCGACACATGTTACCCAGGCCTTCTAATGGCCTGCCTTATTAACGGAATGATCCGCAGCCTCTTGCTTTGGCTACACGAGGAGAAAAAGCGAGTGGTTGTGGCGTGCGCTGGGACGAGGCGGGGCTTCCTGCCGCCCGCTCACACGGCTCGCTCTCAGCGTGCCGCCTCTTTGTCTACCTCTGCTGATGGCTTCTGCCCAGGGCGAGAGCGGCAGGATTAGGGAAGCGCTCCTTTCAGCAGTCGCAGGGATAATGTCTAACATAAGGGGACGTGTGGGATGTGAAAGACCTTGACAAACGGGAGATATCCAAGCAAACGAGGATATGGGGCTAAAACTGACAGCAAGGGTAGTTTCATTTTTATTAATCTTTTGAAAAATGTCTTCCTGGATGTACGCGCCCGCATTAAAATTCCACTTGACGCTCTGTGATATGGACCGAGGTGCAAAGTGCCCCCCCCCCCCCCTACATCTGATAGGGGTGGTACCTGGGGAATCGGGAACACGGCACTGAGATGCCAGGCGTTAATATTTACCCTGAAAAGTCAATGCCTCTCTTCTCAGATCACGTTAGCATAAAGGAAGCAGCCGTGCTCATCAGCCAAATGAAACCAGGCGGGTCACAGTGCAACGTTACTGCAAAGCAGAGAGCATTCAAGCTTTATCGGGCTACATCAGGCACCAAGTGCTGGACCTTCACAGAAGTGAGTGGCCAGGGGTCAGTTCACCCACACCCCCCCCCCCTCCAGTTGAATTGGTGCATCCCAAGCTCTGTATTCATGCTTAGTTTTATATTTTGCTTCTTTTGAAATCATACCTGTGAAAAGGACGAATAGTGAATATTTTCTGGGTGACAGAAAATAGTGATGCGCATTCTCTTCAAATGGGTGATGATACCTGGAAATATTCACTGTAAATGACAATCACTGAACCTGCGGAAGTCAAATTAAACACAGTCTTGTTAATCAGTGACAATGCTGAAAGGCAGCAAAGATGTTTTTGCTTAGGACTGACACATCAAGCTCTTACAAAGAGCAATCCATATTGCATTTCTCAATGCATGTGCTGATTAGGACATATCATTGTACATTCCTGGCCATTTATTCAAAATGAGCTTTTGTCCAGAGAGATGTGTGAGCTTGGATCAGAATGCAGACTCCAGTCACTGCCATTCACTGCACAAATGACAGCTAGGGGCTCAGGAACCCATCGCTGAAATCACTCCGCCAGCTGCAGAACTCGAACCCGTGACCTTGCGATTGTGGGCACAGAGCTGCTGCAATCCCCAGCCTTTGCCTCCCTGTCTCCAGGACAAATGTAAAACGACCCCATAGTGAATGCCTGGATATAAACGGAGCACTGCTTCGGCTATTCATGTGTGCTGGTTTATCTGTAATCACTGATTCAGATGCAACTGCAGACAAACTGCAAATGAATTGCGTCCATAACAACCCCAAAGATGCACTGTAAGTGCTTGTTTTTTTGTCTTTCTCTTTAGAAACTTGCTTTTATGTTTGGCATCATTACAGGAAAGCTGGCACTAATGCGTGTCCTATCTACCCTCAGCTTCATAAAAGCAGAGCGACTATCTCCGTTACTGCGTGGGACTTTGGTTTTCATGAATGTGACCACAGGACTTGAGATGCAATAGTTGACCACGCCAAACATCTGCAAACACACACAGATGCAGGTGAAGGCTGCCTTTCTATAGCTGCATCCTTATTGCTCTTCAGCCGCGTCGTCACAAGGAAGCGAAATATACTGCATGTGTATATATATGTGTGTGTGTGTGTGGGTGTGTTTGTGTGTGCGCGCATACACCAATGATTAAATAAACAAACAAACAAAAATAAATAAATAAATAGTATGATATATATGAAATACTGTATATGAGATACATATTAAGTATATGGAATAAATGAAATGTACTGATGTATGTATAAAAATATATTAATAATATACACATATCCTGTAAAGTATTTAGACGATGTATAATAAAAATGAATTTTAAATATAAATGTAAGATTGCTATACATGATATGCAAATACACTTTCACAGAAATGCAGAGGGAGCACAGTAGCATACTCATGCCTAAAAATCAAATTCGCTCTTCTGTCACTGATGCATTATAGAGCTGTATGGCCTGGGGGACAAAGGACTTCCTCAGTCTGTCTGTCGAGCAGGACAGTGACCACAGTCTGCGACTAAACAGACGCCTCTGCCTGGATACCGTGCCGTGCAGTCTGTCACTAAACAGACTCCTCTGCCATGCAGTCTGTCACTAAACAGACTCCTCTTCCTGGAGACCGTGTCTTGCAGTCTGTCACTAAACGTACAACTCTGCCTGAAGACTGTGCTGTGCAGTCTGTTACTAAACCGGCGCCTCTGCCTGGAGACCGTGCCGTGCAGTCTGTCACTAAACAGATGCCTCTGCTTGGAAACTGTGCTGTGCGGTCTGTCACTAAATGGACCCCTCTGCCTGGAAACTGTGCAGTCTGTCACCTAACAGACTCCTCTGTCGGCAGACTGTGTCTTGCAGTCTGTCACTAAACGGACGCCTCTGCCTGGAGACTGTGTCTTGCAGTCTGTCACTAAACCGGCGCCTCTGCCTGGAGACCGTGCCTTGCAGTCTGTCACTAAACAGACTCCTCTGCAGGAGACCGTGCCGTGCAGTCTGTGATTAAACAGACTCCTCTTCCTGAAGACTGTGTCGTGCAGTCTGTCACTAAACAGATGCCTCTTCCTGGAGACCATGCCGTGCAGTCTGTCACTACATAGACTCCTCAGTCTGGAGACTGTGCCATGCTGGGGGTGACTGACATTGTCCATGATGGTCAGAAATTTGTTTAGGGTCCTTCTCTTTACCACTGATTGGATGGAGTCCAGCTCAGTGTCAACCACAGAGACAACCCTCCTGACCAGTCTGTCCAGTCACATGGTGTCTCTCTTTCCCAGCAGACCACCACATACAGTAGAAGAGGATGCTGGCCATGATCGACTGGCAGAACATTAGCAGCAGCTTCCTGCAGATGTTGAAGGACCCCGGCCTCCTTGGCAAATAGAGTCGGCCTTGGTTACCCTTGTACAGCAGGGATGTCAGACTCCAGTCCTGTGTAGTTTCTTTCTCTGTTCTACCACAAAGGATTCAGCTCAAGAGCTGTGTGGTAATTAGCACAAGGAGTTGAACCAGGTGTGTTAAATGAGGGGGAACCCAAAAATGTGCAGGGCTCCACCAGGCTGCTGCACTCCCCCTCCAGACCATCGATCCTGAATACACCCCACTACTGCCGTGTCGTCTGAGATCTTCTGCATGTGGTAGGTGAAGTCAGGTGTGTGTTGCGTTATCAGGACAAGGGAAAGCACAGTCCCTTGGGGGAGAGCTGTGCTGGTGACTACAGCCTCAGAGAAGTAGTGGTCTTCCTGTAAGGTCGCCAACAATCCAGGACACGGGTCAGAGTCCACCCTCATCCTTGCTAGCTTCTCTACTAGTAGCAGGGGCTGGATTGCATTGAAGTTGCTTGAGAAATCAAAGAACGTGGTCCTTGCAGCACCATTCCCCTGGTGTACATAAGAGTACACCCTGTGTAGCAGGCACAGGATGGCGTCCTCTACATCCACCTTCTCCTGGAACTGCAGCGGGTCAATTGTGTGGCAGACCTAAGGTCTAAGATGGAGTGGCAGCCATTCCAGGGTCTTCATTATGTGGGATTTCAGGGTCTCACTGGGATGTGGCCTCTTTGGGTCCGGGATGATGCATGATGTCCTCCAGAGTGCAGGGACCCTCCCCAGCCACAGGCTCAGGTTGAAGACGTGTTGAAGTGACCAGTTCGACAGCACAGCACAGGCCTTCAGCATTCTCAGGCACTTTGTCAGGGGCAGCTGCCGCTGAGGAGAAATCGGCTCATACACAGCAAATACAAAGTAGCATTACATCACTAGAACAAGTAGGGATAACTAAGAACAAAGATACAAAAACAAGAAAAGAAACAGGACTTAACAACAAGGGGGAGAAAAACTAAACTCTAAATGTCCAATAAATCTGAGACTGACTTCTGAGCAGCCTTGAACCTACAACAGCAGGCAATCACAGTACTAGTTCTTGGCTGCATGCTTAGCCTGTTCAACCAGGTGGCAGCACAGGATATAGGAGGATGTACTAGAAACAGGACAGAAAGCTGAACCTAATGAAAAAGGGGAAAGAACAGCATGGCCAGCGACACCTGCTGGCCAAAAGGGGAGACAAAGATCAGGGACAGGACAAGGAAAACCGATCCTAACAACATACTGCCAGCAGTCATAGAGAAATCATTCTGGTGAGTTGTGTAGATTGTACATAGAGCTACTCTGCATTAAGTCACTTTCAAATATTCGTATTTTGACAGTTGATTTACTACACCTGCATATATATAGCAAACTAATCCCATTAATCAATATACCAAGAAGACGATCACAATCCAGCCTTAGTTAAACCAGAATCAGTGAGCAGTTTAACCACATATATTCATTCATAAATGAGAAGGAAGTTCGGGTGTAAGAAAAAAGTTTTCTGAAGCTATACACGTTGACAATACTATAAAAAACGATGGTCCCATCACTGTTTGTACAAGGCTGAGGTTATTGCAGCGCTATATGGCCGTCTCGTTCTTTCCCCTCCCAAAGCATCGCCTTGCTCGCAGTAATTCATGTAACTACCCCGTTACCGGTGGCTCTCAGTCTACCCGGACATAGCCTCTTACCGTAATGTATAACGCGCACTGCAGGGCTATTTTTTTAGAAGGGCGAATCTGGCGGACTGGAAAGCAACCGAATGGCTTCATCGGTTTTAAAATACGGCAGATTGTCAATAAAGGTGCACATGTTGTGTATTAAATTACTACAGAACTGAATATAAGAAGACATCAGTGAAGGCACTTTTCAAAAATACTCCAGGACATTGCTGGTGATTTTACAAGTAACAACGTTAATAATAATAATAATAATAATAATAATAATATCAACAACAACAACGGTAATAATAATAAAAAACGTAATAATAATAATAATGGGGAAAAAATTTAATTACTAAAAGGGATAATGCAAGTCGTTAAAATTACAGTAACAAAGATTACCGACGGTCAGTTTTACACAAGGTCTAAAAGTGAAGAGGCATTTCTGCAGCAGGGATCATAGTGGACTTCTGGATATTGCTTATGTTTGGACATGTTATACGTGAATCTGTCACAGCCATCGCCGAGGGCACCGGCCACTCAATAGGCGGTTGCATACTGACGTTTCGTCACTTATGCAAAGACAGAGCCTGTTATTACACACTTCACATCGGTGGACTGGTGTCAGAGCGTATAGTGCCGGCGCAGATACCCTCACTTTAGATATTTACAGTGTTAGAGCGTGCAGTGCCGGCGCAGATACCCCCACCTTAGATATTTACAGCATGTCAGACGTTTGCAGCTCCGCTACCAAAGCGACCTGCGCTGTGTCTGAATAATTTTCAGACTTGCGTCTCGAGGCTGATTCTTCAAGGCTGATGTGACTTTTTCCTGCCTTTGGAATGATGTGGACCTTTCATGACTGTGTTGGATTTGCTTTTATCTCTAGTTTCTGCGTCCAGTTTGGACTCTCCTTCGAAGGTAGGCAAGGAATATTTTATTTATTTAACAGTGCTGATTCTGCATCACTAATGAGAAATCCATAGCTCTAAATCCGATTATGAGCATACATTGGTACTTATATAAGGTCAATTTTAAAAGTATTGCAATTAGAGATGCATTTAAAACGCTCAGATCTAAATATGTATAGTGGTGAATTAACATAAGAATCTAAATTGCGCTAAAAATGTAGATTCGTGGGCAAGCAGTCCGGCAGTAATTAGTAATTAAATTCGGGAGCGTAATATTGACAACGCGGCATTTAAATAACCACTGACTCCGAGTAACACAGCCCGGTAGCTTTCCCGTTTATTCCATTTTCTTTACAAAAGACCAACTTTGAAGGATCGCCAGGCGCGACCGGCATCCAAAGCAGCGGTCTGCAGAGACCGGGCTCCTGAAAGGCGGTTATGTTCGGACTCCAGACACTGTACAGTGTACAGCGCGGCTTTCACATCTCTTTCTTTTATAAGCTTAATTGGCATGTACGTATTTCACTTTTTTTTCGCTGAACTTGGTTTAATTTGCATCTGCAACACACCCGAGTCATAATGTTAACTCAATAGCTGAATAATTGTGGACGACTGTTTTTCTTATAGACACGTTTTATGGTTAAATTGGCAAAATTATTAGCTATTATTCCTTAGTACATCTGCTTTTTACGCGTTTGATTATATATGTGTGTATTTAATTATATGTAATTAAATATAATTATTATAGTATTATATCTCGGTGATATTAATGCTTTTAATGCGGCACAGTGTTGCGTTATTAATTCCTAAAGGATTTTCTTTAATTGGAAAACATTCTTACATGTTTGTTTATACCTTACAGGGAAGTTCACCGAATTACCCTCAAATGTAACTGCAAAAGAAGGGCAAAATATCGAGATGGCTTGCGCCTTCCAGAGCGGAACATCCTCCGTTTATCTGGAGATTCAGTGGTGGTTCATCAAAGCCCCTGAAGAGCAGAACGTCAGCGGCGAAGAGACTGGCTGGCAGGTAGCGTCTCCCGGCGCGCGAAGGCTGCGTGCGTCGCTGCTCTGTGCCGTTGTCCGTCTGCTCAGCATCGCCGCACTCAAACTTTTTGGCTTTGTCCAGCGATTCCGTACCTTCCCGTTTTAATTCTGGCGCTACACACGCCATGCAAACTTAGCAACCGTTTACCAACGCTAAAAGTTAGGTACACTTTTCGTATAGTGTAATAATGTAAATAATACACATAACATAATATAATATAACATCTACATGTAGGCAACGGTGATTTAGCGGACGCTTTTGTTCGGAGTTTAGCACAAGCGCGGCGGGTAGTAGCCCAGCATACAACTGTCAAACACTATCAAAACACTGTGAAAAAACATCAACTACCCAGATCAATTTAACGATACCAGCCTAATAACTTCACCAGATTTACAATACGAAAGGAAGGCAGCGTTGGCGATGGCACTGGTAATAAGAGATCGGCAAGTGCCCGTAAGTGCGCCTGGGCTGAGCTTTCAGTGAATTACCAATAAAACAGGCCCGTGACTATCATACAATAGCGGCTTATAAATTGGATCCAGTCATGAAACTAATTTACGCAGTGTGTTGTTACGACAGTTAGTATTTGTTGGCATGTTATATAACTCCGTATATAGTATGCCACACATTTATATTCCCATAACATAAACACATCTTTAGAGTTACCTTTTTAAAGAAATATTGTACTCATAAAGCAACAGATAGCAAATTCACCCAATGCATTTTTAAATTTATATTTATTCAAATAGCATACGTTCCTTTTGATTTGATATGTTTAGCTGTTATAGCTGTAATTTTAACATATAGTTTCTCATGATTTCTTACATTGCCTCTCCCGTGCTAATGTCGCAGCCGCGCCTCGTTTCCGTTTTATCATTGAAATGTTAAAAGGCGTAAAGAGCTACGTTAGTGCCTAGTATTCCTGCGGAAATGAGTCCGAAAAGAACACGCAGCGTGGCTCTGTTATAGCGGACAGCCGAGCCCAGACTAGGCGCTGGGAGCCACTGCCAGCCGGGGTAGGAAGCCCAGGAATCATGAATATGACACCATGAATAAAACACAAAATAGATTCATCTTAATGTATTATGTTGTCCTGCTGAGGCCGGCTTCAGATCATATTGTTTCTGTTGTTTGTGAATGGTATTCGGTCCGCGGTGGCATGGTGGTGCTGCTGGTGCAGTGATCAGCACTGTTGCCTCGCACCTCTGGGATCTTGATTTGAGTCTCCGCCTGGGTTACATGTCGGTTGTTCTGGTTTACCCCCGCAGTCCAAAGATATGCTGAGGCTGATTGGAGTTCCGAAATTGTGCATGTGTGAGTATGCCTTGTGATGGACTGGCTGCTCTCCCCCATTCAGGGTTGTGCCCGTTGCTTCCGGGATAGGCTCTGAACCCCCCGTGACCCAGTAGGATAAGTGAGTTGGAAAATGAATGGGTATTCAGTGCACAATTGTCTCATTGTTCTTTTATATCATTTTTATATCATCCTAATGCAGTTACACATCGCTAAGCATATTTAGCTGTTTATGGTGCTATATAAATGGTGGCATTTTCCAGGTTTTAAGATGCACAGGTACTATCAATCGATTTTGTCCGTATTTTAACTGGATAACAGTGTCATACTGGTTTCTCTGGTCAGGGCTATCAGCTGACTGGTAGCTGAAGATGACTGTCAGTCTTTTTATGACACCTGAAAATCTTTTCATGAACAAGCAAAGCCATGCTGCTGAATGCTAGCGGCCCCTGAAGGAGGTGTTAGGATGCATTGACAATGTTGTATATCTTCTGCATGCACAGGTAGGCGTGTTCAGTTATAATGTGCCAGCACGCCAGATACAGGGAGCTCATCCGTGTGGATAAATCACATAAACATATAAATATATTCTATTTCAGCCTGCAAAGCCATTTAATTGTATTCCATATTGGATACACTTTGTTTCAAAAAAGGTTACATTTCAATGTTAAACAAAATGGGAATAGGAATAGATAAAAATAAAAGCTACTAAACATATTTCTCTTCAAGGTAAGACTAAATTAAACTTTGAGCTGAACATATTGTTGGAGTGCAGCAGATGTTCAAGACTGCATGCAGCAGTTTTGTATAAATTTGATAATTTGCAGTATGTGCGCAGTTTTGTAAGATTTCGAGAAAAAGAATACTTCCTATATCATTCATTGCTGCATTGAGTCATTCATAGGATTGATATACCCGCTGGTTTATTTCCTACACGCCGGGAATTTACATCTTGCCAATGCATGAATGATCGGTATGCAAATTTTTGTGCCTGCTGAATTTGACACATTTATAAGCAAGTCGTTGCTGTCCAGGGAAGCTTAGCTGGGCAATAAACGGGAATGAGGAACGGGAAATACCTTTATGTATCGATGGGAGGCCATCAGATGCATGTTTTACAACCGTGAAGTTCATCAAGATTAAATGTTCAGAGCAAAGAAAGGGAATCATAGGAAAGAACTGGCAGCATCCTTTCGCAGAAGCGCTTCACTGAAGCCCGGCACAATAGCTACTCTCTCTTAATCCTACTGAATGTTCCATGAAATGTCTGTAGACAGCTGTGCCTAGATGAAATGGAAATTTTCTATATAAACTCAATGCTCTGATGCAATCTGGCATTGTTAAACCATCCATTGTTATTTGGGTGCCTACTGAGTATCTTAAGTCTGGAAGCAGAGGGGTAGGTGGTGTGGTGGGCAAATGTATGGCATTGTGGCCTCACACCCCGAAGTCTGCTGCGCCAGTGTGAAGCAGTGTAACCTCACACCTCCAGGGCTGCGGTGAGCCGATGTGTGACAATGTGGCCTCACACCTGCAGGGCTGCAGTGGTCCAGTGTCTCGTAGTGTGGCCTCACACCTCCAGGTCCGCGGTGCACCATTGTGTGGCAGTGTGATGTCACACCCCCAGGGCTGTGGTTGGACAGTGCTTGGCAGTGTGGCCTCACACCTCCAGGGCTTTGGTGGGCCAGTGTTTGACAGTGTGACCTCACACCTCCAGGGCTACAGTGAGCCAGTGTGTGGCAGTGTGGCCTCATACCTCTAGGGCTGCAGTGGGTCAGTGTCGGGCAGTATGGCATGCATGCCCTGAAACACAGTAGCACCCTATCTGGAGTGTCCCCTGCACTGACAGGAAAAAGAGGTACACGTTTGTTCCCCAGGGTAGAAACAACATTAATGTACCCACAATGGTACAGAAATATTCCCGAGTCTATTTCTATACTTTAAAAGGCTACAGCTAGAGTAAAGTTGGCAGGCTGTTGAAGTACCTGTGTCCTTAAAGATATAACTTGGTAGTTTTTTCTGACAGTATGTGTTGGAGCTTCCTTGGATAAACTGCAGGCTCCAACCTTTCATTGGATTAGCGGTTGTGGAAGATTGATAGGTAGAGTGGAGAAAGGGGTGTATGAGGGGCATGCATACCCTGGCAGAGTCATGGGCCTAGCACTGTATTGGGGCCCCTGAATATGAATAATTATAATGTATATGCTAGTTCGAGGGCCCAATATGACACTTTATCAGGGGACCCAGAATTTTTAGCGACACCCCTGATTTGAGGTGATGATATTTGGCTTCGCAGCCAGGCTAGGAAGGAGGAAGTTGGCCAGCTGCCCCCACCTCACTGCCTCTTACAGCCGAGATGGCAGCGTGGGGGCAAAGGAATCTGCCTGTTCACATAAACCGGCTATCCTGAGCCTCAGATCTGTATGGCGCAGAGATACCTGCATCAGACGAAATACAGATGAGTGCCTACATGAAACCCCCGACTAGATTACACACGGACAGTCCCCTTGTAGCTAGAGCGCGCGGATGGAGCATATACCTAAGATTGTAGCCAGAGAGCAAGGATAGGACATATACCTAACAGACCATAGCCAGAGAGCAAGGATAGGACATATACCTAACAGACCGTAGCCAGAGAGCGAGGATGGGACATATACCTAACAATGATTGTACCCAAATATCAGACAAAATCATTTTATCATATTGATGAGTTATTATTTTTAGTTATGTTTAGTTGTGAAACTACAGCACCCTACACAGTGCTAATCTAATTTTAAATGATGAAATCTTTGTTATTTAAAAATCTTTCTTGCTTCACAATTTTCTTGCTTGTGTGGAGCCCCGTGACCCTGCTTAAGACAAGCAGGTACATGAAATGTATGGATGGATGGATGTTTACCCTTACTGTATACATGTGCACATGTACATTAAAAGGCTAAATGGAGTAGATTTGATATGAACAGACTGCAACACAGTAATAATATTAGCTTAATGGATATTACTGCATACATGTGCACACATACGTTAAAAATCTACAAGCAGAGTAGATCCGATATGAACAGAACAACACAATAACAGCAGCCTAGTGTGTATTGGTCAAACCCTCTGTAACTCTCTGTGAAAGGATCAAACTGGTTATATGGCAAACTTTATCTAACATTTATAAAACAGAATAATCTGCTTATTCAACTTTAATGAAATTGTAGGAATTTTAAAGAAATGTTTATAGCTTTTTTGTTGTCATCCTAGTTGGAAAAACCTTTGAAATCATTCAGCAGAAGCTGATGGAAACATTAATGGATGTTAAATATGTTTATAACAAAGGACCCATAAGCTGTTTAAAAGCATAGAAATATACTGGCTTCCATGGTGTCAATGTCAAATGAAAAATGTAGACATTTTGCTTTACAAATTTTTACATTTCCTCGTAGTGATATTTTCGTTTGATACGGAACGTGAAAAAAGTCTTTCATGTCATGTGTCTGTTAGCTTGCTGAAATGCTCAGTGAGAAAATCATCAACCTTGTTTACTCCTGAAGGGAGTACAGAGTGTCGTACCACAGGCCTGGTCAATCCTATAGGCGTCTGCCTAGGGTGCCATACAGGCTAGGAGTGACACGGTCATGCATTCATGTTAGTGTCCCTTTAATTACCAAGCAGCTAGTATTAATACAAAAGTATGTATAAGTGGGTATGTAAATGTACATGTGTCAAGGTGTGTATTGTACTTCTCCCAAACCTGGTCTTAGGTGCTTCCAAATACACTGCTCAAAAAAATTAAAGGAACGCTTTGAAAACACATCAGATCTCAATTGGGGAAAAAATCATGCTGTATATCTATACTGATATGAACTGGGTGATGTGTTAGGAAGGAAAGGATGCCACATCGTTTGATGGAAATGAAAATTATCAACCTACAGAGGGCTGAATTCAAAGACACCCCGAAAAT
>JABFEA020000138.1:27898463-27916274 GCA_019775915.2 Cyphomyrus plagiostoma | reverse complement strand
CCCCCCCCCCCCCCCCCCCCCCCCCCCCCCCCCCCCCCCCCCCCCCCCCCCCCCCCCCCCCCCCCCCCCGCTATTTTGTCTCAAGGTCTCCTGTTCTGCAGATTAGTTAAATTAATATTCAATGCAAATGGAATCGCAGCTGACCAGCGAACGCCATGGGTAAACGATTTCCACAAGGAGATGTAAATGAGGCCAGTACATTAGCATACAATAGTCAACCGTTAAAATCCCCGCACGGGATTAAAGCAGATCACTTCAATTTTAGATCCCTTTACCAGACCACAAAATACACCCCACGCTCTGTTCTGCCTAAGAAAAGCTTTAAATCCCATTCCGAATGTCCTCGCCGAAGATGGCTCTTCATTTCCAGATAGCGGCGAGATCTGGCCTCCGCTCTGAACTGCCCACAAATCTCCATGGCGCTGCCGCCAGAAGCAATCAAAGCCCCGGTTACTCATCATTACGGATCGCCGGCCCCCAGGGTGGCCCCCAGGGCGGCACCCAGGGTGGCCCCGCATCAGCCATGAACCAAATTTTTGGAGACAATCAGCTCAGGTCATAAAATAAGTCACTGTCCCTGGGAGCAGAGACTGCCACCTTGAGTCACAGGGCCAAGACATCATGTTTTATTATTTTTTCCAGTATAAAAATATTTAGCTACTGCCACAAAATGCCTACTGTTAAGCCATATGAGATGTGAAAGAGAAAACGCTGAAACACCTATCAAATGACTATTAAGGGGTGTTTACGACTTGTGTTTCCCTCTACAGCTATTTCAGAATTATTGCAGTGAAATACAGTAGCACAGTATTACTGGAATATAGTACTAGAAAAGAGCAGAATTACTGGAAACGAATACTGCCACAATATAATATTTCAGTAATACAGAACTAGCATAATAAAACATTATATTAGAACATAACTGCAATATAGCACTAGAGCCAAACAGTATTACTGGAAAGCACTGTTACAGGGTTTCAGCATAATAGTGGTAAATATATTACCACAGCAGTATTACAAAACATAGTAATAATGCAAAACAGCATCATTGAAGAGGCACGTTCACAACTGCATCCAACACTAGATATTCTTCTGTATCCACAAAAGTTCCAGAAGCAGAATTGTTGAAAAGAGTCACTATTCCAACATGCATAAATATTCATGAGCAGTGATAGCCAGCAGTTATGAAAATTATGCTCCTATCTTGAATAGTTATTAGACTCCGAACTGAAGCAGATCTTGGTTTCTTAGCTCATGAATATCCATAGGGGTCATCTTAACCACTTTTTAAGCACACAGCGCTCGTAGGCACTGACGTGGGTTCAATGTTAAGCAGAATAAAATATTTAAACAACCTCAATGTAGAGGATCTTATGGAGAAAGGGCTGCTTGCCTGAAAAATCACGGCAATCTCCTTGAATGCGAAACGACAAACAGTTTTGAGGATCATTTCTAATAGTTGGGAGAAGGACAATTGGGGTTGAAGTCAAAGTGCAGAAGACCCATAGCAGATAAATATGCGCTGAATATACAGAAATTAACTACTCTGCCCAGATCAAAGTCATATTAGGTGTCTTCAAATCACCTTTGAGCTCATCAAAGCACCAAAACGTACTATATATTTGTATAAATTATAAAATACAGTTTTCAGTGTTACGTCTAGCTCCGTCCGATCCTCGTGTGTGCCACGCCCACCTCGTTACCCCATGTTCTTACCTGAGTGTTCTCACCTGTCTCTTGTTACTGCCTACCTGTGGTTTGTATTTAGTCTGCGTAAGTTCTGGGAGACTTGTCACTGATGTTACCTCGTGTCGGTTCGTCTGCCCTGTCCGTCCGAATAAATCCCCGTTTTACCCGATTTCCTGGCTCCTCTCCCCTGCTTGATCGCTCGCCCACCGACGCATGCAGCATTCAGTTAAGCAGTGAAGAATTTTCATCCAAGGGTCAGACAGACACACACATGTTTGTAAAAACTCTTAACACCCTTAACCCCTACCCAGCCCTAACCTTAACCATACGTAACCAAACAAAATACAGTGGTACCTCAGTTCTCAAACTCATTAGAACCAACCAGTTCGAGAAAAAAAAAATGACCTAGAACTCAATCTAAATCTCAGAAGTCAAACCGTGAACGCCAACCTAAGAAAACTTGTATGCGCGGGGAAATGAGTCATGCAGCATGTCTCTCAGTAGAAACAAAAGGTAAAGCTTCAGTCTCAGCCTTGCATTCGCTGCAAGTTTACACAAACTGAATACATATATTTAGACAGTAAAAATACATTTAGACAATGATAGACAGTAACAGTAATAATTGTTATGTAATAAAATACATTTAAAAATAAAAAATTCTTCTTATTTTAATATCATTAATAATAAATCATTAATACATTTAACTATAACATATAGGAAGATGCAGACTAAATAGAGGACTAATGACAATGACCAAAAACAGCTGATCACACGAGGATTCCACATGAAGTTAACGTGGGGGCATGGCACACGGAAGGAGCTGACGATCAGGGCAGGACACATTGTCGTTTTTAACTTTACACATTGTTTGGATACATTTATTTTCTTACTTTACAAATTACTGTTTTGATAAATGTGCTTAGATGTGTTTAGTACCGTATAGGCTCTTTTTGTTTTATCCGGGTCATTTTGCTAAAAAAAATGGCCGAGAACCAGTTAATTGGAGTTCTGAACAGATTAAGTTCAAGTTATCACTGTACAAGACTTTTGGCACTTTTAGCTTTTGTATAACACTCACAGATTTTTATTAAATTGAGCTTCCCTTGTGGGTACTGAAATGGTCCCCACAACGTCAACATCACAGGTTGTCACATTGTGGGGAAACAGGAATTGTGGCACGGGGCACTAGAGATTCAGGGCCACATGACAGTACGTCACATTAGCCCCCAAACCCAGGCCAATCCAATTATATTCTAGACTTTTTAGGGCCCCAGTCACTCAGAGGCCCCTGGAATCACTAACTCCCCCTGCCCTCGTTTATACAGCACCTCTGACTGGAATACCTAGAACCACAGCGACAAAGCTAGGGGAGAACATGAAAAGATGCAGGTGGGGCTCCAGGCGCGAGGTGCGGGTGCCACCCACGGACCTGCAGTGCCAGTTCATAGACATTCATAGATGCTCAGTCTGCTGGTCTCCTGCCGTTGAATGGTGAAATCAGTCAGCATGTTGGTTACTGAGATGATCACAATACTAGAGCCCCTCCCCCCGTTGGCCCAAGCATAAGAGGTCTGTTTTGCTGTGGGGCCTGCTTTGACTTGATTGCGAGTGTGATACTCCCTCGCAAGTGTACTCCCCCCCCCCAAAGCAGTGGGCCGAATAACAATGAGGGTGAAGTTACGAAAGGCTTGTTTGGTTGTACAAATAACCTGTACTTGAACAGCATGTGTATGCCTGGAGGGAATAGGTGAATCGGGAAATCCCATTTAGAGGCTAAGGGGGGGGGGCAGGGTGGTGTGAGCACCCTCAGGGTAATTCCTCAGTAACTGATGCGAACTCGCACAGAATCGGCCTGATCCACAGAAGCAGGGTGAGACCTCAACTCTGTGTATGCATGCGGCTGCAGTCCCAGGGAAACCCCTGTCCTTCCCAGGCTGTGCTCTGACACAGGTGTCTGGTATTTTGGAATTTGCAGGGAAACAGATACGGCGAGATCTGAGCTGCGCGAAAATGATCACGCAACAAGCAAGAGAACACCTTGTTCCCAATAACCCCCTCCCCTCCACACACACACACACACACACACACACACACACAAATGCCCTATTCAGACTGTATAATCACTAAAGCATTTATTCAGACTCTCCATTTACATGTAACTGCCGAAGGGTGGGGGTGGGATGGATGGATAATTCTGGAATAGCGAAGGTCCCGGCAAGACCTCGTGCCCACGCGGAGGTCCGTGCGAGTCCTCGTGCCCACACAGAGGTTACAGCCACTCCTTGAGCCCACATAGGGGTACATGCGTAGAAATGCATGTGTGTGTGGAATTTGCATGTTCTCACCCAGCTCTGAGTGTGGAGTTCGTGTGTTCTGCCCCAGCAGGGTTTATGATGATAGCATGCTCTCCTCAGCTCCATGTGTAGAGTTTGCGTGTTTGCCCCACAGCCTTGTATGTTGAGTTTGCGTGTTTGCCCCATAGCCTTGAACGTTCAGTTTGCGTGTTTGCTCCATAGCCTTACATGTTGAGTTTGCATGTTTGCCCCATAGCCTTGCATGTTAAGTTTGCATGTTTGCCCCACAGCCTTGCACGTTGAGTTTGCGTGTTTTCCCCACAGCCTTGTATGTTGAGTTTGCCTGTTTGCCCCATAGCCTTGCATGTTGAGTTTGCGTGTTTGCCCCACCTTGCACGTTGAGTTTGTGTGTTTGCCCCACAGCCGTGCACGTTGAGTATGCGTGTTTGCCCCATAGCCTTGCACGTTGAGTTTGTGTGTTTGCCCCATAGCCGTGCACGTTGAGTATGCGTGTTTGCCCCATAGCCTTACATGTTGAGTTTGCGTGTTCTCCCATGTTTATAAACTTATTAGATCTCCTCCCTCGGTTTACAGGCATTTGATTATGTTTAGCAGTGTCCTTCAAAGGTCCTTAGTATGTGATTGTATGTACCCTGTGATGGACTGGCATTCCATCCAAGGTGCATATTGATCATGTCCTCCTATAACACTCCCCTGCGGGCTGTACCATACTGCATCAGAGTAGGTTGCACCACCTGAACGTGAAACCTCATTCAGATGCCAGGGAGCAATTTCAAGTTCAGGAAAATACCATAATGTGTTTAGATCATGCAGGAAATGTGAAGCGATGCCGCAATCTGGGAACTCCCTGCCAGACAGTGGGGCCTTGACTTACTGCTGCAGAGTGAGAATTAAGTGTGACAGGGGAGTGTAAGCAGATGATTGCAGTATGTGGGTGTGTGGTACTCTCAGTGTACCCTGTGCTGCGCCACACAGACAACTCATGAGGGGGACCACACCAAGCTGCAGACGGACCCTGTATCAGGATGTCAGCATCAGGGACTGGTGCGTCTATCCTACTCATTACATCCAAGGGGGTGATTCTGTACAAGGTTCCCTTCAAGGACCCCCCCCCCCCCGGGCCAAACTCTTATAATCTGCATTGGGTTTTTCCCCTGTAGCCTGTTAAACAGCTCATTTGCCAGTCTTTGCTAAGTAATAGGTACTTAATGTTTGCTCGGAGAGGAAGGATTAGCTTCTGCGGATTCGCCCAGAACTCTCCCACTGGGCCCCTGGTCCCCAGCTGCTGTAGGATGTGTGAGATGCATGGTCACCGGCCGTCCCTTTCTTTGCCAGCAGGGGTGGTTCCCCCCGAATGCATCTCTTGGCGTGTGACGCTGGTGCATCACCACCGAGGGCTCAGCACTTTGCTGAGGCATGCCGAGAGCAGACAGTGACGTGGAGGGCAGGTCCCCTGAGAATGGAGAGATCAGCCGAGTTTACAGAGGTCAACAAAGACACATCCCCACTTTATCTGTCCCTAACAATATGCTAATTCACCTCCATTTCAAATGGTAATTCAACTGAAATTATAAGATGGCACATGGGGGGACGCATTCCAGGCAAAGTATAGTCAGACCTCATTCACTGATGTCACCTGAGCCTAATTATTGAGTTCTATTTCCTCCCCTGACCCTGGAACCCACACCTATGACCTGGCATCGGTCCTGCTTTCCAGCATATCCTCCCCCCGTGCTTGCATCACCTAACTCTGTTGGCCGCCTCACGATAATAAAACAGACGTTTCCACCATTAAAATCCTTGGGAAAAAAAAAACCTGCCAGTGTTTTTCTTTGCAGCTCTCTGTGAACATTTGCCTGTCACCTGGTACGACAGCCAATAATTCACAAGGCAGGCATGCGATGCAAACTCACAGGTATGGGAGCAGGCGGGCGATGCCGGCTGACAGCGAGCACCCAGGCAGGCATGCGGCGGCCGTGTGGAGTCGAGGGCCGACCCAGCTTAGATTGTACTTTACAGGAGCGCAACATTTTCTGTGTTCAGGGCGCATGTAATACAATTTCTCTGTGCACGTATGAATCCGTCTGATAAACAAAGGCTTAAAATCACTTCTGGGAGGAGATCCCCATCCTCTCAGCACTGGAAAGACGCAGCCCCATGGGTTTGCAGGATTTATAAACCGATTCATACTTGTCGGTAACAAATAGTGCTGCCTGACAGGCAGTCAAACCGCAGAATATTCTAGCAGTAGCCAATCTTATCTGCAAAGGACCTGTGTGTATGCAGGTTTTTGAGGTAACCTGTAGGTCAGCTGTTCAAACCCAGGTGTGAGGACTCAGCCAATCAGTCCTCTAATTAGGGAGTTGCAGTGAAAACCCGCATACACACCGGCCCTTTGCGGTTAAGATTGGCTACCCCTGACTTATATACATTTTATACAATTTTTAGACTGTGTCTCCATTCTATACTTCTTGTGTTTACACACGTTTTGTAAATAAGGGTTCGGGGCATTTGAAAAACATGAAGATGGCTTGGAAGAAAGGTTGGACAAAGGGGTGCGGACACTCGAGGGGGACTGGCGAGCAGGACAAAGCCGGAAGGAGCAGCCAGAGAGGGAACACACATGAGTCTGTAAAGAAGACCTTTTGTGCGTTGCAAAACCAAAATAATATTTCAGACAGACGGGACATATTAAAACAAAACAGTAATTAATCCCCACTGACAAGAAGGGAAGCCAGACTTTGCTCAATGCTCAGGCACGTCAGTGAAGCCACAAAGGGTAACTAAAACAATACGAGAAACTGGAACCGCGGGAAAAACAAAGAGAGTGGAGAAACGGGAAGGCAGATCGCAGCATCTATTAGGGCGCATTGAACCACAGATTGGGAAATGTGTTTAGGAATGTTATTTTTGTGTGATAGCAATATTGTAGGCCGTACAAAGACAAGCAAAGCACTATAGTACATGCTGGCCCCATCCATCTGTTGTGATAATGGAGCTCTATGCAGCAAGCAGGGCTGTAGGCGTAGATCTTATCGGGAGAAACCAATTCCCACTTGGCTTCTCATCTCCTCCAGAGCCAGTCCTGCCGGTAGGAACCTGAGTGGGGAGCGGCAGACATGATGGCCTGGGGGTTTCTCCACACCACACCAGGAGGGGCACCTAGCACACACAAGGCCAAGTTTGCTCGATTTCCTTTAGTATTCACAACTGTCACAAGATAGACAAATGGCAGAGCATGGACTCGGAACAGGGCGCGGAACGTGGATAAGGTGAGACACTCTCTGACTGCGATCAGATAATTACCCTTTATTTTGCATTAATTTACATAGATAGATTTACAACAAAGGAGAGGCTCATCTCATCATTCGCTATACAGTTTATGTATCAAGTGGGGGAACCATTAACACATTCTTAAGATCCATTACATCAGATATCCATATATCCTTCTTAATCACTTATCCAGTTAGGGCCTGGAGCTCATCCCAGGCAGCACAGGGTCTTGGCAGGGGTGTACTGGATGAGATGCCAGTCCATCACAGGGTATGCACACACACACACACACACACAGACCTGTACTCATATCTTTGTGGGGACTGACCATTTATTTGTATAGGCAATGCCCTAATTCCAGCTATGACAACCTTAACCCTTATCCAGCCCAAACCTTATCCATAAGTACCCAAACAAAATGCAAGACTTTTGGCATTTTTGACTGCAGTCACAGGTCTTTATAAAATTGATTTTCCCCTTGTAGGAACCGAATAAATGGTCTCCACGATGTGACAGCTTTCTATCATCAAGTTTTTTATGTTTGCTTGCTTGGAACACACACGCACACACACACACATGCACGCACACTCACACACACGCACACTCACACACACACACACACACGCACACACGCGCACACACACACACACACACAGAGTGGGGGTGGGAATTGCCCCCACAGCCTCAGTGCCCCTCAAACACGACACAAAGTCGTACAATGCTCATGTATTTTGGCCCAGAGATAAATGGATCACCAGCAAAAGGACTTTATAAAGGCCACAAGCGCTTCAAGCGGGTGACAGAGATTATCCGCTCTAATTATGCAATTAAGTCAACGAAAAATCATGAGTAATGGTAAAACTTCAAAATTCACACTACTGTGTTAATAACTAATCTTTGGTACGTGATCCTTAGTCATGCAGATAAATAGCAGGTATACAGGCCATTCATTCAGACTGTAACCCTCATGAAAGATGCGTGAATCAAGCTGTAATTTCTCACCTTCGAAATCTATTGCCAGTCTACACGTGTAACATGTGATAAAATCTAATTAACCATAAAAGCACTCCTGTCCCGAGTGTGTCTCGAACCCTGTGTCATTTGGCGGGGGGGGGGGTGTAAGTTTGGAGCCAGCAACAGCGTCCATTAGCGATGCCCCGGTGACGGTGGGGGCAGGTTCAGGGGCGCTGGTGCCCAGCGGTGGGCCGGAGTGGGAAGCCGTCCTCTCTAGTGAGGGGGTTGGCTGGTGATGAATGGGGCCAGATGGGCTACCAGCATGTGGGGGCCACGGCACTGCTTTTCGCGTGTACACCCCTCAAACCCCCCCGTTTCTCGCAATAAGTGGCGGCTCCTGCATTTCCATGCCCTGCGACACAGGCAGGCCAATTTTAATCCAGCGTCGGATTCGCATTCACTTTGTGGCAAAGGGAGACGAGACACCAGACACAACCACCGGAAGCATGAAGAAATTAAAGTTATGTCTTCCCATAAGTCTGGGGGGGTTGGTACATCCAGTGGCACTCAGAGCCTGGTGACGAGGACAATCCTTTGTGTCACCTGCAGCTTATTACCAACCACATAAAGCCAGCTTCTGTTCATTTTCTCACACTCTGAACACCCTGCCTGGCCTGTTCCCAAAGCCCGAAGTAGAGCCTTATGTGACCCACTCAGCATTCCTGCGGATTCCCTGTGTTATTGATGTAGCAGCTGTTCCTCTCTATTCCTGCCCCAAGATAAAGTCCCTACTCCTCTCACCCCTATTCCTTGCATCCCTGCTCCTCCCATCCCTGTTCCTCAAAACCCAGGTCCTCTCATCCGTGTTCCTACTACCCCTGTTCCCCCATCCCTGCTCTTTCATCCTTATCCCTTCCCTCATATCCCCGTTCCTCCCATGCCTGTTCCTTTCCTCCCATCCCTGTTCCTTTCCTCAAATCCCTGTTCCTCTCATCCCTGTTCCTTTCCTCCCATCCCTGTTCCTCCCATGCCTGTTCCTTTTCTCCCATCCCTGTTCCTTTCCTAACATCCCTGTTCCCCCATCCCTGCTCTTTCATCCTTATTCCTTCCCTCATATCCCCGTTCCTCCCATGCCTGTTCCTTTCTTCCCATCCCTGTTCCTCCCATCCTCGTTCCTTTCCTCCTATCCCTTCCTCTTTTGGTCCGGAAGGAGTCCTAGACTCCTTTCTTTTAGAGGGTTACTATAAACAGAGTTTGAACTGCAAATGATCGCCAGTTTGCACGAATGCGGAGCGGGTGATGGTGAGATACCATATTTCAGCACATGTCATGGCACGCAGAGGCCGAGTCTACAGCCTGATGAGAGAGCAGAAGAGAAGGCTACACCTGAGGTGGGTGGATGACCATAAAGGATAAAATCAGTGACAGATTTCACATCATTCTCAGTGGTGTGGAGAGAGCTCATCTGTTATGGCCTGAACGTCAGAGGTCAATATTCTTCCGGTCTGGCTGTGAGGAAGGGTGGGGTCTTCAGCAGCCTGCTAGCTGAGCGGATGCTAACAGAGACCAGCCCCAATCCAGGGCTTCATGAGATGCTTCCCATCATATGAGCGGCACGTGTTAGCTATTGTTTATAGCATTTATTTACTTTTTTGTTAGCGAAACAAAAAATGATTCTCGTTTGCATTATATCTAAACCGGAGATCTAATTTGCACTGTTCGGTAAGGCTGTTTGACATATATGAAAATAATTATTCTTCTCTCCGATTATATCATAGGATTGGGTGTCCCGAGCTGGTAAACAAGCCAGGTGATGCTCACTGTATACATAACAGTACAGAGGCAGGAAGTGAATAGAGAAGAACATGGTGCACTGGGAGCAGTGGTTAGGGCTTGCAGGCATATCAGTGCCCTGGTGCAAGACTGACAGTCTCTTTAAATTAGGATTTAAATTAGTGATAGATGTGCCCTGTTGGACAATGAGGTTTCGTTACTGTACCGTACCCCTAAGCCCTCCACCATGACAACTTCCCCACCTTACCCGCACAAATATGTTTTATCATGATCATTATTCTTTGCCATGTCTTCAAGTAACATGACTGATGGTGGTCTGGCAGGACTTGGTACAGTGTCTTCAACAGTTAACATTTAAATAGCAAAATATTCTATCTATGATGACAGCTGAGTGATACGCAACTTCCCCCGAGAGACAGCCTCAACACGACATTCCTGGGCGCACACACTGAACTGCTACAGTGACTCTGGGCCATAGTGCCCACAAACAGCACTCCAGATGGCCTCCCACATACCGGGACTAAAAGTGAGCCTCGACAAATCAGTGCGCCATCTCTGCCAGCAGCAAGGAGGCAAAGCCTTCAGGGGTACGAAGCCCAGCCACACAAGTTCTCCGCGATTCATTGGAGGCTAAGAGATTAGCCGCCACCTGGGCTAATGCTGGATCACACCCAGGCTCCCCCGGGCCTAGCCCATTACGGGCATTCAGAGGTTTGACCCCAGGGGCATTATGGGTAATTCCTTATCCCTGCCCATTAAAACTGCCTGGAACAAGCATGCCTTCATTTACTGAGTAGTTTGTTCGTTTAGTCACGGATGACCGAACAGGCAGCTACTGAAAAGTCTTTACTTATTCATTAATTTTTTTGATGGATTGGTTAATTACCAAGCTGATCAAATTACCTGGCTGGCTGGGCGAGTGAACTCATTCCAGGCCGGCCCAGATTGATGGCAAAGTCTGGGCCCTTCAGATCCGTACCTGGGGGACCCACCGTGTGCTCCTCCAACTAGCGTCTTAATTAAACCAAAACTCATTTAAATTACTAATTATTTTAGAATGTGCGAATCCACACAAAACTAGAGCTTAAGGAACAGTCGTACTTCTCGCGCAATAACAACAGCAGCATGCAACCATAAATTTTACACATAAAGGATTGAAAAATACTAAAAACAATAAGGTAATCATTAATTTGACGGTCTTAATTACAGCATATCATGCAAAATGTCAAACTAAACGAAAATTTATACAAACAGGGATCACGTGTCCTGGGCATAATTACTGCAGTTTCTCAATATGTACGATTACGCGCCAAGTTGAGCCGTTTTTTTTTTGTGGATGAAGCCTCAGGGGTTATGGGTTTTTTCCAGCTTTTCTGCACCACAAATTCACGCTCACACTTGGTGACTGGCGGTCCAGAAAATAGACAATGGCCTCCCATTACTTTTCCTATCTTTACTAAATATTTCATCCCAGAGTCCCGCAAACGCTGAATATTTCATCTCAGAGTGGCAAAGATCATTTGGAGAATGCCAGTTTTATAAAATCATAGCTATCTTGAAACATTTTCCCAGAATTTGTCCATGATATCTTGACTCTGATAGACCAGCTTTCCCCCTTTTTACAGTGATTCTCAAACATATCTTCACAGTTTTTCATCGCCAAATGCTCTTCATCCCCGCAAAATCAAAAGAGAATCATCCAGTGTTCAAATTCTACAAGACATGAAATTACACATCAATACATACGCAGGAGAGATGTGAAGCCTTCACAGCTTGCTGCTTCACAGTGAAAAACAGCCATCACTGTAATTTAACTGTTCTTTTTTTTGGATTTAGTGTCATCATTTAAAAACACGTCATCCAGGAAGAATCAACTTCAATCAACGTCGTTCTTTCCAAATGGGTCAGAGGATTCAAACGGCACAACCTCGGACCTCAAACCTTTAATGGACTCAGAACTTGTCGTGTCCCCAGTGGATAATAAGCTGAATCATCCATAAGTCATGCATAACCATTTCCCAGGAGGAATAGGGGATGTTGCCTCACACCTCTGCAATGCGGGTTCGAGTCTCTGCCTGGGTCACATGTGTGGAGTAGCACGTTCTCCCCGTGTCGTCGTGGGGTTTCCTCTGGGTATTCTGGTTTCCCCCCCATAGTCCAAAGACACGCTGAGACTAATTGGAGTAACTAAATTGCCCATAGGTGTGCATGTGTGAGTGGTTGGTGTGTGAATGTGCCCTGCGATGGACTGGCCCCCTGTCCAGGGCTGTTCCCTGCCTCGTGCCCATAGCTTCCAGGATAGGCTCCGGACCCCCCGCGACCCAGTAGGATAAGCAGTTTGGAAAATGGATGGATGGAAACTCGAGTCATTATTTCTTTACTTCAGTGCTCAGTTTTTGCTTAAAATTCCCATAGAATTGCCCTTAAACAGATTCAGAACATGAAATATAACTACAAACTGAAATTTAATTTGAATAAATAAGTCATACAAAAAATAAGCTTTGTGTCATATGGTGTAACACTAGAAAAATTAAACAGTACATTTCTCTGACTTGATGCCCCAGTTTGAATATGCCCTTAAATATCACAATATTTTCAGAGATTTTCACAACATTGATATTTATCACAATATTCTAAAATTCATATATAGAAAACAGCAAAATACGACAGATTGCTTTGTGATTTTCTGATTATGATGACCATATTGTTTTAGTAATAGTTATGGAGCATGTGACAGGTATAATGATAAATGACGCTAACAACAGACTCATACCATGATGATATCTGTGTAAAAACAGAACATTTTCACAGTTAATTATGCAAGAAAACAAGTGTGTAAGCTACACATAATAGTCATGATACTCGAATTGATGACGATACGAATCACAATATGATATTTTATCTGTCGCCCAGCCGTACCACCAACTCTCACAAACTATGGCTCCGTGCTTCCCAGGACTCTGCTGTAGATAAGCAGTTACAAAAGGTGGATGGATGGAGGGAAAGAAGGAAGAAATGTTGTTGGAAAGGCGCAACAACACAAGAAGAAAATGGGTACCCAGCCACAGCAGAAGTCAAAATCCTAATCATCCACCAGCTGACGCCATTTGCTAATCACACATCACCCAGGAACGTTCAGACCCACAAACACCCATGACCACTAACGAGGGGAACCCAGCTGTGCTTTTGGGCTTTCCTGCCTGATACTTCATTACATCACATAAAAAAAACCCTTGAAGGCTAAATTCTAGCACTGATTGCCTATAAACAATAGATATCATCACGGATCATGGACCATCATGGAAATACAGAGAGGTTAAGCTCCTCCTTAATTTCACAGCCCGGCTGAAGGAACGACCAGAAACACAAAATATGCTGAGTACAAGGCCCAAGCCGATTGGCCCCCAGGAGCCAGTGCTGAGCAGAAGGGCCCCTGGCGGCACTGGCTCTGAGTGCTCAGCTCCATTTAATCTCTGTAGGAGAAGCAGACCCTTAGATGAAGGCCACATTGTTCTCCTGCTACCAGATACCAGATGGAGACGGGGCCTGGATGCCACCGCTTCACATTACGACCGCAGTTTGAAGCCAGCACCCCCCCCCATCCCCAAACTTGTACCTATAAACCACCAAATCAACCGTCAGTCGGTTGGTCACACAGCTCCTTATCTGGCCCAGCTGGTCCTAAACAAAGATTTAACAAAGAATCAAAAAATAGACAAAAAAAGCAACACGGCATGATGCAAAACAGTCAAAATAGTGGTTAATCCTTCCATCATACATAGCTGCTAATCCTGTCCCGGTTTGCAGTGGCCCTGGAACCGGGAAAACAGCGAGCATGGGAGGCTCATAAAACAGTGGTTAATGTCACGCATCGCTGCACAACGTGAAAAGGGCAGCTAGTGACCCACACTCCCAGGGCGTGTTATTCACAGGCGAGCCAAAAAAGATGTTCACTCGGGCTTCGCAAGCAACATTCCTCATTCTTCACAATCTCAAAAAGCTAAGTCTCATCTTCATAACAAACACTTCTCATTTTCTACTACATCTCAGGGCCCTTATCATTTAAGTGAATAGCATTTCCAAATCTCAGAATCGTACGCACGCTACCCGAATCAGTGCTGCTCACTCCGGGGCAGCCATCTGTCTCTTATAACACAGGATTGACCACACATAATACGGGACACAGCAGTTTATTTTCCAATGCGGGACAATCCTATAAGGCAGTGTTTCTCAAACCAGTCCTCCAGGACCTCCAAATGGTTCAGAGTTTTGCTCAATTCCCTGAGAGTTGAGAGGGAGCAAAAACATGGACCGTCTTGGGGCTTCCGAGGGCTACTTTGAGAAACACTGTTATAAGGGACAGGTGGCAATTCTAGCTCACGCTATTATGCTTTCGGGTCAAGGGGCGCTTCTCTGAATTGAGTTTCTGGAGAAGCAGTCGCCATCCCAAGGAGGAGAGACACAGATGTCCCTCAGCATTACAATGGTTCTCGTGGGGTGGAGAAACACGTACAGCGAATACAGCTCATCTTGAATCGAGCCTGGTTGTGCACGGATTTTATCGATCAGCGTCATTTTCTTCCCAGAGCCTCATTACCACACACATCCATCTTAATACCTTCCATTCAAACTCTGTGTGTCGCCGTGATGGATCGCTTACAGCCAACACTCTGGAGGTACAGCCTATGCCTACCCGCCGTGCCCCCGACCCAGTTATTTGGAGTTCTTTACGTTCTCCTTCAAACAGGGCACCATGGCAGCAGAGGTCCGTCAAGCCAGCGCCTCTGATGTCTTAGAGAACAGAATGCAGAAGAACCCAAATGCAGTAACACAGCATGGCACTGCCTTGGAATCCGGAAATGGAGAACCGCAACATTGGGAACCTGCAAACGCTGGGAGCCTAAGAACGAAGAACCATAACGCTGAGAGCTTTTGAAAGGAGAACCATAATGCTGGGAGCCTGCAAACCAAGAATCGTAAGGCTGGGAGCCTGCAAACCGAGAACTGTAACGTTGGGAGCCTGCAAACCGAGAACTGTAACGCTGGGAGCCTGCAAACCGAGAATTGTAACACTTGGAGCCTGCAAACTGAGGACCGTAATGCTGGGAGCCTGCAAACCGAGAACAGTAACGCTTGGAGCCTGCAAATGGCGAACCATAACGATGGGAGTCTACTCCTGTACTAAGGGAGGGGGGGGAAGGTAGCAGGCAGTACAGCTGTGAGGAAACAGGGGGTGGGTTCAAATGAGGTCAGCTCATTCCCCAAGACGATCTCTCCCTGACGTCAAGCCATTCATGACATGCTGGAAGCTTTTTTTTTTTTAGAGAGGAGCTGGATGAGTCAGTACTGGGAGCAGGGCCCAGGTTGGCGGTACTTGGCCTGAAAGTACCTCAAGGCACAGAGCTGAGTAGCTACGAAGGTACTTCATAGAATGAAGGAGAATGACTCGTACGTGATGCTTTGGGGCACACTGTGTATAAATGACCTGGGGGTGGGGAGGGGTGTCCTTCAGGAAGCAGCATTTGGTCTGAATATGTAACTGCCACCACTTGTTGGGGGGGGTTGGGGCACTCACATCTTTTTTCAAATGTCCCATGGCGTAAACAGGAAAGCGATAGGGAGGTGCTGACTTCTTGTGGTGGCAACGACTCCCGGATGCAACAGAATAGTCCCAAATTTACTGGGTTACAAAATGAGTGCGGGGCAGGGCAGAGCAGGGCGTGCTGGGCCCGTGTGACATAGGTCAGGGTGTTGAGACACGATGTCACCTCCGAGGCACATGCACAGTAAATAACCGCGACCGAAAACGCACAGGATAAACGGCCCATTTGTGATCATTTCCACGTCCTTCATGTCCTGAAGTATGTGTTTAGTGGAAAGGGGAAGATAGAGGGGAAAACAGAAGCAGTGGCACTTTAATCAGTGTGCGATCTGTCCAAATAGCAGAGGAGGCAGGGGAAACTGCATGTTAATTGCACGTTAATAAAAGAGAAGTGGGTCAGTACCTTCTGATGGGGGTGGGGGGGGCATGTTTGTACTGGGAACAGCGAAAAGGAGTGTGAAGCAGAGGAAGGGAGCAACAGCTGAACAAGCGCGGGGGCTATGGGGGGTGCAGCTGTTCTCCCACAGCAGTGCAGCCTGTTCACACAAACGCGTCACACACCGACACACTCGGCTGTCCTTGGTCATACAAACAATGCATTAACTTTGCCAGTCCCTGCAACGTCAAACAAAGGAGGGTTTAAAGAGCACTGAGCCCCGTGCAGGGAATTCGGCTCGCGGCGCTCAGGTTTCCCGGCGTTCCAGCACATGTGAGGTACAAATGATAGCGACCAGAGTCCTCATCTTTTACCCACAATTCACTACGACTGCTACACTTGGTCATTACCAAATTATATACCAGGCATGGCTGCCAGTTGTAATAAACGCTGAGTGGCTCTGTTATAGACAGTGAGTAGCCGCGTGTGATTCTCAGTGACCGGTGTTGGCCCTCAGACATCGATAAGGCTGACATGCCGATCCATTCTAAAGAGGCCTTTTACACAGCCATTGACTCGATGTGTTTGCTGAGTGTTTGGTACAGACCCCGCATCCTCAGAATGTCACTATACAACTCTTGTCAGATACGTAAAACTAAATTATGTCTGAGGGGCTTAGACTTGACAGTTTAACAGAGAAATTACTTCTCACTTTTATAAAAAAAAAACAAAAAAAAAAACAACACGACATGATACTGGACTGCTGATGGAATCAGGGACAATGGCAAGGAACAAATGGCTGTAATTTGATGCAACTCTGCCTCCTGCTGGTGGACAGTAAAAATGCACTTTTTTGCACACATAATTCAGGTCAAAGTACAAACTGTTAAATGCACGGACTTCACTGCTTTCCCCCTAGATGGCCCAATGACCAGAAGTTGGTGCTATTCCGTTTCCTATTTCATACTTCAGAGAAAGAAAACATTGGCTAGGAGGTAACATCCATCCATCCATCCAACTCGAAATGACTTACTTGACACAACTTCAGAACATATGAAATTCAGTAAAAAAGTATTACATTCCCTTTGATAAGACAAATGAGTCACCTCAAGTCTCAGCCGTATCCCCACATGACACCAGCATCCCCTACAAGGAGAATTTAGACAGATGGGAGTCTGTAATGTCAACAGCTACAGTGATGGAGGCAGAACCACGTCAGCTGCACAAAGACGTGCGTGTCCCTTATCAGTGTGTATCAGAGCACCGTCTACAGTATGAAACATTCAAGCAGCAGAGAATCGGAGACCTGTCTGCAGGAACAAAGAATCAGATCAGTGACTGCAGCATACAAGCACAGAAAGTAAGAATCAGAGCAGTGACGGCAGTATAAATGCCAAGATCCAGCTAGAGCAGTGATGGCAGTATAAATGTCCAGATCCATTTGGAACACTGATGGCAGTATAAATGCCCACAAGCAGTTAGAGCAGTGATGGCAGTATAAATGTCCAGATCTAGTTAGAGCAGTGATGGTAGTATAAATGTCCAGATCCAGTTAGCGCAGTGATGGTAGTATAAATTTCCAGATCCAGTTAGAGCAGTGATGGCAGTATAAATGCCAAGATCCAGCTAGAGCAGTGATGGCAGTATAAATGTCCAGATCCATTTGGAACACTGATGGCAGTATAAATGCCCACAAGCAGTTAGAGCAGTGATGGCAGTATAAATGTCCAGATCTAGT
The DNA here is from genome assembly GCA_019775915.2 of Cyphomyrus plagiostoma. Taxonomy (NCBI): domain Eukaryota; kingdom Metazoa; phylum Chordata; class Actinopteri; order Osteoglossiformes; family Mormyridae; genus Cyphomyrus; species Cyphomyrus plagiostoma. The sequence continues at coordinate 27,898,533 of JABFEA020000138.1, read as the reverse complement.
TAGAGCAGTGATGGTAGTATAAATGTCCAGATCCAGTTAGCGCAGTGATGGTAGTATAAATTTCCAGATC
>JABFEA020000138.1:27853526-27875450 GCA_019775915.2 Cyphomyrus plagiostoma | reverse complement strand
TTCCCCCCCTGGAAAAAACAGAATTTATCCGTGTTCAGTCCAAATTGCAGGGATTGCAGGTCCTCACTGTAAAACACCAAACACCGGCAACACCACCGCAATGGAGTTTAAAAGGGCAGTGGGGAGGGGGGGTGGGGGGCAGGAGCTGGGGACACCTCAGGGCAGAAGCAATGGTCCAGGTACCACGTCACCCATGTCCTTCTTCAATGGGCGGGTAAAATGGGCGGTGCGATCAATAACCAGAGTGCCATGTGAGCCGGGCCGTGTACTAGGTCTCAGGGTGGACCCTGTCAGAACCACACGCTGTCACACGCAAGCATGTGCACGCACACACACTCATACCTCCCCACCCCCTTCATCCCCCAGTATCCAGCATACCCTTGAAACGCCCACTGCCCTAATCGGAATCAGGGCTTGATACCCAGTATAACAGCCAGCAGCTGGCATCTATGAGGAAAATGCCAGGCTTCAAATCCTCTTACTTCCCCCAGCACCGCCTGCCCACACCGGCAGATATTAGCAAAGCTTCACTGTAGCCCCAGGACCCAGGAGAGCGGCCCTGGTACATCGCAGTGCGCTACCAAGGCGGCCGCTGCAGCCGCACGTCTCCTGCAATGACTGCTGCACAGTCTACGACTCACTTTTCAACTGATATTCAAACATCTCTTCAAACATGATGTGAAATATTCATATTTCAAGTATAATTCACCCATTCAAAGTTCACTGTAGCCTATAAGCCCATTAGACCATTTGCTGTAATTCTGTTGTGCGCCATCTACTGAGCCCCTAAAGTATTTTTTTTATACTTTTGCAATGCCCACTTGCCATTTGCTGCAATGTGACGGCAAGGAAAAACCTAAATGACACAGACATGCCCTGTAAATTGTGCTTCAAGCATTAAACTAAGGAGCACAATATAGATCATGTAACTTCAATATTATGTGTTTTATACGTATCGCATTGGCCGCTGACATCAAGCGAGACAGCCGAGTTATTGAACATGTGTACCTAAACACTAAAATATATTACAAACATTGAAAGCCACTAAAGCTAGAATACTGCATGTAAAGCTACCGTCTTTTGGAGTTAAGGTTAAAACTCCAACCCGCTTTCTGGAATATTTCAGTATAGATCCACATATTTCCACATGCATCATCAAGCGGGAATACCAGGGAAGTATCCCCCCCCCCCCACACACAAGTGGGTTTGGGTCTAAAACTATGGCACCACGGTAAAGTTAGCTTTATATTCAGTTTTCTGGCTGTAATATCTTTCAACAAAAGCGAGCAACACCCCTTGGTTTTCCAGATTTCTTTATGGGTGAATTATATTTCAGTAATATTTCAATGTTTCTGTGTGCAGTTCACCGTCAGTAGCCCAGCTGTCAAGTTTACAATTACTGACAGTGAATGGAAGCAGTGCATCTATTAATAAACACACTTAAAAATACATGTTCCCTTTAGTTTAATGCTTAAAGCACACTTAAATGGACATGACTGTATCGCTTAGGTTTCTATTTATTAGTCAATGAACTCTATGTTTTGTACTTTAAATAGACACAGTACAGTCATCATTAGTAACGTAAAAGTATTTTTAAAAATATTATCCCACCCTGGTCTCTTGGTGGCTCTGTACAAATGTGACGTAGTTAAATGTGTTAATAAAAGTATCACTATTGCTGTTATTTACATTTAAGTATGCGGGCTAAAATTTTGTGCCCTGGCAACAGGTGAAACAAACGCATTTTGTTGACAGACACATGGGCGAGTAGGGTGGGGAAATCATTTCAGTTGTTGAAAAGCGAAGCTAACGACAGAAATAAAAATTGCAACAAGCCTGTAGAAGCAAGAAAGTCTAAACAAGAATGTTAACAGCAAAATGTGACTGCAAAGCACTGCATAAATAACTTATCGGTTTTCATAATTGCCTTTTACTTCTTAATGCTGGCAGCCTAGTGTAAGTAATACTTGGACATAAAGGTCAAATCCAATCCCCCCCCCCCCCAAACAGGACAACTGGTCCTAGTCAGTAAAATTGGTCTAGGACTGCCACTGAGCACAGCTCAAGATCACAACGCCGATTCGAACTCGCAACCTATTAAGCAAAGCACTGTGCTTGATGACTGCTCCACCTAATGCCCTCTTCGACCCTCAGCTTTGGCTTCTCTGCGTTCTTTCCGTGTCCCGTCTCCGCCCTCAAAAGGCCGGCGTGATCACCTGGGTCCCGGAGAAGAGCGCCGCCCCTCAACGTGACTCTTCTTCAAAACCTCCCAAAACAGAACCCTAACTTTTTTATGAAGAAGAAAACTAAGTTAAGCTCTTGGAAAACATATGGCTAATTTTATTTTTCTTGGATTAAAAAAAAAAAAAAACAAAGCGAAATGTTATATTTCTTTGAAATAAATTACATCTGCGGTCACGTGTGAGGGAGGCCAACCTGGGGGAGGAAGGGATTGGAGACACAGAGGAGGATTGAGAAAATGGGGCTGTAGCACAGAGACACACGCACACGCATACACACACAAGCCACATATATCTACATGTACATACATACAGCCACAGAAAAAATTGAGACCACAGCACATTTTTTGTTTCACTCTTTTATCAATTTATGGGTGTGTATCCATGAATAATATTTTTTTCAAACTGCAGCCTGCTTCTTCTCTGTTTATCATTAATGAAGAGCTTCTTCCTCGCTTTATGGGACTTCAGTCCTGCTTCTAGGAGCCTGATACGAACTGTCCTAGCAGTGCACCTCACACCTGCACTTAATGTTTCCCATTCATTTCGAAGGTTACTTGAGGTCATCCTATGATTAATGAGAAACTGTCGGATAAGTTAACGGTCATCTCTGACATTAGAAAGTTGCTTCTGCCCTCTATCTGGCTGTTTTTTGGTTATTGCCAGTGTTTCCTGCTTCTCCTTGTTCCTGTGTACTGCTGTCATATAAATTTTGAACCTGGAAACAACCTTCAGCTCAGCGTAGTCGTCTGCCAGCAGAACCCCGATTAAATCAGGTTTTAAAAATTCAGATTTGTCTGAAAATATAGAGTGGTCTCTTACCTTTTTCCACTGCTGTGTACACACACACACACACACACACACAGATACACAGAAAAAAGCAGGCATACAGTCTTTATTTTACAACACTAACTGGGTCATGTTTAGTCTCTTAGATGGTTTTAACGACCTCCGTTAATGTTGATCCATTCCTGCAGCCTGTCCTGTCACTGAGACATTTTGGCTGCCTTTCCACAGTGCTGCATCAGGTGACATGGTAGCACTGACCGACAACCACGTTCACCTAACCTGACACCCATGGAGTTTTATTTGGGGGGGGGGGACATAAAGGAAAAGGTTTTTGAGAGGAAGCCCCACACAGTGGATGAATCGAAGGAGTTAATCTCACAAGCATTTGTGGATTGATGTTAAGCAGGATTTGTGCGCTAAAGTGTGTCTCAGTGTCAGGGAGAGGCTCCAGGAATGTAAGGAGGACTCCTCGAACACCTAAGAGGCTAAACATCACCCAATCATTACTGTAACATAAAAATTGGCCCACCACGTATACACAAACACACACACACACAGAGTAACACTTAACTTGAGGGGACACAAATAATGTAGTAGTACACTCTTACATAATTTTTACATATTTATTAACCAGAAAGTGAACGTTAAATGCTGATACCATGTTAATTCATCATTAATCAATCATGATGGTTTCATGTAGGAACTCATGATGTGTTCTTGAGTAGTAACTCAGTGACTAAGTTATTTGTGTCTGTTTAATTAAAGTGTTACTCAGACGTGCTATCAGAGCACTACTTCCTTCCTTAACCCCACCCGCATCGGTCCAGCATTTTGCAAATTCGTGTTTCACTGATTAATCGCAGGGGCAGCTTTCGAGGACAGGGACAGGGACGGGGACGGGGACAGATGACACACTCTAGATCATCATTCTCCTTGCAGAGCCGCGGTCTGCACACGATGCCACCCTGCGGATCACAGTCCAGCCTTCAGGAGCTTCTGTACACCTGCAGCCAAGCACCGAGGACGAAAGGCAATAATGACACCGGCAGAGACGTTCAGATGCTGCTCTGTAGACTCACCTCCCCTTATTAGTAAAGATGCATGAGCTACAGTTCAAGGCGGGCAGGCAAGAAGGTAGAAGATACACCGAATTCAGATTACAACTTCCCTGTGACACTTTTATACTGTAAATATAAGAATGATAAAAAATACCATGCTCTGCAACTTCAGCGTCGTTGATCAGCACTATGCAGAGCCAGCAAATTTGGTGGGAGGGGTCAAAGGTCATCACACTGCAGCGGAACCAATTATCTCACAGATCCTGTATTCTGTTTAAAACCGCCTCATTTGTTCCATACGATGGTGCTAGACTGGATTCCTCCCACAGACAGATACAGGAGGCCCAGGCCATTAAGAGAAATCTGGTGTCATTTGAACTACCCATAATTAAGAGCGAGAAGCAGTTCCAAGAAGAGCTGAACATCTGAGCATCTCTGGCAAGCCTAGCTGAAAGGCACCAGCCATACCGTCCTGTTTCTTCAAGCACACCGATGGCTTTGCGCGCTTTTCAGCTGCGACACTACTGCCTCACAATCAGGGCCGAACCAAATGTGCTCGAAACCTGGATCCAAGTCGTTTATCTGTCACAGACATGTTATGCTATGAAATGTATTACCGAAGTTGTTCTGGACTATGTAATAAAAATAAGAAGCAGAGAAAGACGAGTCAGTAAAAAGATTTTTAAATTAAAATAACCATTAAAAGACAATCCGCTAAAAGGAAATCAGATAGAATAATACAACTAAAAATAGATACAACAGAATAGCAGCTGGACTATGAAACAAAAGTAGGAGGGGTGCATATACAATGTACATCATTTACAGTAGTGGACATAGAACTTAGAAAATTAACAATGTACAAAGTGGCTTTGTGAATGTAAGGATCCATATTTCTAAGGTGCAGACTTGAGGTGCGTGAAGTCTGAGGCGGTCGGAGGGCAGGCATGTCACCATTAAGGATCCTAATGGCATGAGGACAGAAACTCCCCCCCGAGTCTCAGTTTTGGCCATCAGGCTGTGGAATCTCTTTCCTGAGTTCAACACAGTGAACTGGAGTGCAAGAGGCAGGAATTTGAATGTTAAAATGTCGCGGAACATACAGGAAAGGCAGAGGGCGCTGGACCCGAAGGCTCAGGACACCGACACGGGTTTAGCAGGCTTAACACGAAGCCGGGCGGCAGCCTGAAGAAACCACCAGCGGGGCCCCGAGCCCGGGTTTGGGGCGGCAAACGTCGATGGGTGTTTCTGAGGTAACTGGAGGGAGCATCCCAGCCCATTTCTCGAGTCGCCACAGAGGGAATCCAAGTCAAGGACGTCAGGCGAAAATGACCACCAGGTACATCGCAAGATCAACAACTCGCACACGCTTTTACACGCAGACAAACCGCGTCCTACTGGCCCCCAGAGTCACTGGTACATGAGTCCCTGCGATTACAATCAATTCACCACTACAGACACACAGATCGCCGGCGTCGGAATCTTTGTAATTAGAGCAAAGTTATCAGTAGACACAAAAATCACAGTAATCAGTGTAGAATCAGTGTAGCGCAGAATGTACTGAATGACCATTGGCAGACTGTATTGAATAAAAAAAGCAAACGGCAAAGTCAGGCGGCTCTTCATAGCGCCTACTGGTCTGCTCAGACCACCCACCCAGAAATCTACACTTTCCAAACAAAGGCAGCCCAAATTCCTGCCTTCCAACCAGTTTCACCGCTGTTGACATTACTGCTCATAAATATGCATAGCCTGTATAAGGAATAAGAGCAACATCAGCTCACACTTTTCCCTAGATCTGACACACACAAACTCCTAACCCGAAACAAAAGTTTGTTGTTCATAGGGAAATTCAGCGAAGAAAGAGACAGACTACAAATTCTGCCTTTTCATCAATCACAAAGTGATCATCACATCAGAAAAATACAATGAATAAATGACATTTAATTACAATGGCAGGCTGAATTTAACGCCTGAGCATATAAACACAATATCTGTCCCTACTATAATGATTAGAAAATCATTACCAACTCGTTCAGTGTTTTTATAGCAGTGATGCGATAAAAGTTGCAGAAATGAGCGCAGGGCGTGACTGTCACAATTAGCTAATTGTCATTTGTGTAGAATCTGATAAAAAGCTCAAGTTATGCTAATTTTCTTCATCTATTGCTTAGACATTGGCAATTTGCAACTTCATGTGTGTGACAGTGCTGCGACTTTATTGGTTAGTGTGCTTTTCAAGTTACTAAGCAACACAATACTGCAGAGTGCAGACCCAGGTGCAATTTCCTCGGGCTCCTCCCCTAAGGCGCCCACAGATACCACCCGCCTGCTCTGCTAAAATCCTCCAACATTACACCCTGGAAACATGACTAAATCATGACTGGACCAGTATAAATGCTTGGTTCTTCATTTTTCTGCATAATCCTGATTTTACACAACCTTTCACTATGCAAAGGTCATATGTAAGACAGCGGCTCACTATTTCAGTGACAGATCCTCATGCATGTTTAATTTTTACCAGCATAATATGTATTTTTAAGGAACAAGGTACGTTTGTGTTTACTAAACAAGGTAGCGTATCACAGCCCTGAGGGAACAAAGTGCGTCAATTGGATGCTCATGAACAGCAGGTGGGATAGAAAGATGACAAGTGACCGCAGATGGTGACGTCCAAACAGGGCAAAAATGACCAGACATCATAGTAGAGTGACATCATCTGATAAAACAGGCAGACCAAACCAACATAGCTTAAGGCCTGGAGGGCCAGAGCCCTGTGTGTCTTAGTTCTTTCCCCCCTCCACCACAAATGATTCAGTTCAAGAGGAGTTGTGTTAAATGAGGGGAAACCCAAAACTGTCCAGGGCTCCAGTCGTCCAGCACCAGAGTTTGACACCCGTGGCTTAAAGGAAGCCTGTACCATGGATTATGGAGGGTCGCACCTGTGGATTATGGGAGGTCTGGGCCACACCTGCAGATTAGGGGAGGTCTGAGCCACATAAACATACACACACGCAGTGGTACCTCAGTTAGAAGTCAAATTTCTTAAAAGTTGAACCAACCAGTTTGGAAAAAAGATTACCTAGAGCTCGATCTGAATCTCAGAAGTCAAACCATAAATGCCGACCTAAGATAACTTGTACACGTGGGGAAATGAGTCACGCGGCAACATCTCTCAGCGGAAACAAAGGGTAACGCTTCAGTCTCAGCCTCACATTCGCTGTGACAGCATCATGCATGTTTACACTAGCTGAATAGGATTATAATCCAAATTATAATTCTAAAAGAGCTATTGTGATTTAAAAAGTTAATTGATAAGCTCAACGGGTACCTTTTAATTAGCAACACCTTTTTAATAATATCAAACAACAAACATTTGTGTTTAGTATCCCTATGAGAGCCAGTGACTACAAATAACAAAATGGCAAGAACAGAGCTGAATGTATTCATCAAAAAAACGATGATAAAAAGAAAATGTCTGTATGAAGGATACATGTAGATATTGCTTGTCAATTGACTTTTATTATGAAACCAATGAATTTTAAACATCGTTACAGGATTAAGCAAGCAAAGCATTCCGGAACTTGTACGGTGCCGATTTCTCATGCTGCTCAATGATCCGAACTCAACAACCATAAAACGTTTTTGTGGTTTGCATGTCGACATACTGAACATCCTAATGAACTCCTCTAAATCTACGGAGTGAATTTTGTAATGCAAAGCGATCACTTATTTACCAGTTTTGTAATTAGACTGCAACACTGGAACAATGAATATTATACTGGGATAAAATTGGCGAAATACCACAAGCATGAGGAAAATGTCACCATTGATTCATGGGTCAGGGCACAAAAAAAAAAAAATTTTTAGATGTATTTTTATGACTTTAGCGTGAAGACAAAGTCAATAGAGGCGAGAGTAAGGAGTGCACAGCAACACGTTTCCAAAAGCTGGGTTTGCTTACGAAGGCCCGAGCTGCAGTGTTCTGCCATAATACCTCTGGATCCCTTTCCTGTGTCTCACTCGTACATCTGACAAAACTTTGCTCCGCGTTCCATGATGAGCATCACTCAGAGCCAATGAAAAGTAAGGGGCGGGCACTAAGGGTGCGAATCAGATTTCAGGGACGTCTGTGGCTCTGCCGCTGGCAGCGATGACGTTCATCGGGCTATCTTGGCCATGTGCTTCACCTCGCACCTTGTGGGAAGTCATAGTACTTGCAGATGGAGTTTCAGATGACACACAAATGACGTATTCGAGCATATGCAAATCTGTGGAAGCCTGTGGTGATCATGCTACCCGACTCCACACTGCCAGCATCACTCTGCTCTTCAGACAATGAACTGTACTGGTGCCAAAGAAGACAGAAGTCAGCCAGATATAATGCTGTCATAGATGAATAATCATCAGTAGTGGGATATACAGTTTGCTGTACACACGAGTGCTATATGCTGAACTATGCAGTACATCTCGCACAAGGTGGCCCCCCTAGGATTCCAAGAAGGTGGTCCTGACCACGTTTGTGCGCCAAGCACAACTGCACCAGGCACAGTGGCTGCATGCAGACCTTGCAGAGAGGCCACGCCCACCCGGAGAACGAGAGAGAAGCCAATGACGTCCATCCAGGCAACCGTGGTAGACCGTGCAGTTTCAGTGGAGCTTATTCATCACTCTCTCACTGTCTCGCTTACCTTCCTGTCCTCCTTGGGGGCGTTCTGCGGTGCGGGGGCAGCATCTGTGCCCTGGCCTGCGCCGGGGGCTCCGCCCTGACCTGGAGGCTCAGCCTGGGCCAGCAGTGGCGAGGCACGCTCCGGGGGCTCCGTGGGGGGGTGTGCGGCTCCCGGCCCCTCCAGCTCCATCGTCCCCTGCGCTGCTGATGGTACCGTGAGAGGAGCCACATAAGAACGGCAGGCATGAGAGACATGGGGACGCGAGACAGGCACAGGGGAAGACAGGGCAACACGGCAGCGAGATCCGGCAGAGGAACCACACACACACACAAGCGCACACACAGACACACAAGCGCACACACCCATCTTAGCTGTCCATCGTGTCCGACGATGGCGCTTGCTCCAGTGAGTAGGGGGTTGGATTGGGGAGGGGGGCGCAAGCGCACACACGCATGCATAGAGACACGCAGACATGCACTAACACACACGCTAATAATAAATATGGGTTTGTTAAGGTATGATTTTCATCACTTTTGTCTGCTGTGAAGTTTCCGGCTTTCTGATGATGACGCACCCCAAAGTTTGTGCTATCCACCGGCCCCCACCTCTCAAGGTCACGTCCCCAAAATCTGCTGATGCCAGACGTGCCGTCCCGCCCACAATACCCCCCACCCCCTAGTAGGTTAAACACAGAACAGCCAATGAGTGAGGGGAGTCTAGCAGGGGGGAGGGGCAGCGCGGGGCACACACCTCTGCCGGCTAAAAGCTCCCCGTCAGCACAAATCTCCGCTGCAATGCACAAGACCCTGGGCTGGGCTGGGAGATCCCGGGTAACAGCTTCTCATTAGCATTAGCGTCAGACAAGTAAGGGCTGTTAACTGCTCAGGCTTAAGCAGTATGGCCCCGCCACAGGTGCAGAGCTGGCAGAGCATGGAACAGCACTCTTGTCCCCGGCTGACCCTTATGGGCTGCCTTCCTGGGAACAGATCTTCACCACTCAGAGTGACGAGACACACGGAGAGCACAGATCCCCAAGTTTACTTAACATACTATGATGACACGGCTTGTGACCTGGAACAGACGGACTGCAGCACGAACGAATACGGCTTCCCCCAATATGACATGCTGCCCTTCCAGCACAAGAGATACAGAAGAGGGGACTGACTCCTGTGCAGCTGATTGGTTAGACAGCTGTCCCGGGGATAACTGACCTAGAGGTTCCTCATCAGCACTGATTTCCACACTTCCTCTGTGATACAGGGGCAGCCAGCCGGACCCAAAAGCCCAAGCGGGCCTCATTTCTGGCCACCCAGATGCTCACAGACCACCATTATCCAATCAATGGATGTTGTGATAAGAATGGATTCTCTCTCTATAGAGAGAATGTGGGGATACTGGAAGCCGTTAAAAAAAAATTATAATACAGCCTTCTGGACCAATGCCCAGCGAGCCTGGAGATCTGCATCACAGCACCAGCCAACAGCAACCACAACAGAGCCCTCAGTGAAACTATGGCACAGGAGATGCTATGGACCAGCTGAAGAGAGAGATCATCCCACTCAGGGGACCCACATCGCTGCTCTGTACGGTTTAAATCCCCCTTGTCCAGCTAATACAGACCACTTTGTTTACCGGTAAAGGAAAAGGCTGGAATTAACTTCCTTTGACCAGAAAACTTCTTGATGTCACCACAGCTAACAATATTCCTGGGGAAAAAAAAACCCTGATGTCTTACTTGATCTCTTGGATTTAGGTTCTTAAAGATATGCTCTAAAGCAGCATTTCCCAATCCGGTCCTCAGAGACCCACAGACAGCCCACAATTTTGCTCCCTTCCAGCTCCCAAGGTGCCTGCATCAGGTATCCATTGTCTTTGATTGGCTGGAAGCTGGGAGAAAGTAAAAATGTGGACTGGCTAGGGGGTCCCTGTGGGCCGGGTTGAGAAAGAGCGCTCTAAAGTTTCTAAACGAGAAAGTTACGTATGATATCAGCATTGGTGTAAAAAAAAAAAAAGTGCCAATGTTTATCAGATTGAGCTGGACAGGTGATTGAAAGTTTTTTTAAGAGGAGGAAAAGGCATGCGAATGGAACAGAGTCTTTAATGTGTGCCACTGTGTTGAGAGATCAGTCAGACAGGGAGGGAAGTTCTCAAAATGGGAGATATTTCGGAAAGATTCAGTGATGGGTCCATAACTGTCTGATTGCTTGCAGTGAACGTGCCCAAGAATAGCAACACATTAGCAGAAGAATTACTCACAGAAGCCTCTTTGAAAGACAGACAAGTTTTTAAAAAAAATTTTAAAAAAAATCATAGAAAAGTGCCCAAACCATACTGCCTGTTATTTTCTTTGTTACGGTTGCGTGGTACTAGGCATTATTGAGTGAAATTAAAAATGTGTTTACTTTTTGAGGGGAAATTTTGTCTTGCCTAGAAGACAAGTTTAATTAAGGTGATAAAGTTTAATGTGAAATCCATACCTTAATACGCTTAAGTGGGCTCTCTCTAATAAGTACAATCTTCTTAGGATGCAACATCAAAGTCATGCTGGGCACTGTCTCCTTCACTCGCCTTCCTCGGGACAACTGGGTATCAAAGAACTTCAGAGTTGCTGTTTATACATCTACCGTGATATGTAAAAATGAGAAGGAGATACACAGGCTTTGTACTTCACATCTGGCCCCCACCTGACAGAGGACGTTTAATACTGAGTACCAGGCAACTGCTTTTTTGTCAAGCAAGAAGTTCAACCTTTCTGGAGATACCGAGGATATAGGGGATTATGATCTCCCGTTAAAATGCAAGTAGGTGACCGCAACACTGGCATCCCATTATACCCAGGATATCCTTACTTGTGTTTTGATCTGAAGACGACATCTCGTCCTACAGTGACTCCCAATTCTGGCCATTTAGGACCGCAAATAAACAAACCGCTGACATTATTCGACACCAGATCCCAAACAATTCGAAACTAAATAACACTCGCTACACATACGATCACATAAAATCACGCAAAAGTTAATACTGCGCATCCAATTTGGGTCAGCAAAGAAGGGGAAAGAAGCAGCGCTGGAGCATGCAGACGTGCTGGAACACAAAGGCGAGTTAATTGGACCCACATCTGCAAGTTTGCAGAGCAGTTCAACGGGGCGAACCGATCCGATCTGCCCCGACACCCCGACCGTGGCGGCGTAGCGCTCCTCGGCGTTAAGGTGCCATAGCTAGCTCGTCTATGCGCTTTATCCAATTGATTAGCTACGTATGCTACGGCCGGGGTGTCTTTTTAAATTATTAACTGAAAGATGCAGCGGCAAACAGAATCCAGTGTGCAATGGCTATCCGACGTGCAAGAGCAGTAAGTGCCATAGATGAGACGCGGAAAAAAACGTGCTATAATGCATTGCGTGGCCGTGCATTGTGCAGAAAGAGGCACGAAATACGGTAAAACGTGTACCTTTGGCTTCAGTGTTCCCGGTTACGTTACAGTCTGTAACATAGTAAATGGAGAGGACAATGTGGTGGTAGTTACATACTACTCATCCTTTTTTAAAGTGCACACCCTCGACGGAACCCAAAAAAAGCAACTGGATTTACAAAAGAACAAATGAAAATTGACGAGAGAACGACCAACAAGGCTGGACGATTATTAAGTTATCCTTCAAAAAGTGGGTTCAGCGGAGCTTAGCTGCTGGTTCCGCGGTTGACGACACCGCACGAACTCCGTCGATGTCACCGGGCGGGCGGAGCCGTCGGCGCGGCACCCGCCCCGTCTTTTACCCCAACCGGGGGGTCACAAACCCAAAACCCTCCGAGGAGGAGTCGAGGGGAGGGACTGATGCTACTTGAAAAGGTGAAGTGAGGTGTGCGGAGGCGACAAACTGCACGCCGATACTGCCTCGTGTTAAAGCAGCCCGGTCTTGCTGTGCGAACACGTATTTTTGCACAGTATTTCTACAACATTTTATATCTGACTTGCTACGATATACTGGACTTAATACAATCACTTCAATCTATATTCCACAAAGACCTTTACAATATGCATTTATATTTCTGAAAGCACCATGCAATTGCTGATAATGGAATAAAATGTCTGAGACTGTGCAATAATATGAATGTAAGGTAAATCGGTGTACCGTCACGTCGGCGCTCGGGGACGGTCCTTCCGTAGCCAGGTATGAAGAAAGCTTCAGCGAAACGCGTTTCGGGCCCCACGAGCCACCGGGCATCCCCGAAGTTCAGACCCGGTCGGCGGCGTCGGCGGTGCGCATGCGCGGAAAACAACCGATTCCGGGCTCCGGGAGCACGTGCAACATGAACGGTGCTGAAAATTGCGATTCGTGTGCGGCGTTGGTGGTGTATTACCTCGCAGTTTTTTTATTCGGAAGGAATGTCTTCCTCAGAGTAAAACGCACCTCAAACAGATTAACTGACAGATGTTCACAATGACTTTAAAACTACACAATTCTCCTGAATTTTTCGTTAAATTGATTCCCGTACTTACGTTCCCTTACATGTATTTTTTAAATGTACATCAATGCATATAATGAAACACTTCTGCCAACAATCACAGCACAATTTTTTAATGATTCTTCTTGGATCTGTACATAGTGAGTAGACCAAAAGCAATTTCCCCATAAATACTATTAAAAAGAAACTGAAAGACAGCACACTTCTTGCAAGTTATCCGATAGGCTAAACTGAGGTTACAATCTCTTAATCAGAAACAATTCAACTATTGCAAAATGCCAGAAGTTGTAAAATGGTTGGTTCATTCCGCCGAATGCAGAATCCGCCCTGGGTCTCTCGGAATGCCATGCGAGTGCACTAAGGTGGGAGGGGGAGCTGACGGCGCCACAGACCTCACCTGTAAAAGCGTCACCTTTATTGCAGGTGCAGGGCGTGTGTGCATACTGAATGCATTCAGTCTGGAACAGGTACACTGCAAAAGCTCTGTGGTATTACTGTACAGCTCAGCACCAGGAGCAGCCTGGCTAATGGTAGGGCTAGGCTACATTGGCCTTCTGTGAGTGTGTAGATGCCTTTGTTGGGGGAGGGGGTGGGGATTAGGAGTACTATATTTCAGCATCCAGGCCCATGGTCTGGTGTTGGATAACAAACCTATGATTACTACCTATGATTCACCTTCCCAGAAGGAGCATTCCCTTGGATTTTAATCCCCCATTTCCGGGAAACAAACATACATTTATACCTTTACTGTTTGTAGAAAAGTTAAACAAATGTAATCCTTGAAAAAAAATGATTGAATCCCCTGGCACATGAAAATCTACTGTGTTTTGCTCCGAGTAAGGAGGAGCCAATCAGAGAGCTGCGCTCGGTGCCGCCCTCTCGACAGCGCACGGCTGCCCTTTCTCCCCTCACCTAGCAGCCCGGATGACACGCTGTGCCCACGGCATCCTCCATGCGTGTCCAGCTTTTAAACACGAAGCCGCCAACGATGACCGTTTCTGCCTGCGGGTCCGACTGCATGCATGCCGTCGCAGAGGACCGCGCCTTTAATACGGGATTCTAATGAAAAACAAGCTGCTGCCCTGGTCATCAGACTGCTCTGCATATATATATATATATATATATATATACACATACATATATACACACACGCACACACACACACAGAGCTCGAGAAAATTATGAGACCGCAGCAAAATTTTCAGTTCTCATTTCTCAGTTTATGAGGATGTGCCTCTGTAAAATACACATTTTCTTGCAAACTCCAACCTGGCTTCCCTGCTTCTGATTGATGAAGGGCTTCTTCCTTGCTGTATGGGTCTTCAGTCCTGCTTCTAGAAGCCTGATATAGACTGCCCTAGCAGTGCCCTTCACACCACTTAATGTTCCCCATTGTTTTTGAAGGTCACTTAATGTCATCCTCCAATTTATGAGGCACTGTCGGACAAGTTGACGGTCATCTCTGGCAATAGAAAGGTGCTTCTGCCCTCTGGCTGGCTGGTTTTTGGTCATTGCCAGTATCTCCTGCTTCACGTTGTGTGCTGCTGTCTTAGAAAATCTGAGCCTGGAAGCAGCCTGCTGCTCAGTGTAGCCTTCTGCCAGCAGAACCAGGATTTAAAAATGGAGATTTCTTAAAAATATAGTGGTCTCTTAATTTTTTCCTGTGTGTGTGTGTCTGTAAGTAACATATAAAAATATGGCATATGATGAAAATAAGGATAAAGGAGTTTAAGCTTTATATCTTCCCACCTGTGTTCACTAGGTTACATTAGTAATTTACAGTTTTTATTACACTCATAGGTTGAAAATAATCACTGAAATAGCAGTTACCACAGCACATGGTCTAAGAGGACACATTTTCACTCACATAGTCTGCGTCACTAAGGCAGATTTGAGTAACTTAAAAACGAAGTCAAAATAACAAGTTTATCAGTAACCTCTGAACATCCACATGTGGCGACATGTTAATTGCTTATGTCACATGACCGTTTTGGATGGCTAGGGTTTTTTGCATTATGAATACCATCAGTCAACTAGTAATTAATCTTAAATGCTAATCCATATGCCATATAGAGATGAGAGAAACATTTTCTGTATTTTTCAAACTGAAATTACACTCTGAAGTGTGCATTCAGGTTTGGATTAGTTTTTCATTTTAAATATTAATAGCTGCACGTAGAGACTGAATTACCAATAAATAACGCATCAAAACAAATCTTTTTTATAATCAAAGTGATACATGAAGTAGCCTGCGGCTGGGGTCACTGGAGGTCTACTCACGTTTGTCGGTCTGAAGTGACACATCTGAAGTCTAACCTCACAGGGCACGTCCTTCATCTGGATAGCCTCCTCCATAGCAATCACATAAGAGTGCTTCAGGGAGCCCCGCATGGCTCTGGGCTGCACACCAACACATTCATGCTTATTTTCACCAATCACAGTACTTACAACCCCCTTTAAAACAATGGGATCATTCCCTCTTACACTTACTTATCGGGTTTTTATATTACCGCCCGACCAAAGGAGCATCAGTACTGTTATTACCGGCCTAATACCAAGATTAGAAATAATAATAAACACACTCAGTCAGTGGAATGTTATCTTCAATTTGAAGTCAGATTGGTTTTTGTCCAGTGGAAGAAAACCTTTTGGTATGAAAGTTTAAAAAGAATAAAATGTAATAAAGGCAAACTGGCCTCGGCCATCCCTTCCAGTCCAACCAGATTTGTCCTGATTACAGACAGCGGAAGCCGTACACTTTCCCAACCTGAGGCCACTGAACATTTAACGTTGCTGCCCTGGAAAGCTGCGTGATTCTTTCCTGCTTAACGTTAAGCTCACATTGGCACAGGGTGCGTGATACAGCTCCGTGCTTTTTGGCGAGGCCCAGAACCTGGTGCGCGGACTTCCCAAGAACTCCACGTGATACTTCTGCATGCCGCCGGCACCGCCGAGCTTCGCGCATTCCCCCGATTCCGGGTCGGGGCTCAGAACAGCCGGCCACCTGACACACAGGAGAGCGGGCCGTCGACCACTTGACAGTACTGATAAGATAACAGGGATGCAGGCTACCCGCCATGGTGGTGTAAGGAGACAGTGCAGCTGTCAAAGCTCCACTTCTGTCTTAAACCTTCTTTCCTATGCAGCTGCTGTAAAACAATCTTTCATCTCAAATAATACATACCGTCATTTGATAACCCTCGCTAAAACAATGTCTGCCAAAGCTGTTTTCTTACAGCATTTGTAAACAGTCCCCTTTTGCACATTGCTTAATAAATTCAAACGTGAAAGGAAGGCAGATTTTTCTTCAGGCATCTGCGGGGACACTGTACCAGTGTCAGACCTTGGCGCTGAACCGGCGCCGTGACGGCATGCGCTGCAGCTACTGGAGAAATGCGTCAGAATGAACACGCTGAATGCAGTCGCAAAGCTTCATTTGCAGCAAGCAAGTGGCTACTCCGCACTAGGGCAGTGGAGTTTGGATAAACAGCCACAGGAAAGCAACAACAGAACTGATACAAGGAGATAATTACATTTTAAAGAAGCTTTTTGAAGTTATACCCTCATACCTCTAGCGCAGGTCTTCTAAACTGATTCAACATTCAGTCTATTCATACGGATTAAAATCTGTTTATTTACATGAAAGTAGCCTAGCCTTTTGTTCATGAATGGAGAATCACAGGTATTCCTGTATGTTGTTTCCATGTACCTTGAAAGCTTCAAAAGACAGTTACATGTAAAAACCTTGTGATAACAGGGGCATGAAATATCACTGCCTGCAGGTGGTAAATTTATCTATGTAATATGCTATCAATGACCTTAGTATAAAAAAAATCTGTAAGCGGTAATGAGCCAGAGGGTTTATAGATTAAATGATCCCTGTTAGACAAGCGTATTTCAGGTACGCTTCATTAACTTCAGGATAGAGGGGCTCCTGAGCACTGATCCAGGATCAGCTGCATGCCTTCGTATTGTAACAGCTGGTATTATGAGCAGAACTATAAAAGGTCTCACTCTCATTCTTCAAAGAGCCCACATTTTAAGAGCCTAAGTTATACATTTCCTCTATGCTTTTATTAAGCCCTGGCACCATGTTTAAAGGATATGCTGCCATCAGTGCTTCTGTTGACACACGACTGTGCTTTTTAAAGGGCTTTCCGACCTTGGCCTCTCGCTAACGCCGTCTTACCATGGCCACCTGCCTGCTTTCACCATCAGCAAGGTCCCAACAGGAAGCTGGCAGCGGCTCCCCCTCAGCTCCTGGGAGACGGAGAGGTGGCAGAATGGCTCCGGGTTTGTTTGGCCACTCCACAGCTGATCCGGATCGAATGCGCAGCCGCCTCTCACAGACCACAGCCTGCTCTTGAGGCCTGCCACAGAGTCATGCTTCACCAAGGCCCTGTCCATGCAAGATGGAACCTCCTCCTGCTGCTCACATTTACTCTGGGACTCCATTCCCTCTGGGCCGAAATGAGGCTGCCACTAGCTAGCCTAAGACATGCAGAATTTATCAGCGAATATTTACTCTCTTTAATAGGTAAAATCCATGGCACAAGAACATGGTCAGGTGAGCCAGGTAACGGATCATTAATTCTTATTTCTGACCATGAAGAAAAGTATCTACTACTAATTTGTATAATAATGACCTGTTTCAACAGCTATTAACCAGGCAATACACTGCCTTTGGTTTTGCTTAATTTTCATAGTACTTTCGAAGGACTGTTTAAGGCTCCTTCGTGAACTAAGCATTTTTTTTTATAAAGTACATTACCTCAGTACCTATAATAATTATTGTATTCTTTTACCTGAAATCCATCCATCTTCTGTACCTGATTATCCAGTACAGGACACATACACTAACACAGTATGGGCACTTCTGATACACAAATTCACATACTTTTGGTATGCGAGAGGAAACCCACAGAAATTGTACGAAGGATGGGGATCAAACCTATAATGCTGGTTGTGAGATGCCACTGTGCTACTCACAGAGCCACCATGTATGTACATTGAGGGAATCTTCTCCATCCATCTTCTCACCATTTAAAGCAGGCAGCCTTATATGGGGGGCTGGAGCTTTACTTTGGAAGGACTCCATTCCATCACAGGGCACATACACACACAGATGCCAGTTAACCTACTATGTGTTCCCTAATCCAGTTCTCAGGAACCCACAGTTGGTCCATGTTTTTGCTTCCTCTGAGCTCCCTGCCAGACAGTCCACATTTTTGCACAAGGCTGGGAGGGAGCAAAAACGTGGAATGTGAGTCCGCATGGGCCAGATTGGAAAACACGGGCCTACTATATATCATTGGCATTGTGTATGCGGGTTTTCACAGCAACTCCCTAATTAGGTCACTAATTAGAGGACTCCTTGGCTGAAGATTCCTCACACCTGAGTTTGAACAGCTGACCAACAGGTTATCCCAAAAACCTGCATACACACCGGCCCCTTGTGGATAAGATTCCCCACCCCTGAGCTAGAGGAAACAAGGGGAGAACAAGCATGCTCCACACAAACGCAGATAGCAGCACTACTCACTGCCACCACGACACCAATATTTGTACATTTAGAGGCAAAATAATACAGTGGCAATACAAAATATTTACACTGAGTTTTGGCAAGTGGCAAATGAACATCACATCGAACCACATAATGTATCAACAATGGTAAGACGGGTTTCAGTGGTTTCAGCCTTCAAAGAAACATAAAGAGACCTTTAGTTATATGTATAATACAGTGTAAACATTAATATTGTTCTTTTGATGTTTTTTGCAACTAACTATATTAACTCTAACCAAGGAACGCGCTATTTTGAAGTGATAACCTGGAGTAACACAAGTTATTTTAGTTATTTAATTGAAAAAGACGTGAAAATTATATAGTAAGAAAGATCATATAGCTAAATACATTATATTTCATTATAGTCTCAGGTTTTTGCGTTAAACATTCACGAGAAGAAAAATTAGACAGCTGCCCAGAGTCATTTTTGAAATACTGTCTTTTAAGCTAAGATAATTAATCATGCCACGGCGATATTACCGAATGGCACGGTGTCTTAATGCGTAACAGTTTTGCCTCACGACTCCGCTGTTAAGTTTGCACGTTCACCCTGTCGCGCGGGTTTTCTCTGAATTATTCGGTTTCTTCACCCAGTCCAGTCCAAGACTTGCTGCTGGTTAATCAGTGTCTCGAACAGCGTGACTGTGTGGTCGCGTGTATGTGCCCGGCGACAGTCTGGCATCCCATACAGGGAGTACCTCAGTCTTGTGCCACAACTGCCGCGTAAAGGCTCCGGGCTAGCACCCGATCATGACCAGGACATGCGGTTACAAGGTGAAACAAATACTTTTTTGTTAAAAATAAATATTGAGTACCTAAAGCCGCTGGGTGATTTGACTGACTATCCGTTTAGTCGTGTCACGTGACCACAACGTCACTTCCGTATGTTAGTCCCGGCAGGATGAGCCGTTTCCGGTCCCGTGCCTCGTCTTCAGTGTTTTTAGACCGATGGTGGTCGGAAGCGATCGAATCGAGGGGGGGGATCGCATTTTTATAGTCTTATTATGAAAACGTGACCTGTCCCGATGTTATTTCCCTATTTCCAATAACTTCCTTTTTTTAAAAAGTTGTATTTTCAGCGACTGGTAAGTGGCTAGCTGGCTGAGTAACCAAAAGTGTCAAAGTTGACAAACTAGACAGCCAGGAAGTCAAACGGAATCAT
The DNA here is from genome assembly GCA_019775915.2 of Cyphomyrus plagiostoma. NCBI lineage: Eukaryota > Metazoa > Chordata > Actinopteri > Osteoglossiformes > Mormyridae > Cyphomyrus > Cyphomyrus plagiostoma. The sequence continues at coordinate 27,855,507 of JABFEA020000138.1, read as the reverse complement.
TTATTCAGATCCAAATGGTTGGGATCTGTTATTATGTATGAGATATAAAGCCGATTTTGTTGCATTTCTCAAATAAGGATATGCCGTGTCATTTCACGGTCAGTCCGTGATCATTCCTATTTTAGTTGTCATCTGAAGTTCTTTGATGGGCATAATGATACTGGCGGACCAGCTATTTTCTGTCTTTTTTGGTTGGGGTTATTCTGCCAGCTGATTTCACATCACGTTATTAAGGCTGTCGTTTGGTGTTGGTGTGTGTGTGCGCGCTATATATATATAAATATAATAATGGTGTTTCTTTGTTTGCGTCTACTCCAATACCCGGTTTGTGCACTTTACCTTTCGTTTTCGTCTTAGAGTTGACCGGCTAGCTAGTAACTTCCAGGTCAGGAAAGGGCTCAGAGAGCACAGTTTCATGCATGGCTATTGGGTCATTGTCACAGGATGACTTGAAAAGGTACCTGTGTGATCGCTTTGCATGCATTGTGACTCTGGGTCTTTGGAGTGAAATGCTGCTGGTTGTGGTGGAGCTACTATATATCTCAAACTCCGGTAAAGCGCTGTACACCTATATAATGTATATCACACACCGGCCAGCTGATCGCACGGCCGGAAAGGGTTGTAAAGCCACAAAACATGTGCTGTCACGCCCTTGAGTAAAGTAAATGTGCTGCATATGGATCAAGCAAACTGTCAGTGTGAAAGGATATCGGATTTGGCACGCTGACACTGCTGAGCTTGCCGGAGGACCTATCTAAAGGTTCAAAGTTAAAGTTTTTATCATTTATCGTCTAAACCCATGTATGCTTTAAGCGTTTTGATTAAACATATCCAGCTTTTAATCGTATCCAATGCGATTAAACGTATCCAATGCTTTTAATAATTATTCGATGTGCTTTTTGTTTACAGAATCTACCACGTTTATAGACAGGGAAAATGAACTATTAGTGTCTCTCAAATTTTATTATAGTTTATTTCTAAATGGTTGCCATAGGCTACTGGTTAAAGTATATGTATTTAAATATCAACGCATTTGTTTGCAGCCGACATTTCTGAGAGAAGGGGTACCATTCACAAATAATTTGGAATTATTGCTGAATAACTCAAGTGAATTGAATGAATATGGTTTTATGGGTGACAATGTTGAGATGCCAATCAGCTGAGACACCAGCCTAACAAAATTCTGTAATTAAGTTTATCTAATTAAGGTAAGTTTGTCTTCAGCAGGTGGGGGCTGGTGACTGGAATGAAACTCTCAGGAGCTTTGATGTGCCTCTTTCAGTTCAGTTCTTAGTGCCATTGATTTGAAAGCCAGTTAAGCTACAGGGGAAAGAATAGGATGTTTTTCCCATAATTGAGCTAATGGGTATTTCCTCCCTGATAATGCCTTAACTACTTTGAAAACAAATATGTGACTTAATGAAGTGTTTACTGGAACTTACGGTACTTTGGTATAATGGCACCTATTGTATTCTACATAGTGTGATTTTTCCACATAAGTTTTTCATCGGTTGAACCTTGCCTTTTGCAAGAAATGAACAGTTTAGAAGAAGTCTTTCAGATATCCAGAAATATGCAACACAAAACAAGATCCTGGGATTTTGCTTGAATTTCATCACCTGTTTGATGATGAAAAATACAGGATTTGTGGGATGGAAAACAGCTTCTCACAAAAAGTTTGTGTTGGGGTGGGGAGGGTCACAGAGATCCCCGTGAAACTTATGGAGTGCTGTGCAGTCAGCCTGTGCATTTCCTGGGGGGTGGTTTATTTTGTCGAGTGCATCGGTTTGCAAATAGGGACTGCTACATTCCCAGAGGCTCTTTATAAATGATATTACTTCCATGCAGGAGGACAGGAGCCATTGACCAGTGAATCTAGGCCCTTCCCAAATTCACTCTGGGCTTTCAGTTGCTCCAGTATCACCAAAGTGGAATATAGACCTTGTGTCTCTCCCAAACTGCCGTCTGCGCAATTTTAGAC
>JABFEA020000138.1:27837390-27848973 GCA_019775915.2 Cyphomyrus plagiostoma | reverse complement strand
TCTGTCTGCTCTGGGTATGTCCTGAGCCCTGTCTGTCTGCTCTGGGTATGTCCTGAGCCCTGTCTGTCTGCTCTGGGTATGTCCTGAGCCCTGTCTGTCTGCTCTGGGTTGGCTGTATACCAACCGAGGGGGAAACCACGAACATAAGATGCAAATCCAGTGAGCCTGGGCCATACTGCAGGGAATGAGATACTAATAGCATCCAGTCCTGCCGACTTTAATTATGCATTAAAACCCATAACATGTAAAAATACTAACATTCCAAATATTGAAATTGATCTTCAGTTACATAGACCTGTATATATAGAAATGTATTTATTTATTTATTTAATGAGGTACAGGCTATTTATTGGTCAGAATCAACAAATCTTCATAGCCACAAGTTTGCTTACGGCGTTTCATAACCTTACAAGCATGTTAATGGTCCAGAACCAGCGCTTTGTAATGACTTTCTTTCTATTCCCTTCCATGCGCTTTTCTGGGCTGCTGTAAGCCTGGGCCCTCTCTCCTATGAAACGTGTCCCATACCAACGTGCAAACGGATCACTCTGTGAATTTTATCACACCAACACTCCAATTATCCTCCTGTCAGAGGCTTTTCACTTGATAATGCACACCCAATTAACACCTCTCCCAAGGCCTAATAGTGGGGATAATTGTCCTGCTTCCCCCATCGAGTGCATGTGCTGAAGGCTAGAGGAAAATCATGTTTAGCATGTAATGATGCCTGCTGGCCACTAGGGGCCAGTCAGTTACTTTTCTTTCATTGGCCTTCTCTAGCAATGATGGATCTAATGTGTCTGTGGGTATGAGCTGATGCGTATTACAATATTGTAATTTTATCTTACACCTTTCTGTGTAAGTTTTGTATGGGAATTGAGGGTCATTCATTTCAATATGAGCAGTTAGATGCAAATTTGTAATCTTTTGACCTGAAGCTTGTCTCTGATTCAGTGGACGCATAGTTTCACTAACTTCAAGCACTCTGCATGTTAGCTGTTACTTTTGCCACTAGGGGGCACCAAGACATTAGCGAAATGGGAATTGTAAAACCACATCCTTCAGCCATGATACATGTGAACCATCTGACATCAGCAGCTCGATTTGGGTGAGCGAAAGAGTTTCTAATTTCGTTAAAGGCGTCTTTGAATTCCAGCTGATTTTTGTTATCATTCCTGAACAGCCTCTCCCTCCATGATTTCTAAACCATTGAAGGTGGTAATGGACTGCACCAGGCTTGGGTCTTCTGTAATACGAAAGCGATTCTGGGATTTGGTGCGGGGGTTTACTTTTTGCATAAAAACCCCCCCCCCCCCCACGCCCATCAGCCCGTGGGCCACCCCGCCGGTCTTCCTTTGAAATCACCCTTTACTGTTCGGATGTCTTCTTCCAGTCAGTGCTAAGTAAAGGTGCAACATGCTTGGTTGTTGTTGCGTGTGCACTTTGCAGGAACTTGCACCAAGGCCTGTGTAACTGTGACTTTCAGAATCTCTGGGGGTGGGGGGGGGGGCTTTCCCTGGATTTTTCGTCGTGTTATACACACATGCAGGGGATGGTTTCAGGTAAAGGAATCACGCTGCTCTCCGAAGAGAAAGCAGTGTGTGGCTCAAGGTAGATATTTTTGTTGCTGTGGTACTCCTGTTCTTCCAATAGAAGGCACTGTTTCCCACACTGGACTGTCACACGTAAAGCGGTTCATCTGAATAACACTTTACTAATACATCTGTACATATTTTGCGCAGGATGCCTGGTGGTCACAGGTTTTAATTTGTCCATAGTTTTGTACGTGCACATGATTATTGATGTGGGTCCCCTTTCTGCCTTTGGGAGAGGCCAAAGTAATCCTGTGAATACACGGGTTCTCTGGCATCCTGTCTGTACTGCACACAGCTGTGTCAAAGGCCCCAGTTTATTGTACGACCCTCATTAGCGAAGATGCCCCTTTAAGACCCTATAGCCCCCTCCTTTATGAGTGGTGGCCCTGGAATTCCGAAACCATAAAAGGTGCCAAAACTGTTCCTGTGTCATGTGTGGAGTTTACAGCTACAGCGTCATTAGCTTGACAACAAACTTTTACTGCGTGGAGTTTATCCTTCCACACGGGTCGCTTACGCCTCATGAGCTCAGCGGGATAACAGGGCCTCGGAGGCAGAGGAGTGAGCTTCTGAAATGACTGATGTATTAGTGCCTCATTTGGTTACTCATCCTCTGTTGGGTAGCGCCTAAAGAGCCGTAGCGAAGCAGCAGCCCCGTCTTCGGCGAATGAGGCCGTGATGTTACGTGAGTTGAAGGCAGCAACCTGCCCTCGCTTGCTCAAGTCAGCCATCTACCCTAAGGTCTTCGCCGCATCCCTGGGGCATGCACAAGGATTTTGTCTGTTCTCTTGTTTGTTTGTCGGTCCGTTCCCGGTGGGGGGGGGTGGGTGAGGAGGCACCGGCCTACTGCTCTGGTGGTGACGCTCCCTCAGCTCTGCCTTGAGGATTCGCTGCCTCAGATTTGATGGAGCGGCTGCTTCAGACTGTGATGAGCCTTTGGTGCAAGTGCAGCTCCCGCCTCAAGCGCTTTGGTGTCACTAATTGCCCGTCCGCACCGAGGTTTACACCACACCCGCGGCGTTAAAATCCAAATCCCAGATATTTTAAGAACATTCGCTTAATTCACTTAAATTGTTTGACTACTGATGTCTTTCTGTCCATATAACTCTTCTGGATTAGAATTCGAAGGAATCGCTCGGCAGGTCACGGCAAGTGCCGCAGCTTTTCCGAGTCGTCGTGGCAGTCGTGTGTCTTGACAACACCGATTTTCACAGTGCTCCGAACGCCTCTGGCACTAGTCAGCTAATCATGTATATAGCCACTGATTGTCCAGTGGTGTGCCAGCATCTCCCAGGAACCTTGTCTCATTGACTAGGCAACATAACCGTATAGGCAGCCGCCGATCAGGAACCTCACCTCATTGGCTTCTTGTGATGCGGAAGCATAGTCTGTCTCCGCTCCTATATGCTTCTGCTTCTTCATTCCTCAAGGAAGAATCTGTTCTTTTTGTGTCTCAACACAAGGTCTAATTGACTTAATTTCATACTAGAATTACCTTTTTTGCATAACTGTCATAGGGTTAATGCAACATCATTTGATTCTTCTTTTAGTGGGAATGATTATTATGGTATGGAACATGGCTGGATTGATGGGTGTCTCTCTTTTTTTTTTTCTATACACATTTGCGTCTTTGTTTGGGGGCTTGATTGTTAAGAGCGGGTTGCGTATCCTGGTTTCTCCTGGCAGGGGCGGCACGCTGCTGCAGACGTACGCTGATCTGCGCGGCGCAATGTCCCGCCTGCGCGTGGAGACCAGAGCACAGTCCGAGGCGCTGAGGAGGCTGAAGGACTCCAGCCGGCGAGGTGAGACCTCACTGGCCAGGTGCATTGTGGGAAGGCGTCCACCTCACCATCCATCTTCCTGCTTGCCATCTTTTTGTTCTTGTTTTCTTTTTCTCATCTTCTTGATGATTCTGTTGCCCTCACCCGCCCCCCACCCCTGAATGTCTTTGTATCTGTACGCATCCTGGTCAGGCTTGGAACGTCACGTCTTTTAGGTTGACCATGTCCAGTCATAGCACCCCCATGCTTCCACACGCATGTACACGAACGGGCATTCACTGACACGCGTGTACACGAACGGGCATTCACTGACACGCGTGTACACGAACAGGCATTCATCCACATGCTTGTACGCGAACAAGGATTCACCCACACAGATGTACATAAATATAACCATGCATGCAAGTGTGTGTACACAAACATAATCAAGCACACACGCATGTACACATGTATACACTAACAATTGCACACATGCGTGTATGCAGTCACACACCTGCGCTACAATCACATACACACGTGTATACAAAGTCATGCACACAAAAGTGCACGCATAATCACATGCACACACGTGTCCATATACATAATCACATACACACATGCATGTTAACCATACATACACAAACAGAATCACGCATAGAAGCGCATGCACATAAATCAGCATCTTTGACGTCCACTAAAGGATCTGAGACGTCGACAGTTCGGACAGCGGCTCCCATATTTCATGCCTTTAAATGTGTATTTTTTTGCCTTTTTCCCTGTATCTTTATGTGACTTGCGGCTTCGGTTTGGTGGTGAATTGAGTTTTTATTATTGTTTTTTTGTTGTCGCTTTTGGTGCCCTACAGTTCCCCTTCGCTGAGGAAGCACTGTCGAGTTCCCCTTTTTCTCTGACCACCACAAAACCTCCTTCCTCTTTTTTCCCCCCCCGCCCCTGGTCACCCGACCGGACTCCACCACCACCCCCCCCCTAAAGTTGGGCAGCGGCCGTGCGCATGAAACGGCCCCTGTTACAAAACGGCTGTTAAACAGTAAAGGTGTGAAGGGGGGTTTAAAGTAGAGACAGTAATTAGGGGTGCTGGCGTGTGTCCGACTGGGCCTTTTACAGTGTCTATAGACCACCTCAGCAGTGCTGGTGGCCACGGTAAAGTGTCTTATTTTTCTTGATTTATATATTTTCTTATTTATTTTTAGTGGCGGGAGAGATGATTAGAACATTCCGGATAATGATTTTTTTTTTTCCCTGCCATCGCCTCTCCTCCCGGGGGGAGACTGTGTTTTCATTCCCTCAACGCAGCCGTCAAACGGAGGTGCAAATTAAAACAACGGCAAAAAAAAAAAGACAGGCAAATATCACACACATGCAAATTTTAAATAAAATCATACGAGCCGCATCAGCCCCCGGCTTCTCCTGACCCCGAGATCCGCAGGCGCTGGGATCTGTGGCTCCGTCGTGCCTGGTCCTATCTGCACATTGATTTGCATTAAGACGCCGGTTCCCGACCTCCCCAAAGTCACGGGGGACGGGGGCGGCCTGTCGAACCCGGCACACTCTCACGTTCAGTGTTGGTGTGAAATAGTGATGATGGGGTTGGGGGCAGAACGGAGAAAATGGTTAATCACCCAGATCGAGATACTTCCCCATTTAGCTGCTGAGTTAATGCGGTCACATTAACTGCGGATGCATCAATGTGCATTTGAATACATTCTGTTCAAACTGTACGTTTCTGCATTTATGGGTTAGCTGCTGCATATTCCATTTCTCCCTAGTTAGTATTTTCAGGATTGCATTTTTTTTTTCTGGCCATCTGCCATTTGCCAGCATCATTAACATTTTTAGGTAATAGATGTAATCACCGCCGACCGAGGTTAATGTCACCAGGCGATCCGGGGTCTGCTTCTCTCACGGGCAATTTCAGGACCGAATCCCACACAGATTCCGTCCGTCGCTGTCCTTTCAGGCATGCGATTGGCTAACACACCCCACCCGCCAGCGAGCCGTGCGTCACCTTCGGGGGGGGATGGGCCATGGAAGTGACAGAGGGGGCCACTTCACCGCTCCTCAGAAGGAGGCCAATTAAATTCCCATGCTTTTGGGACGCCTCCATCTGTGTGCGGCGCCGTTTCCTACGCTGCCATCTAAGGCTGCCTCGCCTCTCAGCCTGACTCCGCCGCCTCACCAACACGGCGCAGCGGCAGCGGTTACAAACGGGAAGGTTATCGAATGATTTCAGACCATTTAATTGCTAATACACAAAAATAACATTTTAGCAGTATAAACGCCAAAAAATGGGGGTTGGTAATTCTAACAGCTATGTGTCGTTTTCCAGTCTTGTGGAAATGCCACAGAAACACACACACGCACAGATTAAGAATCTGTATCTTTGTGGGGACTCTCCATTGATGGAGACTGTTCCCACCAGGTAAAAAGTTATAGGTTTTTATCACACTGAGGACAAATAAGGTCCCCACAATGTAATAATTACAAAAGCGCAAATAGACACGCTAAACACGTCTGATGGTGTGAGACTAAGTGCTTGATCCTTTTCAGTCGCTTTCATGATCGTTAACCCACAACATTAGTTGCATCTTGTTCAATTTCTTTAACTGATTTGACTAAGATTTTTAAAAAACCTTTGGCCTAACACATGCTTACACCAAGTATGAATCAGTGCAAAATATGTTGAAAGTTACACCCTTATCAAATTTAATTTTTCACTCTGCTTCCACTTGTGTCTCTGTCTTTCATTGTGTTTTATGCCTCTGTCTTGTGTGTCTCTGCATCTGATGTGTCTCTCTTCACAGCCTCCTCAAGTATCCCTGTACAATGTCTGGATGACGTGGAGAGGAACAAGCAAATGCCACGCCCCCCAAGTGCCCCCCCAGTGCCCTCTAGTGCTGGCAGACCTTGCCCCCCCATGGGGCCCCCACCAGTGGGGGGGGCTAGCGAGTACAGCTGGAAAGGAGTCTTCAGCTCTACCCCGCCCCTCCAAGGCCCACCCCCACAGTCCTCTGATTCCCTGGACATCAGCTCCTGGTCCTTCCCCACACCCCCTAAGCCCAGCGACGCCCTTTTCTGGGAGAACCCCTCGACGCCCCCAGCCGATATGGCCCACGGGAGCCCTGGCCCCGAGTGGCTCCGGCCCTATTGAGGGGGGCTGCCCCCCCCCCTCCGGAGACCGTCAGCCCTGCTTTTCACTCCATGGCTGATCTCCCCCCCCCCTGGTTCACCACCAGTGGGCGCTATTTTATGGATCAGCAGGTCTCCTTTGGCAGGATTGCGTTTCCCGACCACTATGCAGCCCTAGCACAGTGAACTCCCGCCCAGGTCGGGCATGGGGCCGCCTTCCACGTTGCTTCCGGCCGTCGTTTCAGCCGAAGTCACCCTTCCGGACTCAGCTGTGGAGGAAGACCATCCTTTTGTGCGGACGAGCCAGTAATCTGAAGGATGAACCAGGATAGAGTGCAGTACAGACCAAATGCAAGGAAGCATTGGGAGATTATTCACCCCCGTGAAGCAGGTGGTCAGCTCCCCGTCCCCATGCTGACGCTTTTGCTTCACTGGGTCTGCGCCCCCATCACCCCTCCCACTCCCTCTCACGTCGAGGTATCACACATGATACAAAGATGGCTGACTGCACACTCCTGATTCCCAACACACGTGCACGTGCATTTTTGGTCACATGACTGCACCTTCGTCACGGTCTGCTCTCGCGCCAAACCTCGCCATCCAGGCTGCGTCCATTTGGGGTGTGCAATACACTTCTCTGCTAATGCCCATCCTTGCCAGCTCTCGTTTCTTTGCCGGGCTGCCATTTGACCATGGTCGTCATGTGACCGGGGTCGGGCGATGCAGCCGATTCACCACCGCGCTTTTTCATTGGCTGCCTGGATGTCCTCCGCCTTCAGTGGTTTTGGTTCTGCAGCAGGAGAAGTGTGACCTCTTACCATGTAGAATAAAGAGCGTGGCGAGAGATCGAATACCGAGTTTAACGTTTCAGATTCGGAATCGGCGGCTGTGTAAATAAAGCTGAACGTCGGCAACCGTCCCCTGCGACTCCTAAATTGGGATTCGGGCTGTGAATTGCCGGATCCTCCTGCTGGGACCAGGATGGACGAGCGTTTTATCATTTTTTTTTTTTGCTGTTTGGTCTGACAGCGGTTCCAGGAATGGTTGCCCAGGGCCACCTCCATATTTAGCAGGGCTTTGAGGAGAACCGTGAGGGCAAGTCCACACGAAGACTATGATGTAGATACGCAGCAGAGACCAGCGAGCAGAAGGCTGGTGCCTTTGTTTAGTGATGTGAGGATCTAGATCCATTCTTTGTCTGGAATCTGTGGCATTGTGCTATAGAGAGGACCGTGCATAGCTGTAATATTCATCCGCATCCTTACAATCACACTACTGAGCATCTCTATACCAAGTCCCCTTTGTCTTCATACAGTTTTATCTGCATCTTAGCCACAAAATCGTGTGTAGTGTAGCTACCTCTCGACCTCTGTGACAGTGTGTCCTGTATTTATTTATTTTTCGTTTGACCCTATGAGAAAACAAACCACATTTCTGGAAACGGACCGTGTCAGTAAAGCAGAATATGACGTACAAGCTTCGTCCAAACGTCCGTCCAATCTGTCGGTCGTAGCCCCTCCCCTCTGCCTTTTCAAAGCCTTTGCTTGTTTGCACGTCAGTGCCCACAGGTTTCTGCAAAGCGCTTTGTGAAATAATTCGTTCATGTTAAATTCTCCCGGTTCTGTTTTCAAGGTTTTGTTCAAAGATTCCTGTCATAATTACATTTTTTTTTTTTAAATTACAGCAAAAGTTTGAAAACCAAAAATGCAATGTACAGTATGTATTGATTATATTTTAAGATTACTCCAGATGGCAAATACTGTTTGTAAATAATGTTGAGATTAAAAGAAAACCATGAAAACAGTGTAGAGATCCTGTCATTCCTATACAGTTTGGAGTTCATCTGTCATTTTTGTTCCAGCATTAAGAGGATAAGAATGGTTGCGATGTGTGTCTGTCCATATAGGCTTCATTTAGCTGTACTTCAGCTAATGAGCAGCAAGGTACTTTTTTTTAAGGCTCGGGTCTCGATCATATGAAACCCCGACTGCCTGTATGTCTGCTTTGGGGGGGGTGACCATGCCTTCAGTGGCTCCCCATGGCTCGGGCCCAGCCTCCAGCAGGGGCAGAAAGCGTTTGGTGTCCCTCAAACAGCTGTACGGGCAGTCGGGGTGGCATATGATCAAGGCCAGGCCCTTAAACCCTCCTCCATAGCCATTAGCGGCAAAGCGGCCCCCACCCCCAGTCACTGTGCATCAGCAAGCTGTCTCCGCAGACACCTTCGACGGGGAGCAGCATGCCGGGCCGGGGGTGGGTGTGTAAGAGGGAAAACTTTTGTTTTGGCCGCACGTCACCAAAGGAAAGGAGCGCCCCTCCCCCAGTGGAGGTAGGAGGTGTTTGGCGCACAGTGCCGGGGAGCCTGCCACGGTGACGCCGGCGTTTCCCCGCGCCCGTAACGCGCGGCGGCGGCGGCCGCAGCTTTCCTCACAGCGGCGTTTGCCGGCTCCCCGCGCGGATGCCCGTGGGCGAGGCGGCTGGGCGTGGGCTGGCGTGTGGAGGGGCTGCACGCCGCCTCATTGTCTCGCGTCCCCTTTCTGACGGCAGCTGATACCCAGCATGTCAGCAAACCCCCCCGGGAAAGGGGAGGGGGAGTTGGACCCCAAATCTGCCTGGCAGGTAGGTCCACCCGCATCAAAGCCCACCTGTTTCAGGCTCATGGTTTGTTTAGTGGGGAATGTGGGGAACCCCCATCCCCCAAAGCTCTCCCACCTCCGGGGTGGGGACATGGACAGCACAGAGGATTGATTCATGGTTCTTAAAACTCATCCCAGTATTTTATGCCAGTGGGTATATCAAAATATAAGGTAATTATCCTCCCCATGCATATATATGTAGCCTTTTTTTTTTTTTAAATGAAATCTACAGATTCTCCAAAGGCATAAGATATGATGCAGTCATTCATCTGCGTGTGATAAACCACAGCACTCGTGTCCGGGAGAAAAAAAAAATTGCTTTTTAAAAAGTCCCTCAACAGACAGTATGAAACGTAGCTGGAGGTCAGCCTGGAGTTTAACGCTGTGGCGTTAATCTGTGACACCCTTCAGATGCCGAGCCATGCACTCTGCTTGGTGGAAGGCCGGCAGAAGACTGGAGCCTTTGGATTCGGTTGTCGGAAGAGACACTGCTGTGGGTCTAGTGAGAAAAGATCACTCGCAAAATATCTACTGTGGGAAACCTGGGTGCAAAATAAGGCTCTAACCACAATACAGTTGTTGCTAATTTTCTGTTACCAGTTAGAGTATTTTTCTTGGGCCTCTGGGCAAAGGCGTCTTCTTGGCACTGATTGGTGTGTGTATTTATAATAATGATGCTGTTTTTTTGAAGACTGTGGTACTGGAGGCTTCATACATTTCTCTAAAATACATGAGCAAGCTGATGTATTTCTCATTGTTCTTGGCCAAATAGGTGACAAAAGTCGTTGAACCAAGTCTGAATACCTGCTTTTTTATATTTTTGGAACACGAGACATATGCTAAGTAAGGGTTAAGTTTCTTTCCGTTTAGATTTCAGGAATTCATTGTGTCATTCTCTCGATTGAGAATGAATATCCACAATGGGGGTTTGGTAAGTTGTGTTTAGTATTGTAAGGGAAAAAGGTAGGAACTCTGTAAGAGAATTTAACTGCATCTCCCACCATAATTACCATGAGCAGCATCCACCCAAATGGCTTGTCTGCACATCCAACGCCACTCAAGCACTGGTGCCCATCCAACATACTGAAATGCCCATCGCAGGTTGGCATTCTGTAACGCCTCTGCCTTGGACCATGACTGTCACACCTGTGGGAGCACAACTGTACAGAAGGTGGGGTCTTGTTGATATCTGCATGGCTCCTGCTTGCTGCGTCCTGCTCGTTATGTCGCTGTCTCCTGGTTATGACATTACTGTACATCCAGACTTGCAAGCCGTCCTCCAACATGCAGGGAAAAATTTGGTGTCAGTTGGTGGAGTTGGTGGCAGGATTGGCTCTCCAGCCACCGTAAAACCTTCACACAGTCCCGATGAAACAGATATGACTCTTTTCTGCTCTCTGTGGGAGTAGCTCTGCTGCAGCTGCCCACAGGAAGGCTGCACGCATCCTGAAGGGGAGGGGGGGAAGCCCTCAGGAGTCTGATCCCCGGACCAGCAGAAACCGCCAAACAGCTAATGGGGTTCGGGATCAGAACTGGGGTGGTGATGAGGAGTCTAATGCTGCACGGCAGCACTCTGGTTCCAATCTGAGGTGGCCTATCTGGGTAGGTGTGTGGAACATCTTGTCTCTCCGGCATGATGACCATCTTTCTCTGCTGTCAGAGGAGCTTCGTAAACTCCGCATTTCAGCGTTGGCACTCTCCAAGGTACGCAGACTGGCGGTGGGTGTATTCAGGTATTAGACAAAAGTATATTGGTTAGTGACCAAATTTTGTGATGCAGTGAGGGAGACGCAAGCAGAAAATGTATTTATTGATGCATTATGTGTAACTTATATAATTCCATCTGCTCAATGTCTTTTGCTGCATTTCCATGTAACTTTCATGTTAACGCCGGTGCTTGTGGTCAACCAGTCAGCAAGCTATGGCTAAGGTATGCTAAGGTATGCTAAGATATGCTAAGTGCCTCACCCTGTAGGCGAGTTCGTGTCTGGACGAAAAGCACCGAGACACGACGAAAGTCCCTGGCTCTGGAAAAAGGTTCTGGTTCGGGAGAAAGTTCCTGCAGTGTGAAAGAGCCTCTTCTGAAGCCCACAGCCACCCCCCCTCCAACATTAGCTGCAAAGGCTGGCAGGAATGAAAGGCGCAGGATTCTGGCGAGGAACACAGAGAGCGGAAAGTTCTGGAAAACACATGTGCTAGGTATTACTTAGCTCCCATCCTGCAAAACTCGCTTAAGGTGCTTGAAAGTAGCTCTCAGCATTTAAGGTTGTGCTTTTATATTTGTATATTACTGCCCCTGTGTGCCTGCATGTTGTTGACTGGTGGTGAGTTTCAGGTAACTTCACCTAAACATCTATTCAGGAATGTTAAGTATACAGTGGATAGAAAAAGTCTACACACCCCTGTGAAAATGTCAGGTTTCTGTGGTGTAAAAAATGAGACAAAGAT
>JABFEA020000138.1:27823159-27834298 GCA_019775915.2 Cyphomyrus plagiostoma | reverse complement strand
CAGTGCGGGTGGTCTGGGCTACAGGTCAGGGTGGCAGATCAGTGCGGGTGGTCTGGGCTACAGGTCAGGGTGGCAGATCAGTGCGGGTGGTCTGGGCTACAGGTCAGGGTGGCAGAGCAGTGCGGACAGTAGGCATCACCTTGCTGCTGATGGTTCCTTTCCTGTACATGCTACTGCTGGCCCTGGATGTACTGAAGATCTTCTGTGTCCAGAAGCCAAATAGACCAAAAAAGTGACTGGGTGGGTCACTACACAGTGGGCTCCTCCCCTGATTGGCAGAATTCAGTAAAAATATTGCAAATGTATTGATTTTGTAACAAAAATCATTACTTTACTCGTTTGTTTACAACAATATATATCACCTTTGAAACAAGTAGAATCAGAACCAGCTTTAATGACCAAGTACGTTAACTCATACAAAAAAGATGATGACACTTATTAAAAGGAAAATGTCTGTGCGGAAGATATAAATAACCCTGAGGGAACACTGAGGAAACGATGGAAACTGGCTGCTGTAGACTGGGCTGTCTCTGTGAAACAGTCCCAGGTCAGTTTTTCTCAGGCTTTCTGTTGAATGTAAGTCTTTTTTTTTTTGAGGGGGGGGCGGTAGATTAAATAATGATCCAAGATAATAAAAATCAGAAAGGCCATACAGGCAGAGGAGCAGACAAGATAAGGCAATGTACTGAGTGCTACACCGCAATGGTGAAATGTAGGAACTCACTGCTGCCCCCTACACGATCACAAGAACAGTGATTAACTGAGACGGCAGTGGAAATGTCACCCCGTCTGATGGATTTAACTCAGTCACCCCTCCCTTCCCAAGGACACCTGGGGACACAGAGAGTCTGGCCGTCAGAGGCTGTACAGGCGCGCACACTTCACGCTCACACTGCGGGGGGCGTTAGCGCAGCGGGGCACCCCAGGCCAGGCCACAGTGGTCCGGGATGGGTGAGGTGGGGGAGTAAGGGGGTGGGGGGTCTGGGGTCTGTGTGACACAAAAGGAGGGCCAGGCTGGCACAACTGGTCCCAGTCTGGTGTGGTTCAGGCTGGGCATCTGAAAGGCGCTGCTGGAAAGTGCTGAAATGGCCTCAGGCAACTTGCAAGCGTACCAGGCCCGGAGTGGGGGGTGGAGGGGGCAAGCAACCCCCTGCAGCTTTAATCACCGCTGAGCAAGTCCTTCCATTAATGGCATTCCTGGGGCCGTGAGACAGCGGCACAGCGGCGGGGGGGTCAATACGACGAACCTGCCGCTCATTAAGAAATGGTAATGGCCAGCGTGCCCCCCACCACCTAACACTGCATGCCAAATCCTCCGCCCCTTCCCTCTCCATCCTGCTCCCACCCCCCTATTAGACTCTCTTCGCTAAATGATGGCCGACTCCTAGTCTTTCAGAGCTACACAAAGCCATGCCTGTGGCTTCGAGGGCACGGTGCTCACACCTTTTCTAGGTAACCTCACAGGCCGTAGTGTTGCCAAAGGATGGGAAGTAAACAGGTTGTAATCCGGAAGTAAACAGGATGTAATCTGGAAGTAAACAGGATGTAATCCGGAAGTAAACAGCAAATAAACGGACATGTGTTTCTGCTCTTGCCCATCAGCTGGAGATGGTTATCTCAAATGATGTGAGATGCCTGTCAGGTTACCTTCAGAAACGGGTCACACCAAGAAGGAAATGCGTCGCAGTCAAATATCCTACTCCCTATTGGGTGTGGTTTAGGGAGCGGGTCACTGGAGGGAAAACAGTCACATCTATGGAAACAAGAACTGGAGGCACTGGGAGCAGGACACCAGTCAAAGTGACATTGATGAGTTTGCAGCGATGCATGGCATGTGGCGGAACCTCAATGCAATATTTAAATGACGTATTGCAGGCTTCACTGAGGCAACCCCCTAGTGGACGGTGACGTGCGTCCAGCATCTTCCTATAACCCCCCCCTTCGCACTGCTCCTGCCGTGCAAAGAGTCTCATTAACACGTCCTCATTTGTTGCCGATGAGTGCAGAATTAGGTGTTTATCTTATTGATTTTCTTCATAAATCAGCCCCCCGCCCCCCCCCCCCGAGCCCTCTGCTGTGGAAAAGCAAGCTGTAATCATGCTGTGTGGGATAACCTGTGGGTGGGGGCAGGGGGCCTGAACTCACCGTGGTGAAATTTGAGGAGCACGGTATCAAAAGAAGGAAGGATACATGGGGGGGGGGGGGGGGGTTTGCGTGAGCGCTGGACCGCACCCCCCCCTTTGATCAGTGGCATGTCGGCAGGGCCAGCTACACTACCTGTACCCTTATGGTAACTGATGTAAAGACATTGGGGATGGGGGGTGACAGTAAAATTGGTAAATGTAGGGGGGAGCAGGAACCTCCTCAAAGAATAACAAATTCAGTACCTTTAAACAGAGATACTTCAAAGGTATATAGGTGTATTCTCACTGCATTTAACTGTCCTGACACGGCAAGGCTTCATGGGAAGGAGGGGATTATTTTTATTCCGCTTGTGCATTCATCCCTCGAGGCGCCAGGATCCAGGGCAGCATGCGGGATGTTCACACGTGTGGATGCTCACGAGCATGCAGGCCGGCCTTCAGGAGTGTACATGCTGGCCGGCCTTCAGGAGTGTACATGCAGGCCTGGTGCCTTTTAGGATTCCTAGGAATCTGCATCCTCCTGCACCCCTGTCTCTACAGCAGTTCAGTTTTCATTGGGGCATTTCTTGACTTTCTGTTTGGCTTTCAGCTGCGTCAAATTCAAACAAAAAAAAGTCAACTACTAAGAGCATTGTCACCTAATGTGACCCAGGAATTCAGGTCTTAAAAAAAAACATGAAATAAAAGTTTCTGTTCATCACATTGACACTTAAACCTGTCTCCTACCAGCCTGATTCGTGTTGAGTCACAGTCAGGTGTCATCAGCTGAGTTCCTTTATTTAAATACTGAGGCCGTGTTGGGCACGCGTTTGCACGCGCGTGCGAGAGTGTGTGTGTGTGTGCGAGAATCCTTTTTTAATGAGACTCACAGTGAGATGGCTTCTGGGGGCAAATTAAAGGTGTCAGGAACAGATGAAAGGCGCAGGCTGTGTCAGTGTGGAGCCTATATTTAGGGCCTGGTTCCGAATTTTCACGGCAAGAGTAATAGGCCTTCCGAACGGATCGCGGCATCTTCGCTGTACCATTAGAAGGCCCTGTGGCTCTCAGTGAAATATTTTTTCGTGCTGGGCTCATTTATTGTTTGCAAATAACAGTAAGTGGTTTAAACTGAACTTAAACTGCGAAAAACAATCATTGAGACATTACAGCAGTAATTTGTTCACAAAAACCCGGGTAAAATTCCCCAGCGAGCCAAATTCTTCTGTACATGGATCGTCATCACTGAAGTTATTCTGCTTCTAGCATCTACAGCTAGCGCATCTCTTTTGGAGAGCGCAGCCAGGAAATTGTGTCAAAAAGAAAAACGCACTTTGGAGAATTTTGCAGATTTTAGAGATATTTCTCAGAATTTCTAAATTTTCTCAGTGTGAGAAACTTGCACAATGTAGAAATACACATTTTTCCCTGTCTGGCACTTAACAGTTCTCTTTCTTTGTGGTTGCATCATAAAAGATAAGGCATTCATTAAGTATATTAGCTGCCTTGGTGTATTAGTGTATATTTTACATACATCTGGCTCTGGGTGTGACACAGTAGCTTGGTGGGTAACACCTGTTATTAGGGGTTTGAAACTTATCTCCACTCTGTGTGTAGAGTTGGTTTCTTCTCATTGTGGTTTCACCGGCAGTCCAAAGATATGCAATTAGTGTGTACGGCTTATTGAGCTAGGATGCTGTGTTAAATCCCTGGCTCAGCACAGTGATGTCATCAAAGTGCCCTTGGGCAAGGCCTGTTACCCACAATAGCTCCAAGTACTGTTTGACGCTGCTTTCTTGTTCTGGATACTAGCATATGCTTCATAAATGTAAATGGGCATCTCTAACCAGGGATTCTATGGGTGAATAAAATATAATATGACTACAGATAATAACGTGGTAAATAGCTGTACTAGTTATTATACAAGTACTTATTGTTACTGACCAGACCAAAGCACCCGTCACAGCGCCCCCCTCCTCCACCAGGCTGACGCGGGCAGGAGGATGCCCCCGTGGAGGAGTGTTGCGTCATTCCCCTGGTGGCGTGGAGCCGCCCCTGACGGCCCCTTGGGCCTCAGTCGCCCCATCCCGGCCTCGGGCAGCCAGGACCCACACCCCACCTGCTGTCCATCGAACTGCCTGCAGGACTCAGCGCCTACACACCTGCCGTCCAAACAAGCACCTTCCCTTAGTTAAGTGATATTTTGTTATGTTTATCGTGCTTCTTATTTATGTTTTCTCTTCCTTTAAAATCCCTTAGAAGACAGGTGAGTGGCGATGGCAGGAAGCTGGATGAGCCAGGTCTGCGTTACGACTTTGTCTGTTTTGCAGTGAGAAGCAGGCATGTAGCTGGGCGGCTTTTCAGGAAGGTGTGAGGGGTGGGGGCAGGGTGGGGGTTTATGCTGCCATTTTGGCCCGCGCAGCAGCAGAGCAGCTTGGAGTCTGACGTGCCCCGCACCCCCGGGGGCTCGGGCCCGGCTCTGGGCCCGGTCAGCATGCACACGGGCGAGGGCCCAGCCAGGCCCAGCCCGGCGCCAGCGTCGCAGTGGGGCGCCCCTTTCCTTCTGGGCCTGGGCTCGGTCCGCGCCCCAGCAAGGGGGTGAGGACACACGGAGGAGCGCAAGACAGCCCCATCTGCCTTCTCCAGCCTCGGCCTGCTCCCCCCCGCCCCACCCCCCCCTTCCCCTCTCCTACTCTCCCCACTCTTTCGTTCTCGCCCCCTCTCTCCTATCGTCCCCCTCTCTCCGTATCTCTCTTTCGCTGCCCTTCTCTCTCCCTCTTTTCCGCTTCCACTCTCCCACACTCCTCTCTCTCTCCCTCCCTCTTTAACTCCCTCCCTCACTCCCTCCCTGCCCACTCTGTCACATTATGTAAATGACCAACTGGCACTAGCGAAGCACAAATGTTATCATTCAAAAAGGTTAGAAGAAGAAGGACTTTTTCTCTTGTTCTCCCGCAACTGAATTTTGATCCAATTTTCTCCCCATACCTGGACGAGAGAGTCAGGTCTCTGGAATCCCCAGCTTGCCTTTTTTCCCTCGCGGTAGTCAGACCTCAGCATTCTGGTGCATTCATGTCTTTTACATGGAGCCCCCATGTGGATGAGGAACCAAAGGGTAAACAGAGTTGTAACACTTGCTCTCACACTACTGCCATAGGCTCATTTCTAGTCTATTACTTCTTTACATCTTTCCTCGTGGCTGGAGAATGCCAATGCAGCAAATAATAAATGGCCAATACAAACAGATAGTGACTAATGCATATTTAAAAAGTTCATGAATCTTTACCTGCAACAGGAAGGCCTTATTTTATCATGCGCAAGCATAGATTATTACAGCGCATATGCAGATACAGGGAACTTTCCATGTTGGTCAGACTGCTTAAATATAGATTTCCAGTTTCTGAAAATGTCTGACAGCTGTTTTCTGATGAGCACATGCTTCCCAGTTACACATCGTGATGCAAAAATACAACAATTACCTAACAGTGCAGGGTGTAAATTGGTCTCTCACATAATCGGCGTGACAGATATTTCTGATTGATATGTCAGGAACATAGATCTCATTTTCGGCTATGCGTGCAGCTAGCAGCGCGGTTTAAAACTAGGCCATCAGATTGGACTAGATGAAGGTCCACCAGTAAGACCTCTGAGCTATTTACTTGGATCTACACTGAGGGCATCTGCCTTGGAATTTTTTTGTCCCTCAACACCTGACTGCAATTCATTCATCATAATAAGAAACACTGAGCTCCTTTATATCTGGCCCTGATCATCCACCCTGGATCTACTGCAGCTGATCAGCAGACCCAATGGCCATCACCCTGAGGGTGCCTGGGGAGCTTAGCCAGATGTGTGGTACTTCAGCAACTCCATGTCCCAAACAGCTCATATTCCTCAGAGGCATCAACAGCAGCTTTTCACTCAGTCAAAGTAGATGATCGAGTAATTAGATAATCGAGTGCAGTGCGGCTACTCAAGAGCTGAAAGGCACGAGGCAGCAGATTGGAATGGTGATGAATCTGGACTGGATCAGTGATGGGGGGGCCGCAGTGGTTAGCACTGTTGCCTCACACCTCTGGGACCGGGGTTTGAGTCTCTGCTGGGGCTCCGTGTGTTGAGTTTGCATGTTCTCCCCATGTTGGTGCAGCATCTCCTCCAGGTAGTCTGCTTTCCCTCGCAGTCCAAAAACACGCTGATGCTAAATGGAGCTGCCAAATTGTATGTGTGAGTGAATGGTGTATGAATGAGCCCTGTGATGGGTTGGTTCCCCCTCCTTGGTCGTTCACTGCCTTTTACCCATAGCCTCCAGGTAAGGCTCTGGAACCCCTGCAACCCTGTATAAGATAAGTGGTTTCAGAAAATGGATGGAATGGTGATATACATGTCTATGCGTACTCATCCATTTTTTACACCTATCCCTCTTTGATAACCACTCGCCCAGTACAATGTCACAGTGACCTTGGAACCTGTCCCAGGACATAAGGCAGGGGACACTCTGGATGGGATGCCAGTCCATCACAGCGCACAAAGCAGGGGACACCCTGGATGGGATGACAATCCATCCAAGAGCATGACGTACGGGACACCCTGGATAGGATGCCTGTCCATCCCAGGGCACTCATATACACTATGGACAGGGAAATTTACAGGCACAGATACAAGGAGATTATGCAAACGCCAAAGAATCAAGCAGGTGCAGGAATCAAACGCACAACCTTGGAGGAGTCAAGCTACATTGCTAAACTTTGTGTCATCTTAATTTGATCATAAGGCATATATGTCTTCTTTGTTTCCTATGAAGAAATGGTAACATTCTCACTACCTTATAAAATGGCCCAACCTGACACATGAGGTACAAAGAGCACAGGGTCAGGCAGAACTCGCTCGGGGAAACTAAACAGCCTGTCTGAATAAACACGAACCCAGAGAGGAAGGTGAACGACTCCCACGGCCCACGCTTGGGGGGCAAGGAAGCCACAGAGGTAACACCCGGGGGCCCATTTTGCCTGGAAGACTCCTTACCCCCCAGCCCATGATGAGAGGAGCAAACTTCACCTGCCCAAATCTTTGATCTTGCATGCAGATGCGCCAGTCACGCATGCTGACTGCGGTCGCCAAGGTGAGACATGCAGCACTTTTTTTTTCGCATGTGCCGCTGTTCAGAGGTTGGTGCTTTGTAGTGGCTGAGCCCCAGACTGAGCCGGAGAGATGGCACTGACAGCACACAGCGCGAGAACGGCAGCACCAAAACAAATGGCGGATGTGGGGGTGTGCTGCACCAGTGTAGGGGGGTTTCCAAATGCCTGGGGGTCGGCAGTGTGGAATCTCAAACCGGTTCCCAGCCCCCAAACAGCATGTGGACCTTTTACCCAACGGTCTGTACTATGGCCCTCATAGGGCCGAGAATGAAGTAGCCGCTTCAGCGAAAGTCGCTTCTTATCTGCCAATGGAGAGCTGGTTAACAATGACCACATGGGTGCTTCCAGATATCACCATTCTACTGTTCTGCAAGCGACAGAAATTTGAGATTCTGTACAAGCGATCGGCTCTCCTAAGTTTCCTTTTTCGTCTGAAGTGTTGACAGTAACTAACATGAAAAAGGAGAAGCTCTTGGCAGAATGGGGAAGTCAGGGGTCGCTGCTCGAGTTCCGGTGAGGATAAGGCCCGGGCCTTCAAGCTCCTTATCTGACAAAATCTTGCCCAGGCCTTAAAAATGAAATTCGTGTATGAGTCATTTGCAAGGGGTGCATACATGCAAGCTGCATCATCCCACTCATGCAGCAGAAGATGGCCACAGTCACTCGCATGAACCCAGAATGTGCCGGTGGCCGAGGGCGCAGCATATGGGTTCATGTCCAATCAGCACACTGGGCCCTGGCTCATTAGGGGTCACGAACCTGCCTCACCAGCACATGCCATCAACGGCGCAACCCAGAGCCGCAACCCAGAGTCGCTCCACGTCGAGCCATTGGCACCCATCCAGCTCCCATTTGCCAAATTGCCTGCATGCTGGTAGAAAATAGAAAGTCAATAATGAATCGAGAAAAAAGGCCCTGAAGAAAAGGAAAACACTTTTCCTCCAAAACAGGGCAAGCAAGCTTCATTCTGGGCCTCCAGCGCTGGACAGAGAGTGAATAGAAAGCGGATCGCTCTTCTGTGCGAGGCCCAGCTGTCAATTATTGGTGAGGGTGTGGGGCTGCCATGAAGGTTTTAACATGATGCCTTAACAGCCGCCCTCGTTAGCCTGCGCTAAGACTCGTAGCCGCGAACGCGGAGTGTCCGCTGCACAAAGAGAAGCTAATTATCGCTAACAAATGAGTTCATCCGCGGCAGCCCGAAAAATGGACCCGTGCGGCTGAGCGGCCGGCGTCAATGGGGGCCCGCATCTCTTAATTACCGCCGCTGCACCGACACAATGGCCGCCGTTTTTTCTCCCGTGAGAGTGGCTTCGTTCTCTGTGCCTCACACAGCATGGAGCTGGGGGAGCCGGTCCGGGGATTGGAAAGGATTCCCCCCAGGGCAGAGAGAGAGGGGGCACGGGGGACGGGAGGAGAAAAGAGCGAGAGGGGAGGCTGGTACGGGAGCGAGGGCATGTGAGGGAGACCCGTACCCCCACAGGAGAGCATCCAATCAGGACTCGGCTTTCCTAAAAGGCCGGGGGCAACATTGGCAGGAGTCCGTATGGTGCCACTTGAAAGCTGTGCAAAGGACCACAGATCACCGGGCCGGATTGCTGTCGCCCTTTGGGCTGCCCATTTAATTCAACAAAAAAAAAAATTGAATTACACAACGCAAACATACGTACATGCAAAGCGGGCCAAAAAAGGGTGCTTATCACTGTGGTCTGGAAAAAAGGGGGGGTTGGGGCGATTAAGTGTATCACAGGCAAATAAGGCTGCAGTTATTGTTGTGTTTTTCAACAGTGGAAAATTCTAGAGCAAATAAAGAGACTCATTTCTCACGACATCCCTGACAAGGCTAGCGGCCTCTCTCGCTATGTAGTGTGTGCCTCACTCTTCTGACAGTGCCAGGCTGCTGTGGAGATGCTGAGCCCAAAAAAGCATGTCACTGATACGGGACACAAGATACCAGCCAGAGGGGGAACAGGCAGGGCAGGAGACATAAATAGGAAAGTGAGCGGTAGGCATGAAGTCAGGGCCGCAGTTAAAGACTGCGCTCACGGTGTACGGGAAAGCGCAGTGCTCCGAAACGACTGCTCACGATCCTCGGAAATTCAAAAAAGACACCTGCTGTTTTTGACCAGCCAGCAGTGTGTGTGTGTGTGTGTGTTTGCTTGACAGAAATGAGCACAACGTTTTACAGGTGACAAAAAAGCAGAAAAATATTAATATAGTAGGGAGATAACACCTACGCAGAGTACTGGGCACTAAAGTTGAGAAACGGTCAGATATTTGCAGCGAGCCAGAAGACTGTGCTGGATGAGGTCCATGCTATTTGCAAAAGTTCTATTCCTTAGTGTTTTTTAAACTTTCATGCGGCTTTGAAAGTATCAGTACAGTGGCACACGCATTCAGTGAAGCGCCTAGAGGGATTGCCCTGCCCCTTGCCCCTTTAACAGGAAGGCGGAAGGGGGAACTTGGTGGACATAAGCCAGGCAGGTATGCAGCTGGCACCTGATTGGCAAGGTGGGCAAGCTGCTTACAGCTATGGAGGTGTGCATATGGGGTCAGCACACCGAAGCTCCCTGCGTGGATGCCCGCGGTCACCGGTTGCGGCGACGGCTGCGGGTAGAGCCCCTGTGCATGTGCAGTTGCGCATCCGGGGGCTGGAGCGGTCCCACCCGAGCCACAGCTGCGGAGGCGTCCCTGCCGGGCATGCTTGGCTGTGGAGCTCGCCATTTTGGATGGCTTATACAGCGCGGTCGGACTGGCAAGAGTATGGGAGGGTTTTTTATAGCGCGGCGCAAGCATAACCCTGCATGAAAACACTTACGCACATGCAGGCGTAAGTCTGGCAACTGCATCATTACGCTGAGAGCTGTTCTAACGTCCATCCTCAGCAAAGCAACATGCCACCCCGTAACTCCCATATCCACAGTCAGATCCCACTTTTTTCCATTCGGGAAAACTCTGCAGACCCACAGAACTCGAGGCTCTCTGCTCGGCAGTGTGTGTGTTCAGACACGGGTCATTTCGCGCACACGCTTCACGTCGTCCCCTCAGAACACATGCATTCTTCCCTTGTGAAGAACAACACTTGATTCGCTGTGTGACACTTTGTTTGAAGACAACTTTGATGCATCCAGCAATGTTAGGCCCTGTCCCTCATGTGCTTTGTATCCACCAACACGGCACTGCTGCCGGTGCTGGACTTTTTCCCAATCCGGAACTAGTTCCACGTGTTTCCACTGCAAAAAAATTGGCCGTGGACTACAAAAAGGCTCCAGCACGGCACCAAAAGCCGATCTCAGAATTTGGCACTGTACTGTCAGCAAAAGTGGGAGGGGCTATCGCATCCAAACCAAACACAAACCCGGCAAATTTAATTCATAATGGATATAGTTTAGTCTAATATCGCCGATGCTGACAGCGAAACAACTCGCCAGCTTATTAGCGGATAGCATTGCATCCTGTTTTTACTTGATCATCTGGCCAGATTTAATAATGAAGTATAAATATGTCACAGTTCGCATGAGTAAAATATTATACCATTTCAGTGGAGAAGAGATCACGAAGCAGACAGTAAAGTTCGGTTTTTAACAGACTGTTGTATTGTGTGATCCTTAAAAGGACAGCGGTAAAAAAAGTGAGTGAGAATAAACCCTAACACACACAGATGGGGGAGACTGGGGGAGAAAAAGAACAGGCAGGTTCTCGAAACGCACCAAGTGAGAACCAGCACAGCACCGGTTCTGTGTTGGTGGAAATGAGGAAAAGGACACTCTGTCACCCCACCCCCCATGTTGGGCCCTGTCCCTCATAGAGACTCTGTCACCCCACCCCCCATGTTGGGCCCTGTCCCTCATAGAGACTCTGTCACCCCACCCCCCATGTTGGGC
>JABFEA020000138.1:27790058-27801025 GCA_019775915.2 Cyphomyrus plagiostoma | reverse complement strand
TTGGCTTCTGCTTTCTGATGGGCTTTTAGGGAGACTCATAATTACCTGTGTGAGTGGTAAGCGGAGGAGCCTGCAGCCTTTGTGCAGTGTGCCCATCGCCCCCCTCCCGGCTTCCCTATTCTGAGGTATCTGGCCTGTTAGTGGCAGCGGCTAACTGTAGAGAAGCCTTGCAGATGAGCACCTCTGTTTTCGCTCACAGTCGGGACTGACGCCTGCACTCCCCTCCACTGACCTGATATTCTCACTTACTCACAGCCTCCCATTCATAGCTGCGCCCCCCCCCACCCCCCAAAAGGCCCAGGCTGCCGTCTGCACCGCCGAGGCCCCTGAATGGACAGCACGGGCAATTAGCACTGCGCTCGTCCACGATGCCGCGACTCTTGTGCCCACCCTGGGGGCGGAGTCTTTGTTGAGCTGCCATGACCCCCGGTGACCTCCGCCCAGCTGGGAGGAATGTCGCATTGGACCTCGTGCAGGGGTGTGTTGTGTCTGTCAGATCGTGTTCCTGGCTGCAATGGCCCCCCCACCGGGGTGCACAAAGGCCCCACAGTGGGCATTGGGATGGCACACATGGGCCTCGAGTGCCCAATGGGATCAAACACACACACACACACACACACACATACACACAGAGGTTTATAATTATATCTTTGTGGGGACTCTCCATTCATTTCTATGGGGAAACCTCTAATCCCAACATAACGACCCTAACCCTACCCAGCCGTAACCTTAATCATAAATAACCAAACTAAATACGAAATTTTTGCAGTTTTTAGTTTTTTGATTGCACTCACGGATCTTTGTGGAAACCTGAAAAATGGTCCCCACGACATCAAAATAACAGCATTTTATTACATATTAAGGGATATTTGGTCCCCACAATGTAATATAAACGTAATCCACACAGACACACACACACACACACACACTTCTGATTGACACGGTCTACACAATGCGCCGCTGTCCTGGTAAAAGGGGGGCACATACTGCCGCTGGCAGCAAGGGGGCCCCTGTGTGAATGGCATGTAGGACTTACGGACAATGACAGAGCATGTATGTGTGTGTGTGTGTGTGTGTGTGTATAGATTACAGTGTGAAGACAAATTTTTCCCACAATGTGATTAAAACCTGTAACATAATTTTTTTTGGTCTCCACAAGCGGAAACTTCAGATAAAAATCTGTGACTGAAATCAAAAAACTAAAATTGTCTTGTATTTTACTTAGTTGCTTGTGGCGCACCTGTGTTGCTGACCAAACAAGGTGATCAGCAACACAGGTGTGCCACAAGAGACTGTACTCTCTCCCTTTTTATTCACCCTCTACACAACAGACTTCAGCCACTGTACAGAGACGTGCCATCTGCAGAAGTTTTCTGATGACTCTGCAGTGGTTGGATGCATTAGGGAGGGTGATGAGACGGAATACAGGGCAGTTGTGGATTCTTTTGTCAAGTGGTGTGGGCAAAATCATCTGCAGATCAACATGACAAAGACCAAGGAATTCATTGTGGACTTTAGAAGGACCAGAAAGTCAGTGACACCTGTCTCAATCCATGGGGCAGATGTTGATATAGTGGAAAACTATAAATACCTTGGTGTCTACATTGATAATAAACTGGACTGGGCAAAAAACACAAATACAACATTCAAGAAGGGCCAGAGTCGTTCTATTTTCTGAGGTGGTTGAGGTCTTTCAACATTTCTCGGAGATTGCTCAGGATGTTCTATAACTCTGTTGTAGCTAGTGCCTTACTCTACTCTGTTACATGCTGGGGAAGTAGACTGAGAGTAGCGGATGCCAACAGACTCAACAAACTGATCCGCAAGGCCAGTAATGTCGTGAGGATGGAGTTAGACACTGTTCAGGTGGTGTCAGAGAGGAGGATGTTGTCCAAGATAAGATCGATGCTGGATAATACCTCCCACCCACTCCATGACGTGCTAGTCAGTTACAGGAGCACGTCCAGTGAGAGACTTAGAGCACCCAAATGCACCACTGGAAATCATTGACGACACAGGAAATCATTCCTGCCTATGGCTATCTCTCTATACAATTCCGCAATTTCAAGGGCATGTTCATTTATTTATAATGCATATTAAGAATCATGTTCATTTAGAGTAATTGTATATACTTATTCATTATTAATAGCTAATTGGGTTATTGTACAACTGTAATATACTGTATTATATATAATTGTATATATTATATGTTATTGTATTGTATTATTTATTATATTTATTATTATATTGTATTATTATTATTAATACATTATTGTATTATATTATATGTATTATATTATATAAATATATTTATATTTATATATTTTTAAATACTTTTTCTTTCTATTATTTATTTTTAATTTACTATTAGATAACATATTATTGTATTATATATTATTATATTGTATTACTTAAATTGTAAGGTATTTACTCTTCTCATCTTAATCTGTTCTTAAATTTCTCTCACTTCTTCCTACTGTTTGGAGCAACTGTGACCACAAAACAATTTCCTAAGGGATTAATAAAGTATTCTGATTCTGATAAGGATAGGGCTGGGTAGGAGTTAAGGTTGTCATGCTGCGATTAGAGTTTTCCCCATATAAATGAATGGGGAGTCCCCACAAAGATATAATTATAAACCTCTGTGTGTGTGTGTGTGTGTGTGTGTAGGTGGGGGATTACTATTTCCATCACTTTGGGGACCAAATGTCCTCACAATGTATTAAACCCAGTTACTATTTAGCTTGTGGGGACATTTTCCAGGTCTCAGTTTTTTATGATCTGTGACAGCAATCAAAAGTCCAAAGTTGCAAGTCTCGTATTTTGTTTGGTTACTTATGATTAATGTACAAAAGGCCTCAAATTGTTAAGGATTGGTTGACAGAAGCCCTTGTTATTTAGTTAATCTTCGTTAATTCAGTTGTTATGACAGTATTTGGGAGCAGCCATTAGTCGTTTTTTGTTTCCATGGTTCTACACGGAGCACACACGGTGCAAATTTACACAGTGCAAATTTAGTCTCCATTTTTTTCCTTTTCATACTATTAAGGATAACTTAAGAGAAATATTAAGCCTGGTTAATGTGAATGTGAATTTTGGGCATATAATCACTGTGTTATTGTCACGAAAGGGGAGAGATTATCATTGAACAACAAATTATGCAGTGTAGTGCTGTGTATCTTAGCATCTGAAAATGGATTGTGATGTACACAGAAAGATCGCCATGTTTCATTTGTGATTTGGAAACTGAGATTGTTATGATCCTCGGTTTCCTTTAGATCACACACCCACCTGTACAAACCAATGTGTTATGCAAATACTGGATAAAGGATGTTGCGCCTGAGTTACCCAGAAAACTGGCCGACACTCCAGGATATACACAACTTGAATCCAGCGCACTGGGAGAGTGATCCCAACTGTAGTTTCCACTAGACTGGTGGTCCTTTGCGTATCTTTGAAGATGAATGCTGCTCCTGGGTATGAGGCTCAGGCTGCAAGTCCCAGAAGATGCATTCTTCCCCACATCCGTTACGAAGATTTTGAGTTAGGGTGCACAAATCACCCATGGAAGGGGCGACGGGAGTGGATATCTCACGACCCTCCTCAACTCCCCCCCAGAGTTCTCGATCTAGCCAGAGCTAATCATAGCAGCATGTGACATCAGAATTGTAAAAACTCCGAGCCGTTAGGGCCGAGATGAGAAAGTTAGTAAATGCTGCCACCAGCCTCCAGTACCATCCTCCATCCTTCTCCAGTCCTCAGCGTCAGGATGTAAGCACACGTGAGTGGAGACAGCTCTGATGCAGCCAGAGTTACACATTTGAGGTGAACCAGACAGTGATGTAGAAGATCAGTGGCTTCACTTTTCTGCCTGACCAGAGGTGAGTGAAGCTGACCCATCACTCTGCAGTCAGCCCATGGTGGAACGACTGGATAGGATGACAAGTCCACTTCAGGTCATGAAGAAGGCCATGGTAACCAAAGATGACAAACCATCCCAAGTGATCCCAAGTGGAATACCAATGCAGATCGCCAATCTGCATAGTATTCCATGCCTCACCCCTTCCTAAGGACTGGCATGAAAGCTCAGGTCATCAGCCCCTGATGCCATCCATACCTGTTCTGCCTAGTCCATGGCTGGGCCTCACCCCCCTTCCAATAGCACCTAAGACCTGTATATTTCATGTGGCCCTGCAGTATCCCTTCAATGGTCACTTTCAGCCAGGGTATCAGTCTAGCCCACAACAGTACCACCACTGTTACAGTCTTCCAGCAGCCACATTATTCCTGAATCAGCCTACCGCAGGCCACACCCGGCAATCCTTAATTGTACAACTCAGGATCCCAGTGAGTTTGCTCATTTTAAGATTACCCCGGAAAAGCTTTCACAAATGGATGGAACAAAGCTGTTAAAGTACCAGGTTTTAGTTGACCACCTGGAACTGGAGGAGACAAAGTTAGTGGCTGATGAATATCTCCATTCCCGCACTCCTTACACAGATACTATGGCAGCTCTGAATGAAAGGGTGGTCAACTGCATCAGATGGCACCGAAGAAAATTGCTTCCGGGGGGCAACTCTCCTGACATCAGATATGGAGATGCTGCTGCTTTTGAGAGTTTTGCACTCTAGATCCTATCACTGGTGGCTGGTAGGAATGCTGAATACTAATAGACTAATAGAAGATGTTGGCGCTGAGTACTGTCCCACCAGGCAACTCAGTGCAACCTCAAGAAACCTTGCAGTTTATGTTAAGGAAGGCATCTGCAGGTTTTGCATGAGGTCAACAACAGGGTCCCAAAGGGAGCAGTGAAGCCTGTTGTGGAGGAGAGATGGTTCGCCAACAGAAGTGCTCTATCTGGATAAGACAATTGAGGACAGTCATGTATTACTGAAAGACTCAGCAGAGACCTTAAGAAGGCCAACGCTTACAATGAAAAAGCTCATGCAGGCAGGATCAATGATGAAGGTTGATCCAACGATGTTGGCAAAGAGAGGGGGAGTTGTGGTATATTCCCCACCACATGGTTACCCATGAACATAAGAATAAGCTTGTATTCAACCTTACCAGTACTAAGGGCAGAGCTTGAATGAGTATCTGCTGCCGGGACAAAGACTGGGGGCATCACTTCTCTGAGTCTTTTTGGGTATCTGCAAGCATAGGCTTGGACTCCTGGATTAAAAGCATAGTTACTGAAGTTCCTCTCCTAACACTGGCAGGGTGGAACCAAAAAGTTTCTCCCGTTTCTTCAACTTCACTGTCAAATCAGTACAAAACCACGAGGCTCTCATACCTGCTTGGTACCTCAGAATCATTGCTTTCATGTTGTTCTTCTAATCCTGCTTTTGTGCCCTTGTTCTAATACAAAGTGTGTTGCTGAAATTTGCTCTTAGCATAAAGGTCACTCAAGGTCAATGTGTCAGTGATGAGAAAAATGCTACATAAATACTGCTGTGGGTAACACTACCACGAGACAGTGGGCTCACTGCTCATCACAGTTGACTCTTAAATGTCATTTTCAACGCTGATATTTGATTGGGCGTACTGACCATCATTGCCCAAATGATGACATGCTTGACATCAGTAGCTCTGATACCAGATTTATAGTCATGACTAAACATCATTACATTCAACTGGAGTTATTTTACATTCTAGAGTAAGTTCATAACAGCCACCCTGCTGTGTGGCACCACTCTGTGGGCTGAACATTTGATACTGGGCAGCACATCTAACTATTGGCAATACTAGTCTAATTACTCTTTTTAACTCCTAACCATTGTAATTTTGCAGAACAACATATCCAGTACTTCCAGATACCAACTGGCAGAATACAGAGTTACATATATTATTATGCATATATCAATATGCATGTTATATAGCTTTATATAACTTAAACTGTTATTCCATCCATATATCTTCAAAACTGCTTATGCAGTGCAGAATCAGGGAGCCTGGAACTTGTCCCAGGAAGTACAGGCCATGAGGCATGGGACACCCTGGAGAGGGTGCCAGTCCATCACATGGCACAAGACAGAGGACACCATGGGTGGGGTGCCAGTCCATCACAGGACACAAGGCAGGGAACACCATGGATGGGGTGCCAGTCCATCACAGGGCACGAGGCAGGGGACACCATGGATGGGATGCCAGTCCATCACAGGGCACAAGCAGAGGACAGCCTAGACAGGATGCCAGTCCATAACAGGGGACAAGGCAGGGGGCACCCCGCACAGGATGCCAGTCCATAACAGTGCACGAGGTAGGGGACACCCTGGATGAGATGCCAGTCCATCACAGGGCACAAGGTTGTTTTCATAAGTGAGCTGGTGGAATCTGATGTCACAGATTGTATCCTACATCTTCCGTGTGCATAAAACTTTCCGTTGGTGACTCAGTTCCTCTGCAGCCTGGGCTTTCCCTGCTGCGGAGACATTAGTGGAACCCTTCAACCATACCTAATGTGTATTCCTCAGAAATCACACGCCTTTCAAACCTGTCTATGACCCTGTGTGTGTGTGTAGGCGTATACAAGCCTCCTGCTGCGTGTCAGAGGAGGAACAGGAATAATATCTTCATTCTTTATGTTTTTAGAGCTTGGGTACATACTGATGCACATTACTTTACAATATGTGTGTGCTGGTGTCATTTACTAGTTCCTGCACATGCTCTTCTAACCACAGTAAAGTTAGTATCTGCCTTAGTCAAACCCCAGGCCTTTTAGTCATCATATTTCTTCTTCTGCCATCATCTTTGGAATGCTAGTCATGCACGTTAAAATCTGCTTCACATTTTGTGAAATTAAATTACTATAAACATTGGATTGTACACGTGTCATTTTGTTTTCTGGAACATTCTGACATGTGGGCAGATGTTCACCTCTGATCTGTCTTGTGCTTCTGTCTGTCTGTTTGTGTGTGTTGTGTGAGTGTGTGCCTCCTTGCCTGTGTGTGCGTGTGTGCGCGTCTATGTGTGCGCGTACGTGTGCGTGTGTATGTGTGCGTGTGTGGGCACCCCCCTGGCGTGCCACTGCTCGGGTCCCACTGAGCGCCGTCAAAACCACATGCACCCGCAGGTCCGGGAGATTTGCGGTGAGTCATTACAATGCTGCAGTTATGCAACGGCCCCATGTCACCTCCTCGGTGTCACCGCCAAGAGTGCCCAAGATGGGCCCCTCACACAGAGGATGGGGATGCCCCCCCCCCCAAGCACTGCACACTACTGTTCACACAGCAGTTACCCACGGACCCCCAAGGTGGCTTAGAGACATCTGATACCATTCAGTTATAGAGCAATTCAGAAAAAACATAAACTGACTTATAAAACCTGACCCTATGACACATAATGTTAAATATGACAGGTTTCACATTGCAGTTTAAAGTAACAATGAAACATTAGAAGATCATAGTAATGCTATGAAAATGAATGGCATCTCTAAAATCATGCACTTCGTTTTTACTGATTTGGACCTTGCTCTCCCTCCCTGTACATGATGTTTGTATCTAACTGGCTACATGTTTCTACAGACCAAATGCCATTTGCTTTTGACTTTGCTTGCAGTGTTGAGCATCCAATATTGTACTATTCCTGAATTCCAGTCCATTACAGGACACGATGGACAGTGACCACAGAGCCCCCCCATCCCAGTCAGCATCACCATGAAAGAACAGGCAAAATATCATGCTAAAACAATAACAGACAGTCCATAAGGATGGAAATAAGCCTTTGATTAAGCTTACTTCATTACCATATAAAACCAGCATTTCAGTGTATACCGTATCAGAAATATACTGATACTTGTTTAATGTAAATAAATAATGTCAGCTGTGGGAAGGTGTAAATGCTAAAGCAGTGACTCTTAGGCAAACCACAGAAAGAAGCTGTCACGACAGGACACAGCCTCTAATGGTGCCTCGTTTCCAGCAACACGGAGCCGGTGCCGGGCTGGTTCTTGTTTGGTGCCTTTTGTGAACCTGCCTGCATTTCCACTGTTTTCAAAGAAGAACAGAACAGAAAGGTTGATATGTATTTAGTTTTTTGAATTTGATCTGTTTTAGGATTAAAGTTTTTATAGGATGCCGAACCAAAAAATTATTATTTTCAGACTATGACTCGTTGTGCACTGCCTTGATTGCCTGTATACAGTTTTGTCTTCATAAAGGCTCCCCTGTCTGTCAGTGTAAGTTTACTAAGGTGAAAATGCACGGAACTAAGTCCGGATTGGGAAAGAGTCCAGCACTGGCTCCAGCATCACGTTGGTAGAAACAAGGCCTAAGCAGCCCTTACAGAATGTCCAGAGCCATCCTTCCCCGCACAAAGCTGCCCCTTGGTCTTGCTTAAGACCTCCAATGACTGTGTTATCAAATGGCCCAAGACACATGTATTTTGTTTTATGAGACAATATTTTTTCAACATCATATTAAAATCATTTTCAGGTAAAAAGTGTAAAAAAAAAGTGTAATGTTCCAATAACATTACAGTAAGTACGTTCTCTGCCAGCTTTGAAAAGACCTTTAAATAACGTTAGATAATGTTCTGGGAACGTTCCCTGTTAGCTGGGTTATGTGCCATGTCTTTCGTGACAGTGGCTGTCTAATTGTCAAATGCTGTTTTATGACAAAATCTCATTTGGGCTCACAGCATTAAGCACTGGTGTCACCACAGTGTCATTCTAGGACCTGCAGTTGGGTTTGTTGGGTGGGCACCAGTGTTGGAATTGTGTGTAAAGTCCTGGAGCCATATAAGTACATCCTGTGGCCATTTGTCAACTGGGGGGTGGGAAGGGTGAGATTCTTTATGATAAATGTTACCATTACCTTATTTACCAACAGCATTACCTCTCCAACCCATCACGAGTTTTAGCTCTTGCATACTGTTTCAGAAGTCATGCTTCATGTACAACTGCTGTTTTATGAGAGCTATCGCTGATGGGGGGCAGTGTTTGACTCCGTGGGCTAAGCCTCCATGTTTGTGATCAGAAGGTTGCTGGTTCAAGCCTGTCTATGGAAGAAAAACGCTCACATTGGGGTAAATAAGATGTCTGATTATTTTGGCCTCAGGTTCCCACAGAACTACCTGATTGACTGGAAGTGCTGCCTCATTACACGACTCCTTTGTGTGTGTGTGTCCCTCTTTATTCATTTATACTGTCTTACCATTAGCCAAGCCACAGTTAAACACTGTGTTGTCCCATGCTGTCTGCTGTTAACCATATCGCATCATTAGAAGCCTGTTTCTCAGCATTTTCTCGCTGAAAGGTTACATTAGTCACCACATCAGCTGCAGGAAACTTAGAGCTGAGCAAGCAGCTCTGTCATGTGAGCGCTGAACACTGATGACATCATCGGGCTGCCTCACAGGGAGGATGGTGCCAGGTACACAGCAGACATGCTGGTGCTGGTGGTTTTGAGGGTCCAGGTTCAGCTACAACCTCATATACTTGGTGGAATTTGTGCATGGAATCAATTTGGAGGGACAGCATTGCTTTAAATGTCATAATATTATCTAATAAATGTGGAGCCCCTTCAGGAAAGGTGTGATTCTTCGGATATAAATGGGGGGACGGCTTTGCGTAGAACCAGCCCCTTGGAACCAACCGAGGAACCAATAACCAGCCACCTTCCCATCTCCCCTTGCGGCGTTTTGTTTTATTTGTTCTGCCATTGCCACTGAACTCGTGCACTCACGCATGACCCTGCCCCCCCAACATCAGCACCCCCACCCCCATGGCCCACTTGGGGCGGGCACCCGCACACCCAGCGACTTGCGGAAGTGAGAAAATAAGATGCCACTGGATCTATTAACACATTGAGTGGAGGAGTGTGACAGCGAGGATGGAGCCAAGGCATGGGGGCCTAGGGTGGGAGGGGGGATGAGAGGAGGATGGGGGCACTTAGGGAGGGTGTGTGTGTGTGTGTGTGTGTGTGAGGTTTCTGCTCATGCTGGCTGATTACTGGTTACCAGTAAAGTTCTGTCAATGATTATGAGGCCTTCAAACAGGGTGCAGGGATTTCATGATTTATTTTTTTGTGTGATCAAATCAATTAAAGAAAAAGCACAGAAATGGGAGAGAAACTTTCCATCTGATACAACATCAAACACTCCCAACTAGCTCCCACCTTGATTCATTTTGTTAATTTGTTTGTCCCACTGAAGGATGTTAGTAACCTGCAGGTTATGTTCTTGGCTCTCTTGGTGCCTCTCCCACCTGGCTCACCCACCCACCTTGCCCACCTCGCCCCCCTCACCCGCTGCCTCGCCCACTCACACACCTCTCTTGGTGCCTCTCCCACCTGCCTCACCCACCCGCCTTGCCTGCCTCGCTCGCCCTCCCTTGTCGCTTTGCGATGCACTGCGGCTTTCGAGACATGGTTTTGCTTGTGAGTCACACGGCTGCAATTAGCATGCGCCAGCACGCGCGTTGGTAACGATCTTCGGCTCTAAGATTATATATATCAAACATATCCAAGCCCATGGAATTAAAAGAGTGAGCTCGATATTTATACTAAAGAGAACATAGTGACATAAAAACAATCGTCAGAGATGTAATCATATGACATTTCGTACATTATAATAAATTGGGACCAAAGCTCATAATTATGTCTATGGCAAAACAAAAAATATTTTAATCCAATATGTTTCTATGTTTTTCTTTAAGATTGGTATGTAATTCTGATGTCTTGGATACAATCAGAGAGAATCTGTTAATCTTCAAAGGCAGAGCTGGTTCATGCAACTGCAAGAGAAATGGTGACCCCAGTCCGTAAATCGCTATATTTGACCAGATGACTAATTTAGACTAAGAAAAAAATAATCTTTTTTTTCATCCTTATACTGTTACAGTGGAGGCTGTCCTTGCGTCTGGGGGGGGGGGGGGGGGGGGCACATTGCCACACAATAGCCCATTAAAGGGGTGAAATAAAAAAACAAAAATAATTTGTATTAATTTTATTACCCCCCCCCAAAAAAAA
>JABFEA020000138.1:27772311-27787527 GCA_019775915.2 Cyphomyrus plagiostoma | reverse complement strand
TATCTCCACCTGCCTCCCTCTCCCACAGCCATTTCCCTCTCTACTCAGGCTGCCTCCATTTCTATCTCCACCTGCCTCCATCTCTCCTCAGGTTACCTCCCTCTCGCTTCCTGCTACCTTCCTTTCTCTGCAGGCCACCTCCCTCTCTCCTCTGACTGCCTCTCTCTCTCCTCTGACTGCCTCCCTCTCTCCTCTGACTGCCTCCCTCTCTCCTCTGACTGCCTCTCTCTCTCCTCCGGCCGCCTCCCTCTCTCCTCTGGCCGCCTTCCTTTCTCCACTAGTCACCTCCCTCACTTCTCAACACACCTCCTGCTCTCCTCCAGCCACCGTCCCCTTTTCTACTCGTTTCTTGCTCCTTTCAAAACTGACGCAAACTGAGAGCCTTGGCAGACCACACA
The DNA here is from genome assembly GCA_019775915.2 of Cyphomyrus plagiostoma. Lineage (NCBI taxonomy): Eukaryota > Metazoa > Chordata > Actinopteri > Osteoglossiformes > Mormyridae > Cyphomyrus > Cyphomyrus plagiostoma. Next base: position 27,787,129 of record JABFEA020000138.1, on the reverse strand, counting down.
GGAGGCAGAACTTTCCGGGTGCACCCAGTCCAAATACCGCAAAGAGGCACAGCGCGCCATCGCTGAGCCACTGGGGGAGACCTGATCTGCAAGCGCTTGTCCTCTGATGTTCCCGTGAACTCCTGCCTGCTCAGGGCTCAGGGAGGTGGGCACGGAAAATCAAGGGAAAAGGATGCAATCATAAGGTGTCTGAGGGAACATAATACGATGTCGCATTCACCACGGACACCCCCCCCCCCCTCCATTGCGATCGACTCCCCGCCTGTTGGGAGACGAGTGAGTCGTCTTGGACAGAGACTCCTTTTGTCTCACCGAGACAGCGGCATAACTAACGCCTGCAGAAACAAGGAATCCCAGCGGGACGCACACCCCCGTCTCCGTGACAACCCCCCCCCCCATTCCATCGTGGGCTATTTACATTTTTTCACACTTAAAAATAGTTTTTATACCAAAAAAAAAAGCACAAAGAATGACACGTGCGGCTTCTGCACAAGTGGAAAAGCGAAGGGGATGGGATGGCATACAATGAGGGGCAGCCATGGCGACCAGCACCTACAGGAAGCAGGCCGGATGCACAGGAAAGCGCAGCTGCCAGTGGGAGCAGAGGGGGCGCCGCCGAGCCCTACGTCATTGGCTTCCGTGTTTTATTACGCACTTTACAGCTGATGACTAAAATGAGGACTAACAGCAAATGACAAGCCGATGTATAGAAAAATAATGATTTCGTGTATGACATTTCTCATTTGTCGTTCCATATTTTTACTGCCAGTAAACTTTTGTTCTCTTGGTCCTGTACTTTTTTACTTTTCCATCCTCCTTTGATGTCGTCCTTCTTCCCATTCCTCTCCATCCCACACCCCCCCACTGGGCAACATGAGCCACAGTGTCATCCCTCCCCCGTTAATGACTGAGCGCGCAGAGCGCTTAATTAACAAACGCCACCTCACGGCTCTCAACAAGTTCCACGTCTGTGCTAATGAGGGGATTAGCGGCGCATTAAGGCGCGTTTAACCTCCGCACTCTCCTCGTGTTTTTTTAAAATTGTCCATTAAAGTGAGGCGCTCCCCCCAGCGATGGACAAAAGTGGGGAATGCGACGTGGGGGCCCCGTGGTTGGTGCCCGCCCGAACAGCGGCTGGATAAAAGGACCGGGCAAGCTGGAACCTGGGGCAATGGTGGGGGGGGGAGGGGACAGCAGGCCTATTGTCCTGTGGCTGGCCAGCGAATGTCAGCAGAGAGCAGGGGGAATCTTCTCTGAAGTGCAGGGGCATCCATGACATACCTCCATATGCCTGAGTCCCTGAAGAGGTGTGTCTTTGTGTTTCTTAAGTTTGCTTGTTTGTACAAATCTGTTTTTGAGATGAATATCCCCTCAAGGAAAGCAGTGACTAAAAGACAGTTTCCCATTGGTAGAATGGCTTATTTTAAGGTACTGTGTTTATCAGTTTGGATTTGTGGGCTGTAATAGAAACTACACACTACAAGACCGACAAGAGTGAGAGTCAAAATGATGCCCCTCAAGGTTAAATGAGGGTCACTGTCTGTGTGCATCAGACAGCAAACACCATAGATCCAGTTTCTGGACTCAGTATCTCCATCAAACATTCAACGACCGTGAAAAATGAAGACCATTTCAGTCTTTTCCAGCACATGTGGTTATCAGCCCAAACGTGCCCTTCATACTCGTCAAACTGGCTCCCTCCACCCGGCTCCCTTGCTACTCCCCAGAGCCACGTTAGCTTAGTAGCTTATTAGCTGCCTGAGGTTCTCCACCAAACCTTTCAGGCAGTGGCTGAAACAGCCATGAGGAGGGATCCTGCTGTACACTCAGCCCGCTTAGACATACCCAAGTGGCTAAGCTGAACATTCGCCAAATGCTCAGAGGTAAGAATAAGGTTGGGGAGCCTCAGAGGGTGAAGGCTGCAGCGAGAGGGCTGTGCACTCCCCCTCGTAGCTGGCGGGGGCCCCTGGCCCGCCTGCCATCCATCCCGGCAAAGCGGGAACGCAGGCGGGTGTCTACCAGTGACAGCAGACCCCCCGGAAAGCTCGCTCCTGGCTCCCGCTGCCGAACAATGCTCCCGTTGTTCGCTTGGAAAAACAAACCCTTGCAGCCAGTGTCTATCCTAGCATTTTGTCTTTTTTTTTTGATTCCCTGCCCCACGCCCACAATTCTTTTCTTCCTGGGACGCATAGCGTGGGCCAGCCGCAGCCCAGCGAGGGTCCTCTCGCTGTGCGGAACCTCTAAAATTAGTCCTGCCCAATAACGTCTGTGGCTGCCATTTTTCCCAGCACAGAAGCCAGGTGATGTTTACTGGGGTGTGGCTCCAACTCAAGACAAAAAAAACTGTTGCTAACTGTGCCTTATTGTAAGACACGGCATAGATTCACAATTGCCATGTTTCATTTGTCCTTGGTAACCATGCAGTCATGCCTGCAGATTACCTGCAAACAGTTGTGTCCATTGTAGTGTGTCGTGATGCATTGTGGGAAACTGCTTCAAATTTAGGTGAACGAATTTACTTGAGAAATACATTATTTTTTCATCAGCAGGTTTATTGGCCATATATGATTACATATGAAACTGAATATTGATGTTTCAAAATAATACTTATTATGAACTTCATTTTATTGATTTATTTCTCAGGATTTATGTCAAAATATCACACAATAATAATAATAATAATAATAATAATAATAATAATAATAATAATAATGGTCTTTTATAACTTAGGAGCTTTTAAGTGTTCTAATACAATACAATCTGTTTCAACTGTGGTAAAGATGTAATTCCCGGGAGAGTCTTATTTCATATAGAATACTGCTAATTTTGTTTTTAGTTTTGTTTTCTATCGACTGTTAGGTAACTAGGTTATGTTTAAAAACTTCATTTTGAGAACAACCTTAAGCTCCCAGTGTATTTTACATGATTGTCACTTTTTTGTCTCACACGTAAAGAGAAATAAGACAATGGAGTGAAGGAGAATATAACACAATATATAGAAAAAGACAATGCATGTATATTTTCTTCTATTTTGTTTCGGAAACAGCTTGGCAGAAATCTATCCGTTGTTGTAAGATTACAGTTAATAAAATTAAGAGATATTAATCAAACTTCCCTTTAATGTGGTGAATTGTTTTCATTACTGTCGATTTTTCTTTCCTTTATGAAACTGAAAAATGTGTTCCTATACGGTTTTTATTGCTTGCAGGAAAGAAATAATTTATTTCGCGGTAACTCACTTCATCACAGATTCATGGAACAGCTTTATGTAAAGCCGTTTAATTAGTTTTGGCTTAAGTGTGTTAGAACAGAGTACGAGTCAATGAAATAAAAGGTTTACAGATTACCTCTGGGAAAATGATTAACGACGGCACCAATAAATCAATCAATGGGTAAAATAATCCAGCTACATTTACGTTTTGCATGTCGTGAACTCGCAGAATGACAATGGAGTTTAGAAAGGGGGGCTTCAGTAGATGCATAATTACAAAGTGTTATCAGACTCAGCATTTCTGAAGGCTTGCAGTACTTCTACCGACATGACCAGACCTCAACTTCCAAGCTTACAGACACTCAGATCACAGACGCGTACAGAGGTCTAAACTCGTATATTTCATTACATATGCAAATATATGCCATAAACAATTTTCGTTTTAACTGCACGTGTATTTCAAAACAATTTCTTGAAAGTTTTAGGCTTTATAATATTTTTAATCAACATAAAATACCTCCGTTTATTTGCAAAAAAACATACGCTACTATTTCTTATAAATGTCGTCTGTTCCGCACGTGCTGCTGTGAATTAGTCCAAGAAAATCGGCGGAAGGGTTTTAAGCACGAACTGGCAGGAGATTTGCTGAAGCAGGTTCTATGTTTGAACGTTTTTCCCTGGCACTTCTACTCAACCTCAAAGACAAGAAAAAAAAATCAAGGAAGCAACGTTTATCATATTATGGTCTCGTTTTCCCGGTGATACTGCTTTTGTGCTGGCGTCAGACCTCCTCCCTGCGGTCATTTACGAAGTTCCGCTATATTGTTCAGGCATTTTCCACTAAAGTTTTAGAGAACTGGTTAAAGTCGTACAAAGGATGATTGCTTGGCATTTTGTCCAGTACAACAATCACAAATCCCTTTCTTAAAATTACTGTTGGAAGGCATATTTTAAATACTGGTTTTAAAAAAAGCAAAACTAAGAAGAATGAAGAGCAGCAACATTCATCCGATTTAGAATGTATTTTTTGTACTTTAAAACATTCGTCATGCTAACGATCATTGCAGTGTTTCTCTGCGACCTTCCCTGAATCCGAGGGCGCTCTGTGGGACCAGACGCTGCAGGAGCGATTCTCTGGCAGGTGGCCCCAGGAGTTCGGGTGTCCCTGACTGTTCAGTTGGCAGTATATCTGGGGGTGGGGGCGCAAGTGTTTGACACTGGAAAAAATATTATGAATATGATTATTATTATAGCTAACTTGAGTGAAACAGTACGCCAGTAAATCATCCCAACCACCGATCACAAAACCAAGTAATTTAAATGGTTTCAGTGTCTACATTGGGAATAAACCCCACTTTGTCTGGAAAATAATGAAAATAAAAGCAAAATCCTTTTCAGCATTGTTAGACGTATAAAATCAGAGGAAATTAATGGTAATTTGATAAGAAAAAGTATTATTATTATTATTATTATTATTATTATTATTATTATTAATAATAATAATAATAATTGACAGCGTAGTATTGTATTACTTGATGTGTATCCAGTAAGGGGCTGAAGATGTATTGCTTTGGTTTATATAATTATATAATTGATGGAAAATGCAAAACAGTAAAGTGACTGAAAGAGCACCTAATGTGTTTAGAAATTAGTCCATAAAAGCGGCACAGCAATAACAGTGTAAGGTGACTTGCTCGGGCGACTGGGGTGAGCGAAGCATGCCCTCTCATTCCACAATAAAGCTGCTTCGGCCTTCACATTAACACTGGCAAGGGCTCAAGCCTTCAGCGATATGGTGCTGTCCGGCAGGGACGCCTGTCAGCGCGATTCCCCCAGTAGGGTGCTCTGCGCTCGGCCTGTAGCCTTCTGTGTGGGAAATGATTCCCACGAATTAAGGTCAAGCTGTTTAATGTGGAGCCTGACAGGCATCGCCTGGGACTGGCAAGGAGCATCCACCCGCGTGGTCCACCCGCGTCCGGGGAGGATCCCACACAGACAAAAGCCGGTTTGATCGACTTATGTTTAGGATGGGAACACTTTGTGGGCTGAAGATCAAACATTAATGCATCAGAGATGAAGATTCTGTGGGGGTGCGGCAGGCTTGGTGTGACATCACACCCCGTGTTCTGTCACGTCCCGTCAGCGTGCCTCGGTCTGCGGGGGGCCCTCGCTGAAACCGTAATGGATAGCACACGCTTCATGATTCTGGGATTCCTGGGGGATCGACTGGAAGAAGCAGCAACACACATCACACATAACAGGTGTGTTCTTAGTCTGTGTGCCCTCAGGACCCAGAGGCTCCGTAACGGCGAGGAGAAACAAGAGGAATTTACATATACAGTTTATATACTTGAATGACGTTTTTATCATTCTGAGCTCGTGCTTTTTTACTCAAAAGTAAAGCTGAATATTTTACTAGATGAATTCAGATTGATCGAGTTTTTCAAAGGCACGATGGCCTGCAGCATCGAGAGCCTATTCTTTATGCTCCGGGCGACCTTCATTGTTTTTGGGGCACTTTATTACCGAACATGTCCAAAGTACCTTTCTCTGAGAGCGGACAGCCAAGCTCCTAGCACAGTTCAGAACCGCAACTTCCTGATCTGAGGTTAACGGAATGTGTGTGTACTAAGGCATTCAAACAATGACAAAAAGATTATCAAACTGTCATAGGTGTTTCAACTAATAAAATGCCATCAATTGCTTGATCATTTGTGGAAATGCAATCTATACAATTTCTGTAGCCACTTTCTGTAGGAACAATCCAGGATGGGGGAACAACCTGGGATGGGGGAACAACCCATTGCCGATTTATGAAAAAGGTCAAGTAACATACTAAACCAGGATTTAACTGCAATGACTACAGTAACGTAATTCTTATATTTATTTATAATAATAAATATCCAGGCCTTGTTTTCTGTTCTCCCAGGTAGTTAGTTTAATAATTACTGACTCTGATTGGTCAGAGGCTTCACACCTGGCTCACAGGTGAAGGAAGGCTGGAAACTCAGCAGGGCTTAGCCCATGAGGATCGTGAGTTGAATAGCCCTGCCTTAGACCTTGTCTTATCCATCTGTGCTAATTTATCACAGGAGCACCAATACATCACACATCCCCAACGCTGTCCACCAAGAGTCAAGACTAAACAAGCTCATCTTGGCGTTGGGCAGGCTGGCTTTATATTATCATTAATGATTTCTCAAAAACAAGAAAGAAATGCAACATGTTTGTGAAACTACATATTCACAGTATTATGAATGCATTGTGATTTATATGGTAGCTTTTCATAGTGTCATTGATTTTGCTAACTGCATTAGTTATAGGCATGCTATTTGCTAAATCGCCCTGTTCCCACTATCCCGCTGGCTCATTCTCCCTTCCCATCTCATTCTCTTGTACTTCTGTGTAACAGCCTGCTTAGCTCACAAAATCGAATAAAGGTGCCCACTCCTGCAAGGCTAACTGGCCCACACGGTGGCATGATATCATTCATGTGATCCAATAGAAAATCAATCGTGCAAATGACACAATTCCGAATAATTGTTTTCGGGGTGCCCGGTGTTGCTCCTGACAAGATGTCGCCCTGGGTGGCAACTCATGTCACCCATACCTGAATCTGTAATAATAATAATGCGCAACACATATCTAAAAAATCATTACGTTTGTGGTAAATTCCGCTTCATTCATCCCTCGTGTAGTGGAAATTTCACATTTAGATGTAGTGAGAAAAATTACGTTCACTTAGAGAATATTTGCTGTGATCACAAAGTATTTTCTGTGTGGATGGTGGGGGCCCCGTAGAAGCCGACCAGGGGGAAGGTCACGCCGATAAGTGTTTGGTTGCACACAGAGAAGACAGTAACTGTGAACCTTTGTTCTTATCTCATAGAATGATAAACATGACGCAGAAGTATAAAGGAGCTGCACAAATAACTGTGGACACTTGTTGCATGCAGACACGGTGTCCTGGCTTATTTGCTGCATCAGATAACCTAATAAAACACTTGGCTGCATTCACATCCTGTCATTGGCTGTTTTTCCACTACACCCTCTCACTCAGTCTTATTCAAATATCTCTACTTGGGTGCTAGTGAAAGCACCCATTCCGGACAGAAGTGCAGCCAATTACTCATACAAGAAATGCACATAGCAACATAAAATTAACCAATCAGCATCCTCAAACTGGATGCCTAAAGACTGATAAATTTATAACCCCAGACAGAGTCCTGCGCATTTGCTGGGAGCCCCAGACCACTAGAGGCGCAGTAGGAGGGCTTGCAATAGCATTGCAGAGTCTCCTTGGGTAGTGCATCCGTATTCAGTATACTGCATATGCCGATGCGAAATCATTTTATAAAAGCGAAATAAATTTAAATGAAATAATATGCAACAATATAAAGAGAGAATGGATTTCACTGGCTGTGACAAACACACATTGAAAGCAAAATTGCTGTGAACCTCCCGCTGTCCTTCATGAGCATATTGTTAATTATACGGTTTTTCAAATGTCATGGGTAACACTGAAGCAAATGAAAGTAACTAAAGGTAGGCTGCTGATGGATTTATTTTGTCCCAGGATGTGCGGCATTCATTTAGCCAAAGGGACTGCTTCAGTCATTTCTTTGCTTTCCTCTCTTGATGTCCGTGATGCTGATGGACATCAGTTTCGCGACTGGTGCCCAGTTAATATTGTCTCTGTCATACAAAGTCGATGGTTTGCCTAACTTGCAGGAATGGCCTTCAGGATGTGTTTCCAGGTGGAATATTTGAAGGTTAAGAAATTTTGCAAGTCCCATAATGATCATTTTCATTATTCATTAATCTGTTGAATTTTAATGTTAATGAAATAATTTCTATCTCACAGAGTACTGGTATCCTGCAGTTTGTGTTAAGTTGTACTGGGATGGTTACTGAAGCTGAGTGAATATGACACAAACAGCCCCACCTAGACAATTTTTCACCAGGCTCCACTGCCAGGGACTATAGCCCGTACTACACCGATGATTCTAGCCCTTACCTCACCAGGGACTCTAGCCCCTACCACACTGGGGACTATAGCCCCTACCTGATCAGGGACTATAGCCCCTACCTGATCAGGGACTATAGCCCCTACCTGATCAGGAACTATAGCCCCTACCTGATCAGGGACTACACCCAGAGAGAGGAACTCACTTCAGAGTGTCCATGAGTCCTGGGCCAGGTTCCCACAAGACATACTCACCTACCACAACACGAGCTATTCGAGAGGGGTGCAGGATTCACACAGATCCAAGGGCTCCACAGCTGCCCAGCCGTGAAAAGCACTAGGATAACATCTCAGCTTCCCAATCCAGCGACCGAGAGGTGTCCCATTCCAAGACTTTGCAATCAGCACTGACCGCTCCACTGTACTTGCTGTCGCAAATAGGACTTAGTTCAGCCTAATGGGCTCTGTACTGCCACTCTTCTCCCTGGCATTGCATCTGGGTCTTTAACACCCGGCTGCAGCAAACTTCAGAGTGTGAGCGGCACACGGTTAAGTGCTGAACGTTGCTCTCCTTACTCTGACCTTCTCCGTTGTTGCCTCGTAACGTTTTGCATTCCTACTTTATCTTGATCACAGGTTTCTTACTGAGCCGTGAGAATCATAAAGTAAGAATTTAACAATGTAAAACACCATATTTGCTTTCTTTATTTTTTTTAATAAATGTTTATCTTTCTATGTTTATCTGCTTCTGTTTATTTTAGTGTCAGATCTGTGTTTACCAAACCCCTCGGCTGTTACAGTTCCAACAGACCTTCCTAATTAATTAGGCCAGAATTAATGAGTATTAATACAATATATTCCCTTGATTTTATTGTTTGTGTTCAGAAAACACAGTCATCCATCCATGCATAGTTAGTCCATCACAGGGCACAAGGCAGGAGACACCCTGGACAGGATGCCAGTTCATCACAGGGCACAAAGTGCGGGACACTCTGGACAGGATGCCAGCCATCACAGGATACATACGTATACACCCACATAGTGACACATTGTGGACAACATGGAGTCACCTATTTGCCTAGCTGCATGTTTTCGGACTTCTAGAGGAAATCAGAGAACCTGGAGGAAACCCATGAAAAAACACATAATCATTACAAACACGTAATCATTGATTAATTTAAAATAATAAACTGAATGGATTAACTATTGCTTAGTAGATGCAAAACCATAGATGTTATAAATACTCCTAGTAACAATTTTAAATAATTTGGAAAATTACAGGACTAATTTAAATTGAAGCATAATGTTTAAAGTAACTTGATATTAACATGTAACATTTAAGGGATTTGTTTAAATAACAGCTCAATAAAGCCTAATTAATCAAAGAATGCAGGTGGGAGTTAAAGTTACACCTGATAGTTGGGGCTAATCAAGAACGCAATTAGACATCTTGCATAATCGGCTTAGTAGGATTGCTAGTGATGGCTGATTACAGGGGTGATGGAGAAGGGGCAACTATGAGTGGAAAGGTCAGTAAAGTTCAACAAAAAGTCCTCCGAATATTTTTATCGTCCCAGAGGAAATTGCTTCATTTCTTCCTCAGTTTCACAGCGAGTATCGTCATTAATAGCAAGTATACAGGTCCAATGAAGCTGACTTGGCTTCTCACTTCACTTACAACTTTTCTGGAAAGTTCCTTGGAGTGGAAACAGGCAGGCAAAGTCAGAGGGCCATGGCCCAGAGACACAGACAGCTCGGGGGAGGTGTGAATGGACAACGAGGGCCGTGGCGGAGACTGACTGAGATCACATCCTGTCTGGGGTCCACGCGGGGGGCCGAGGACTCGCCGTTCTTCCAAGTCACCAGGGGTGGGGGTGTCCCACATTCGGAGGGTGGAAGTTTGACACTCTGATCAGCCACATTTGACCTTACACACATACAGACACTAGATGTAATAGCACATATACAGACACACATGAATCCATCTACATAATTACATGCATCCACACATCTTAAAGGACCACACACAGGCAAACCCACTCAAATAGGTGACCCACAGAATCAGACCCACAAACAGGCACTTTCAGGCAAATACATGCATTACACAAACAATCGCACCAATCGGAACGCCCACACACGTATCCAATTAGTGGAATTTCGCCTCCTTACTCGTTTCCACCATTAAAACCAGTCCGTTCAGGTGATTCCTGGCTCGCATTTCACTGGTCCTGATCACGCTAATAAAGCCTTTTAGCAGGAAGTGAAGATTTGGCTAATCTGAATCTGCGAAACCTCTCAGGTCCAACATATGCTTCTCCAAAAATAACCCTGTGAAACGGGAATGCTTCAGCGCCAGCGGGCCGTTGATTTAAAGGTGTTCTGAAATAACTTCCGTCTTGGAGATTTCGGTAGGGAAGGTAATCCAATTACATCTTGTCTGAAGGGGGGGTGGGGGGTGGGGGTCACGACATGGCTGGACGTGAGGGATGTGAGCGATCCCGCTGCCCTTTGCTGCTAATCAAGAACCTGCCAGAAGCCCCAATGCGCCATTTCCACATTTTTCCACCTTGTCTTCTTGTCTTCTGCGTAACCCAAGGTTTGTAGCTGGCCTTTACAGGCCCTCTGTATATGTATCTATTCATTAGCTTCAAAAGGGTGTCGTGTGTATGAATTATGCTAACAGGATCTAATTAGCGGATGCAAATGAGGATAGTCGGAATTGCACTGAAAGGCAGAAGAAAAGCTCTGTAGGGTAGCTGGAGCATGACAGCTCAGCAACCGCCCCCACGCTGGGCACCAAATGTGATGGTTCGCTCCTGCTGCTGCACTTTACAGGAGACAGGACCAAACCATAAACACGGACGCGGGGGGTACCGGGGGAGGGGGTCGCAAAAAGATTTGACCTTCTGGCGTAGAGGGCCCATTCGAGCTGCCCGCGCAGGCTGCCCATCCTCACGCGAGAGCGCGGCGCAGGCGCGAGGGAGAGAGCGTGCATGCTGGCGCCAGTTCCCGCTCCCTGTGTCTCTGAGCATGCTCTTTGGGCACCGGGGCGATGATGCGGCCCGCTGGCAGCCCTCTCGGAGTCAGGTGGGTGAGGATGCACCAATCACGGGAGCACTGCAGGCCCCTGCCATTATGACATCACCGGGGCAGGCGGCGACCGGGCCTGGCAGAGGCCTGACCTTCTGGTGCTGGCCAGGATGGAAGCGGGCAGACGGGGGGGGGAGCTGTGGTGGTGGGGGGCTGAGCCGGTGGAGCAGTCCTCGAGCGGGACAGCAGAGCACCGCGTGAGAGCCTTTATACGTGTCAACAAGCCAACGCGGGCGCACTGCTGCTTCTCGTCACACCGCGGGGCCAGTCCCCCGAGGCCCCCGGAGGGATGGCAGCCCCCCAAACACACACCCCCACCCCGAATAGAGATCCCAGCCGTTCCTGCCAGCACTTTTGCAGGCTGCGTCGTTCCTGAGATGGGGAGCAGATAGCCAGAGACAACATGGCCGAATACTTGAACACGGCTGCAGATCGCCCTGGGCTGCGGCACTCTGAGTAGACACCTTCATGGCTGCTTCCTGATCCCCATGATCACTTACAAAGTTAAACCGAAGCAGGAAAAGCATGCCAGACCTGCAAAAGCCAACCCCCCCCAGCAGCCACTCACGGCGCCCCTCCTCTGTCTCCATTTCCTGTTTATAGTCTCCTAAAGGGCGTCTGTGCAGCCCTGTCCAAGCGACCAGGTGTGACCTCTGCAGCCGGGTGGCGAGCCAAAGGCGAGTGTTTCCACCTTCACGCTGAGGGGCTGCGCCACGCGGCATCCCGCAAATACACCGGCGTGGAAATTTACATCCACCAGGCTGCTAAAAAAAAATACAAACCCCCGTTCCTTCCTCCGACCCTCCTGACCTGGCAAAAATAAAAACAAACAAAAAAATAACACACGAGAAATTAAAGCAGGGGTTTCTGGGAGCCGAGGGTGTTCTCTAGGTGAATTTCATGAAACTTGCATCGATTTAATAGCTAGACATTTATTTGGATCAAGGATGTAAGACGAAAATTTGACATCATGGGAGGGATCTGGAGGGCAGACAGAGGGGAATTTCGAAATGTGGGAGGATCAGGCCCACGGCAGCTTTTCTCTGAATAAAAACAAAAACCTGTTATCTGATGACTCTGCCTCCCCATCACAAATCCCCCATCCTCACCACCCACCTTCTCACTCGCCTGAGCATTGGAGAGGTGCAGGTAGAGTGCCTCCCACCCAGGATGATCTGCCGGGCTCACACGCATGCATACGCACTGCATGCACACGCAGATACACGAGGAGCCAGCCGGCTTATACACATGCACACATACACACTGCACGCATACACAGACACGGAGCTTGTACGCCGGTTCACGCACATGCACACACACACACACACATACACTGCATGCACACACAGACACACTGCATGCACAGTGCAGACAGGGTGTGCAAACCGACTCGCACATATGCGCACGCGCACACACACACACACACACACACACACTGCATGCACACGCAGATACACGAGGAGCCAGCCGGCTTATACACATGCACACATACACACTGCACGCATACACAGACACGGAGCTTGTACGCCGGTTCACGCACATGCACACACACACACACACACACACTGCATGCACACGAAGACACAGGGTGAGCAAGCCAGCTCACACACATGCACACACACTCACTGCATGCACAGCGCAGACGCAGGATGTCCTGACTGACTCACACGCATCCACTTGTATACCGCATGCACATACCAAGACAAGAATAGTCTAAAACTGCTGATACGTGTTGTAGAAGTACAGACAGATATGTTTAGTATTAGATGTCTCACTTGCCGGTGTGTAAATAAGTACCACAAACACTCCCTCTACACGTGTTTCTATGATTTGGGGTGGGGAGGTCTTGTGACAACTTCCTCACATTAATACCCTAACAGCAGTTATAATTTAGCTCTCAGTCACTTGCATCATGCATTTCATTCAGCTATGATGGACATTTTTCTCCACTGGTTTTACATTTCTTTTTCTTTATTTTACACTAAATTGCCAAAAGTATTGGGACACCCCTCCAAATCATTGAATTCAGGTGTTCCAATCACTTCCAAAGCCTCAGGTGTATAAAATCAAGCACCTAGGCATGCAGAGTGCTTCTACAAACATTTGTTAAAGAATGAGTCACTCTCAGGAGCGCAGTCAGCGTGATACCGTGATTGGATGCCACCTGTGCGATACATCCAATCCTGAAATTTCCTTGCTACAAAATATTCCATGTTCAACTGTTAGTGGTATTATAACAACGTGGAACCAATTGGGAGCAACAGCAAACAACTGTCAATAGCTAGAGACCTCCAAATTTCATTTGGCCTTCAGATTAGCTCAAGAACAGTGCATAGAGAATTTCATGGAATGGGTTTCCATGGCCAATCAGCTGCATTCAAGCCTTACGTCACCAATTGCAATGCAAAGTGTCAGATGCAGTGGTGTAAAGTAAATGCCATTGGACTCTAGGGCAGTGGAGATGAGTTCTCTGGAGTGACAAATCACGCTTCTCTGTCTGGCAATCTGATGGATGAGTCTGGCATTGGTGGTTGCCAGGAGAACGTTACTTGCCTGACTGCATTGTGCTAAGTGTAAAGTTTGGTGGAGGGTGGATTATGGTGTGGGGTTGATTTTCAGGGGTTGAGCTTGGCCCCTTAGTTCTTAATGCTGCAGCATTCAAAGCCATTTTGGACAGTTTTATGCTCCCAACTTTGTGGGAACAGTTTGGGGATGGTCCCTTCCTGATCCAGCATGACTGTGCACCTGTGCACAAAGCAAGGTCCATAAGGACATGGATAAGTGAGTCTGGTGTGGAGGATCTTGACTCACCTGGACAGAGCCCTGACCTCAACCCAACAGATCACCTTTGGAATTAATTACAGCGGAGACTGTGAGCCAGGCCTTCGCGTCCATCATCAGTGCCTGACCTCACAAATGTTCTTCAGCAAAAATGGTCAAAAATTCCCATAAACACATTCCTAACCCTTGTGCACAGCCTTCCCAGAATTGTTGAAGCTGTTATAGTTGCAAGGGGTTTGACCAGCTCCATATTAAACCCTATGTATTAAGAATGGAATGTCATTAAAATTCATGTGTGTGTAAATGCAGGTGTCCCAATACTTTTGGAAATATAGTGTATCTGGATCACTTTCTGTTTTCATTTTTATTGTACTATATTACTATTTTATTGTATTACGTTGCTGTTTTTATCATGGCAGACTTTATGTGACCGTATTATGCCATTTCACTGCAAACTATAGCCTGACTGTACACCTTACATGTGACACATAAAAAGATCCTTGAGTCCTTGAATCAGTCACCTACCTTTACTCTGCAGTCTAATAAGACAAAGAGCCGTAAGACTGAGGTCCGCTCATCCCGGCACGCTGCCCCCATGTCCTGGTGCCTGATCCTCCACCTGGTGCAGCCTTTTCCCACATCCATGAATCTCCAATCCTTTGTCTTCATTTGCACAATTGTGTTGTTTATCCAGCCTCCATTACTGCCCCCAAAGTCCCCATTCCACACTCACACCCCCCTGCTAGAGACCTTGTGACTACATCTCAAGG
>JABFEA020000138.1:27755550-27765976 GCA_019775915.2 Cyphomyrus plagiostoma | reverse complement strand
ATGTCGTGCTGTGCTGGGGGCTTGTGGCAAGTGTGGCCGGGGGGGTGCTACAGACGTTGTAGTTAGTCAGCAGGCAAGTAGGGAGCTGTGGAGCTGTCGCCTTTCATCTCTCACCCCCCCCCCTCCCATCCGCCGAACCCCCCCACGACCCCCACGCCCCACGTTTGTGCTCCTCTTGCACCCTGCAGATGCACAATTGCCACATTGCGCTAGAAGCAAATGCAGCCCGAGTCAGATAGGAGATCATCGGACCGGATCCCTGATCTGAAACAGTTTTATTGTATTACCTGATTAACCATTTGTGGACCATAACAATTAGCCCTTGCATTTGATACCACTCATGTTTGATTACAGTATAAATCAAACCCAGAGTTTCTAAAAAATCAATACACGATGTGTGTATGATTCATTAATCTTTCAGTGTGCAGTTTTCATTCATTTGCTTTTAAACACAAATACTACACACTCACATTTGGATATCACCCAAAAGACAACCAGACTCAACAGCTCATCAGCAACAGACCACCTAGAATTGAGCTGACGGCATTTTACCTGCTTGCGTGGTGCCTTAACCGCAGCACCACCTGCTGACCAATCACCTTCTGATTTCAGACTTCCTAAGGTCTCTGACATCGTTCTATTCTGATCAATGAGCATGTGTCTCATCCGCAGAATCTCAGGACCTGGGTCATGAGACCCATGCAGTTTGTGAGGGATACTGTGATTCTGGGGGTCCAGGGATGATCCCTCACTCTCCGAGCGGCAAGCAGGAACATGGAAACGTGCCTTTTGAAGGCATGAGGCCAGAGGTCTCCTAAGTGTGGTGAGGACAGAGGGTACAAGAAGACAAGAGTCAAGTTACTGATCCTAGATCAGGCCCCTGAGGGAGCCTGACTACAGAGAACTAATGAAGCATTTCAATAATTGGTTATTAACAAAAGTGAACAGCATTACAACATTATTACTATTATTAGTTACTCCCTGTGATGCAGTAATGAATAAACTGTTGATAGATTATTATTATTATTATTATTATTATTATTATTATTATTATTGTTGTTGTTGTTGCAATTCTGCACTGCATAAGTTAATAAATTCATAATTACAATTATTTCTTCAATGATTATTGACAAAAATAATACTTTGTATATGAATTGACGTGCACCTTATATGTTTTGCGTTTCAGTTTGCTGATTACTATTTATGAGGTTATCCGATATAATTAACATGATTACAACACTTGAAGGGGACACTAGGCTATATAAGAATTTGAATGTGAAATATTGTGTAGTTTATAGATTTGGCTTGTTATATAGATTATATTATATTGTAAATTTGGTCTTAAAATCCTAGAAATTCATATAAGGCAAGTTTGCGAAGCGGTCTGCTTTGCGTGTTTGCGGTGTTTATTTCCTAATGATCCGCGAGGGCTTATCGCGGGCTCCAAGAGAAACCCCCGGCCCCCGGCCCCCTGCCTGCAGTTAGAAAAGGACGTTAGAAAAGGACGCTAATGTCTGCCGTTATCTGAAGGCAATGAGCCTGAGCCGGTGAAGCGGTATGTGTGTGTGTTATGTCACTTCATCCGAGATGGCTGCTGCGCTACCTGAATGGGTTGTAACGACCATAGAAAGTTTTTGCCCCTTTGCAATTTACGAGGACATCTATCGTTAAAAACAAGGTAGAGAGAACAATGATCATTGGTAATGGGCATCCGTAATTTAAATGAGGCACCTAAAAATGTAAAATAACAAAAACGTCAAAGAAAATGACGAAGATGAGTTAATGAATAGGCCTAAAAAAGCATAATGTTATGAATGCATTTTATTAACATTGTAATAATTAAAAAAAAAACGCATCGAAGTTTATTTCCCACGTTTGTGCTACGCAAGGTCAGAGCGGTGTATCTGGCTGTATATTTTTGTGTATCTATGCGTCCACTGTGTCAGACGCTGACTAGCATCGGACGCAAATCGCGCTTTTTCAGTTCACCGATGTTTTCCGGGCATCCGCGGCCAAACAAAGCTCCTGGAAAGCAGCGCCTCCCCGCCGCCTCTACCTGGCCACAAGCGCCCGGGTTAACCTTCACGTTTGCCAAGTCACTGACCTGCGAGCTCTGGGGGGATTTACTGCGTTATTTTGAATATATATATATTTTTTTTTTCAACAGCGACACTGCAGGAGGAAATCCGCAACGCTAGACCCGCTGGTCGTGCAAAGGCATCGCGCAGTCCTTTAATTTTCTTTCAATAATAATAATAATAATAATAATAATAATAATAATAATAATAATAATAATAATAAACACGCGACTCCTGGGGGTAAAGATACCGCGTCTCGTAGATAGGCGTGAGGCCGTCGCAGTTGTTTCAGTTCCCAGTGCCCCTCCCGCCAGGGGTCTTGTGTCCAGGGATCCACTAATGAGACGCAGTTATTAATCCTTGTGGCGGGGGTACGTGAACTCAGCCGTCAGCGAAGGCTGCTGCAGCCGGCTTGGCCCGTAAAACCTGGAATGCTTCCCTTTCATGTGCTCTGCTGATTATCCGCTCTGACAACAATATGGTAAGACTTCCCTTCCCCTGTCGTGCGGCCCCTGGCCCCCGGCCACGGGAGGTCATGCTGAACACACTGAGATTTTTATAGGTGGTCAAGGAACACGCTGACAGGTCAGAGGCGACGCTCTTTTACAGGGAGACGTTAACTTTGGCCCCGTTTGCGCTTGCATTTGCGCGTAGGCGCTATATAAATCACGTTTAATTTGTTTATTTGGACTCCACAGGACCCTAGTGATAACTGATGGAAATTAGACCAAAAAAACGGCGAAATAAAACGCTGCGAGGAGACTACCAAGCAGGTTCATTTGCCTTATTAAATTAATACCTTCGCGGCGAATTAAATACGATTGATTATGAAGATTGTTTGTGATTTTTTATGTTTAAAATTTTATATCGAAATGTTTTGTTAATCCCCACAAGAATGATTTGGATGGCCGGTTATAAGATGGACGAATCGCTATTTTATTACGCCTTTGCAATAAACGGACACTCACGATTCCTCATATCTGTTTTAAGAAAATCACAAAATAACTGACTTTTATGCTACTTTCGACGCAAATTGTGCTTTTAAATGACCTAATGGCGTGTTTTAGTTTAATGTAGTTTTATGATTATAATAAAGACAATCACAGACAGTGAGAAAGGAAGCGATGGCACACGAAGACAAACAAACGCGTTCCACAGAGGCAGGGCAGAACCTAGTCTTGCCGGTGGTTCCGTCCCGCTTTGTGTGGCTTTGACCTCCGAGCCCTCGGCCGTCGCCGCTACGCTATGATAGCCTCGGCTTACGGCCCTAGGGGCGCGCTGCTCGGCGTAGGCTGAGATTTTATCATCACATCGTGTAGAGCGGTGGAAGCGTGATGTGACAGGTCTGGCTGCAGACCTCCCAGTGATTGTCTCTTATTGGTTAGGATTTACTCCCTTGCAAATGTCACATTAATTATTATTATTATTATTATTATTATTATTATTATTATTATTGGTGTTGATCATTGTATTGAGACATAAATAGATCTGTGAAATCAATAATATATTAAATTATCAAAGTGATAAGGTGAGAACTATATATGATATATAGTATATAAACTATTTTAAACAGTGCAGCCATTAAGATATTTACTGAGAAATGTGTTTGAATGCATGTGTGTAAATAGTATATAGTAAAATAATAAATAGTATATTTATAATTCCACAGGGTCAGAGTAGTCAGAGTAGCGTAATGCTTCAATTAGCAACTAATTAACACCTGAAATACCAGGTGAGGCTACTTCCTATACTTATTTACATAAAGAACATCAGGAAAATCACCAAGGTAGTTCAGAAAGCAAGGAGTACACTCTTCAGGTTTCACAGTTTTCGCTTTGGAACGACATGCGACGGGGCAGTGAGTCACATTACCTGGAGTTCCAGGTGTGAATCTGTCACACGCAGAAAGGTGCTTTCGAAACGTACAGGGCACTGGCCTCCAGCGGTGAGTTTAAGCCCCCCCCCCCACACACACACACACACACACACACATACACACACACCACTATCTGCCCCCATCGCTGCATTGGGTACGTAACGTTTTCCCGATTGCTACAGATCTCACAGAGCCACGGATCGGACGGAGATGTCAGCTTTCCGGAGGGCAGCCCGTCCGCGCTGAGCCGCCCGGGAACTGAGGAGACTCGCCGCATCGTGGGAAGGTCCCTGACACTAAATTATCACCTCCGCGCTCCACTTTGATAGCATGATGTGGGTGCCTAATGTCGCCTTTTAAGTCCTGTCAGTGTTGTGATTGGGCCCTATGAAAGGCTTCTTCTCCCTATGCTCTGTGAATTGAGTATTGATTAGCCCTCTTTTATGATAAGTGCCTTCTGCAGGTTCCCAACTACGAAGGCCTCCCATTAGTGCATGTACTCTCAATACTCTTTAGTAATTAAAAGCTTCCAGCAAGTCGACACAAAATGAGACAACATTAAACATGGTGTCATTATGCTGCTCTTCCATAGGAGGCCGATCTCCAATCGAACATCCAGGAGGGGGATGGTGACCAAGTGCACTGACAGAGAGCTGGGTGCCCTCAGCATCTCAGAACCCCACCGACGCGTGTGGGACCGGTGCAAAGGCTCGGTCAGCCCTATCTGCTGGCTGATCCTGACAAAGCGTAACTCACGCTGACAGAAGGGCACCCCGAGTCGGGTGAAGCTGCGTTGTCTGTGTCTGATGCAGTGTCTCTGCAGGTGCCCCCTCCGCATTGCTCCCTGGGGGGTGGGCTCGCGGCTCCGAAGAACGGTGCCTGCTTTTGGCTTCCTGCCCTTCTACTTCGGGACAGCGTGGCATTGCTTTTGTCGCTTTTCAAATCAAAATATTGATTTTAGGGGATTTTGTTTCCTAGCCTCTCCTCCTCTTCATTATGACGCTGCAGCCAGTCACCACCCCCCCCAGACTGGTGATTCTGGCCCCAGTCTGTCTGATGTTCCACCTGGGAGGACATATTAAAATCCATTTAGAACTTCCTTTTTGAATTGTGAGACAGTCTTGCCCCACCAGCATGTTTCCATGAAGCATTTCACAGATCTTTGTCCCTTTTCCCTCCTTTATCTCACTCTCTCCCACGCAAGCGCACGCGCATGCAGACAGATATACCAAACAAATACGTGCACACGCGAGCGACCGGGGAATCGTTTCACCGAAGGTGATGTATGCGCTCCTGGATCTTCGGGATAATGAATTGCAAAAGAATACAAATCTCTAAAACACTTAAAGACATAGTATCTTAGAACAGTTTCTGAATAAGTATGTGATAAAATCCAAAACGTTTAGTGATACATACATATTTGAATATATTCATGTAAATGTACAATTTAACAACAACAATAATAAATAATTCAGGTAAATTTAAAACAAATACTTTTAATTAAATGAAAAATAATATGTTCAAATCACTAAAAATGTGGGTAACAGAATATGTTTGTCGTAGAATTATATATGTAAAACATTAAAATGATATTTTTTTTTCTTAAATATATAAGTCGTGCAATTTATATAAACGCATGACATGGCGAGGTCTCGGCAGCCGAGGCCAGAGAGCGTAATCCCGGCCACTACTACTGCGATGCACCGCAGAGCACTTACCTCTAATGGTCCCGACATTTAATTGAACAGTGTTTAAATTCCTGCAATGCTAGAAGCACGATTGTAGGTAGTAGTGCAAGAAATATTATAAATAATCGGAATCTTTTGAGTGGATTAGTTTTGTTTGATTTTTAAGTCAGTGTCCTATAATTTTAAATGTAGCATTTCCTGCAAATATTTTGTCGAACGTTCGCGCAATTTAATTACTTTTGTCGAATGTATTTAATACGCCTACCACTTTCAACATTACAACAGATGTACTGTTCTGATATTTGAATCCGAACACTTCTGATTTCAAGTCTATTCCTATAATCACTTAATCACTTTATTACCTGCCGTTGGCAGTGACTGATAGCCCACTATTACTACTGAGTAATCGTGTTTATAATTAATTAACCATTATACATATCAATTGTCGTGTGAGGGTAAAAAATCAGTCTGATAATTTTTTCTTTAATTAAATATCTACATATACTGAAAGTCTAATTAAAAATGGGTGTAAGAGTAGACGTCTAAGATCACTATAGTAGTACAGCGAATATGAAACCATTCTGTCGGGGACCTGAGAGAACAAAAAGTAAATGCACTTTACTGCCACATGGGGGCGCTGGAAGTGACACAATACCCTAGACCGTGACCCTTTAAGAACAAGCCGTTTCTGCTTTTCCTTCAAAGCGAAAAAAAGATGTGGTGAACAAAGTATAAATTAGCGCCGTTTCTAATTCCTTACGCGTAGTGCGAATGGCCCTGGTTGATTAACAGCAACTGTGAATTTACATTCCCCTTAAAATATGGTTTTTACAAATGCAATATATCGTTCTCCTTAAGTGCATTTGTACGCGTTGGTAAATTAGACGAAGAACAGCACTGGTAAGTTTATTTTAGTTTGTAATAACCGTGTGCATGATTTAATTAATCGTTAATGTTATTCGATTTAAGACATTGGGCAAAACGAGAATCAGGCTGTTTATGGGAAATGCTGTCAACTTGTTGGTTGTTGAAAGCCGTACGCGGCTTTATATGAGTTCGCACTGTGCTCCGGGGTTCCTTCGCCTTTTGACGCAGAAGGGGACCGGCTTCCATCTAGTCCGATTTCGTCGTGGCTTGGTATCACCGGCGAGCAGCTGTTTTAATAACGCCGTGTCCCCTCGCTTAGCTGTCTATCCGCGCTACATCACAGGTTCCTTCAGACGGAAAAATAATTGGCCGTTTTCCCTCCTAGAAGGGAAGGGACGATCCGGTGGGATTTGAATCCGTGGTTCCCTTTCTATGAAGCCAAACTAGCTTCTGATTATCCACATAGAATGTATTGAGTTAGATGCGGTATTAGCATTAAATTGCTTTTTCCGCGCGCGTGATTTCCTTCAGACATATATTCATACGTTTTTAATCGATTTGGGAAAAATATATAAACTTTAAAAATATTGACGCTTTATTTCTATTTTTTTTATCGTGAATGTTTTAACATGTAAATAGAAAATTTAATTATGGAATTTGTTTAAGCCGGATTTACTTTATACGAAATCGTAAAGACTGTATTCTAAATTGCTGCAAGGGGGTACAAACGAAAACAGTTTTCAATAAATACTCACTATCCAATATTACTGAAAAATACACACCAGGGTTTGACAAGCGACTGAGAAAAAAATGTCAACACCTTTTTTTGAGGTAAGACAACTAAACGGCACGGGCGACAAGTTTCCACTGAAACTTTTCACGCCTTTTTTCAAACACCCGCGATTCGTTTATTCTGTAAACAAACTATAATTTGTCACTACATTTATAAGAAGAGAACTGCCGTAGAAAGAGGGGAAAATCAAATTATGCGCAAAATTGTATATCTTTAAACGTTAGATACTGATTTGAATATTAAAATGTGAAATGTTAGAAACAACTTAATTAGCCGTTTTAAGAACGTTTTATTGGGTTTATAAACGCCCTCAGGAATAATATTGTACAGAAATTTAAGTAGGCCTATGTTTGTTTTTATTTCTGCATATATTGATGCCCCCCTTTTCACACAAAAAAATATCGAAACTGATGGGGCCGTTGAACGCGGTCCATAATTAATTAGTGAACCACGAAGAAAGACTTTGGTGCATAACGCACGTGTCAAGGAAAAAAGGCCCCGTAACAGGCTGCTAATGAGAAACCAGTTATCTCTTAATGCGCTTGTGAACTCGCCATTCAAGTTTAAGTATCTCCAAATAGGACGCGTCTGGCTTCAATACACAACGATGTGTATGAGCCTATATATGTGTGTATGTATGTATATGTGTTTATACACACAGGGAAGATAAAACTAAATTCCTGCGAGTTTCGGGCGCCCAAATTTCAGTCGTGCACTGAGAGGCGAACAGTTGAGTACGAGGTTGAATCAGATTTAGAGGCCGTGCGCACACAGTCCCTGCATGGTAAATATTCTATCATTGAAGCTCCCACATGGTGGTAAATATTCTAATTATTCATGATAATCATCAAAGCAGTTTAAAGAAAATAACTGTAAAGCGATTATGAGTTTTAGTGCAAGTCTTTCTGAAATTCAACACGTAGCCCACTTGGCACAAACTAGTTTCTCGACGCAGAATGATGTTTTAAAAGTGAAACAACTACGCCTTGAAATGTTTTCTTGAAGGGTTCCGAGCCGCTCGTGTTAATTAGCGTGTGTCTAATTAAATTAATGTCTGCTTCGTTCGGCCAATGGGCAGGGGGAAAAAAACGGGGGAATGTTTGCCACGGATGTCCCAAAGCCCCTCCCATGACGCTCATGGCAAATTAAGAAGGCGATCGTATATAAGAACCCCGAAACGATTTTTTTAAAATCACTATCAGATTAGTGGGAGTCGTGGAAAAAAAAAAAGCTGGAGGTGTGGCTGCGTAGGGCAACCACGGACAGCAGCGGGGAAACGGGGTACAGTTGCGTCTGAAGGCTGCCTTTGCGTTGCTTGGAGGCTTTTCTGCTGCGCCCTTCTTAAAGTCTCTGTGTCGCTTTTCAAGGATGCAGTTGGGAGAGGGGATTTTGCCCAGCGCTGCAGTCAACTTGCCCAAGACTTTTTACAACCTTTCGTCATCGGACGGCAATAACAGCCCTGGATCATCGCAGCTAGAATTTCAGGACGTGGATCGGACGGAATCCGAACCAGGCAGCGGGCCCAAAAAGTACTTAAGCGGCGGAGGAAGCACTATGTTGGGCGAGGGCGAGAACGAGAACTTCTCCGGAACTAAAACGACATCTGATGGAAGAAAAAGTTCTCCGGTGGTCGGTGAAGACGACCTTTCAAGTGGTAGCCGGTACAACATAGACGGATTCGGTTCCGATCGCTATTTCATTTCATCGTCGCAGCAGACGACCGATGTGGCCAGTCCGTGTTCCCTGTTTCCGTATGCGAGTCAGGCTGGGACTGTTTATCCCGGGTCCAATGGATCCAGGTATTCGGCCTCTCTTCACTATGGATCTGTCCTGCCACCGACGGGGTTTTCCTCTGCTGTCTGCGCCAGCCGCAGCCAGTTTGGCTCAGGGTATCAATTTGGACAAGGTCCTGGGTGTTTGTACCCGTCTTACGCGGGCACAGGGTCGGGTATTGGCTCCGTACCGATCACTGGGACTGGGACGAGGGCTCAAGTATACCTCTGCAATCGGCCACTGTGGCTGAAGTTTCATCGGCATCAAACGGAGATGATCATCACCAAGCAGGGCAGGTATGCTGGTGAACGGCACTTGCTGCCTTTAACACTACGACCATTAACCGTATGTCTTTTAAACGCTTGTGTTTTTGTTCCTTATTAGTATTTAAATTACTCGTAGATTTAATTAAGATCATGCGTAATATACCCCAAATAAATGCGTTAATTAAATGTCGTCATACTAATTCGTAATGTATTAATTCAGATAAAGCAGCGAGAACAATGTTAAGCCGTGTTTTTTTTTTTTCTCTTTTTTTTTTTTTATTTTTAAAGATTATTGGGAGTTTCAGTGTTTTATCACAATTTCTTGCCGTTTCCTTTAAGGTATTTTTAAGAACACACTTAATATTTGCTCGCGTTCTCTTTCGGCAGGCGAATGTTTCCATTTCTCAGTTTTAATATCACTGGGTTGAACCTCACGGCCCATTACAACGTCTTTGTTGAGATCATCTTGGCCGATCCGAACCACTGGAGGTTCCAGGGAGGCAAATGGGTGACCTGTGGAAAAGCCGACAATAATATGCAAGGTATTGCCAAGCAACTTATGGAATTTTGCGGCAGCTGTGACCGAACATGGTCACTGATCTGCGCGTCTTAAGTTATAATCGAGCAATGTGGTATGGATTGTTTCGTTTTCATTCCTGAGGCTGATCGATTAAGACCTGGCAATTTTAGGCGAACTCTGCTACTACACGATTATTCTGAAGTACTGTGATGAAGTGTTCAGTTTTATTTATTTTTATTTTTTGTAAGGTAACAAGATGTATGTTCATCCCGAGTCTCCAAACACGGGGGCCCACTGGATGAGGCAGGAGATCTCATTCGGCAAACTGAAACTGACTAACAACAAAGGCGCAAATAACAGCACTCAAGTGAGAATGCCCTCTGCCCCGCGCTTCTGCTCGATTCTGACGACGCTCAGTTCGTTTATTTAAAAAAAAAAAAATAAAATAATTGCACTTCCAATGAAAGTTTTTTATGTTGTGGCAAGACTAATGACTCATTTTAAGTATTTGCCCTTGCACTGTAATATTCACTTTGGTCTGGGTCTTGCGGGGGGGGGGGGGGGG
>JABFEA020000138.1:27741538-27755450 GCA_019775915.2 Cyphomyrus plagiostoma | reverse complement strand
TTATAATATTCCATTTGGTCTTTATCTTACCCCCCCCCCCCCCCCCCCACCCCTTTACCTTTTCACTTAATTTGAATTTTAAAAATGCCACAGACTATTATACTGTGTTCCTTCACTCTAGAATGGCTCACGCATCTAGTGTAAACTGATGGCTTCTTTCTCACCTCTGTAACCCCTGTATAGATGATCGTCCTTCAGTCTCTACACAAATACCAGCCGCGGCTGCATATTGTGGAGGTTACAGAAGATGGCGTGGAGGACATGAGCAGTGATTCAAAGACGCAGACCTTCACTTTCCCTGAAAACCAGTTCATCGCTGTCACTGCCTACCAGAACACTGACGTATGTGGAACGGTTCAGCATAACCACTGGCTTGACTCGGCCACATGAGAAGTGCTTCACTGCATATTCGGGTTCTAAAAGATCTTTCACTTTTCATAGATCACACAACTGAAAATTGATCACAATCCGTTTGCAAAAGGCTTCAGGGATAACTATGATTCGTAAGTATCGGCATTAACGTGCATTGGGGGGGGGGGGGGGGGTTAGTCTTTAACATTTGTCAGTGTTCGGTTGTCTAGTGAATGACCGCCTTCCATTGCAGCATGTACACGGCCCCTGAGGGCGACCGGCTGACCCCGTCGCCCACCGACTCTCCGCGCTCCCACCAGATCGTGCCGGGGGCCCGTTACGCCGTCCAGCCTTTCTTCCAGGACCAGTTCGTGAACAACCTTCAGCAGAACCGCTTCTACAATGGCGAGCGGGCCGTGCCGCAGACCAATGGGCTCCTGTCGCCGCAGGGGGAGGACGGGAGCCCGGCACAGCGCTGGTTTGTGGGGCCTATGCAGCAGCCAGGCTCTGGGAAGCTGGAGCTGGGGGCCTACGAGGGAGACTACAGCAGCGGGGGCCTACTGCCCTACAGCTTAAAGCCCCTCCCACTGCAAAGTCCACACAGCCTTGGATACTATGCCGACTCTGCGTTCACCTCCATGGCCACTAGCTGGGGCCCCCGGGGCCCTTACCAGCGCAAGGTGGCCACAGGTCTGCCCTGGTCCCCCCGGCCCAGTCCCCCAGGCTACTCAGAGGACCACCTGTCTGGCAAGGACAAGACCCGGGAGGAGGATGGGGCAGCAGCTCCCGGCCCAGCCCCCACCTGGATCGACACACCCCCATCTCTGAAATCGCTGGACTCCTCTGACTCTGGCATTTACCCCATGGTGTGTAAGAGGCGCAGGGTGTCCACTGGCCACTCGAGCACAGAGAACTCGCCCACCATCAAGTGTGAGGACTTGACCACTGATGAGTATAGCAAGGAAACCACTAAAAATATGGGCTACTATGCCTTTTACCCGAGCCCTTAATTTTATTTAATTTTAATGTCGGTCAGATTCCCTCCCCCAAACGTCCCACCACCCTGAAGTCCGTTTCTGAGCAGCGTGCTACTGTGTAACTAAAGGTGCCAAAATGTACATCACGCAAGTCGTGCGAATATTTGATCATCGATGTTACCCTCCCCACCCCCCCATTTATTTTGATAAGCATGCCCCATCCCTTATTTTATACAGATGTGATCTATTTATTGACGGCTCTTTCCTGTACAGTATTTGTGCAATGTACAATGTGCGGTATCTTGTACAAAAATGTCTACATGCCAGTGTTACAGAAATCGATAATAAAAACGGCTCGCGTGCTTTTCAGAGTTTTCGTGGTCCGGAAGCCATAGTAGTTAAGGCTGATTGCTGGAACACATTAAGTATTTGTCTCACCTCGTGCCATCCGTGTCCGAACTTTTAGAAGTAGCCTAAGATAATATTGGTGAAACGGCGAACCTGTGCTCGCGACGTTGAAGGGGGTATGCATTTGCACCCCTCTAAGTTTTGATTAAAATTTTAATTTTGTGATCAGGTCAGCTGTTTTCTTTTTTTTTTTTTTTTTTTTAAATAAAAAGGTTGCGTTTTACCTAATCGCTGAACATGTTGTGTTTGAGATGACACGCGTGAATGAGTGGATTTGCGGGGGCAATTGTCGTTTAAGGTTTTATTAGTTTCATTTTTTAAAATCAGATTTAAACCTTGGAAACGAAAGTTGGAACTGAGTGGGTTGTAGGGGATGACTCTGAAGTGCAATGTTATTGCGACCTTTTGAAATGTCTGACTTAAAATTATCTAAAGATTTTGCAGCGGTATGTGATTCTACAATTTCTTGCGTGATTTTTTTTTTTTAAATTACTGTGAAGTCGAGATACTCATTCCCGTTGCAATGAACACACAATCAAAAGTGCTTCATGGTTTAAACGCTTCTGAAAGTTTGACAGGACTTCAGGCGCAATCAGTATTAACTTTTAGCTTTTCGCTTCGAGCTTTACATTTAAATATTTTTTGCTTGCAAGGTAAACGTCGGCGTAAATACAAAAACTTATTTAAAAGTGAAAGCTACCTCTAAGCTGTGTTTATAAATTTTAGTTTGGTAAAGGCGACAGCTATGCGGCTGATTTTATATTTGGTATATGATATATATATATATATATATATAGGTATTGATTTACCCCAGGTCTGTTGTATAGAGTTGAGACCCAAAAAAATGGAATTTTAATAGGTGATTTTTTTATAGGTGATATGTGCTTAACAAAAAAATGACAAATCAGATCGCCAAAGTAATTGCGGGGCAGAGTTTACTGTATTTTTTTTGCCCATATTCTGGAATAATAGCTGCTGGTGTGGTGTGTATTTAACCGTGCAAAGCTTTAGCGCTGCAGTTACTCTGCATGGCTGCATGACCTCGCCTGTGATGCTCGCTTCTTTGGTGCCGAGTGTCCGAATGGCAGCGCGTCTGCAACTCTCAACATCGCTCTTGCTCGCTGGAAAGTTCTATGTGTCCCCCAGCGCTGCTTTTCTCGCAGCTTAGTCGTGTAGTTTTGTGCTCATGCCTTTGAATTATTTTTTGCTGGTCTTTATCATGTTCTCTGACACGCCGGAACCTTGGATTTACACCTTGCTGTTTACCATGACGCTGCGGCTATAGTACAAAGGAAACAGCCGAGTGCCGTTTTATATCTCGTTTTATCGGCAGATACCGCCTTTCTATCGCAAAACCATTTTGCATACTTTTTTTGTAGCTGGCGATATCCTCATGTCTTATCAAGTTTTGCAAAGGTAATGAGTAATAATCACAACCGGTGTTACACGTAAAACAGCATATAAAAATTAAATATTTATGAAAATGTCCGTGAATGGTGTGTGAGTGTGCCCTGCGATGGGGTGGCGCCCGATTCTGGGTTATTCCCTGGCTTGCACCCTTTGCCCCCCGCGATTCTGCATAGAACAAGCGGGTATGGAAAATGGAAGGACAGATGCATGACAATCTATGTGATAATATAGGAACATTACAAAAATTATGTTACAAAAAATTAAATTCGATGTTTATACTGTTTTTAATATCAGTGAGAAAATGTCGCTAATATCGATTACATAGTACATATTCTGACTTGCTTTCGCTATAAATTAAACCGTACTTTTAGGAGAAAAGTTGCCTGTTAGATGCTTTAAATTTACAATCATTTTAATCCTCCTGTGTTGATAATGTACGATCGCTCATTGCCCACGCAGTAGTTTAATGTGTACATACGCATGTACACTCATACCGCCTTACCACCTCAGAGATTTCTTTCACCCACAGGTTCAAAAGGAAAATACTTCTGAGATTATAACCGACAGGGAAGAAAAACCCTTCAAGCCACAATCAGATCACCTACGTTTTCTTCAAATTTACTCTCTTACAAGAAATCATAAGACTGAACATTTTTACTCTTTAGAATATCGCAAAATAGCGAACGGACGCTATGGTTTGACAAAACGCAAATATGGACGCTGAGTATATCTGGAATGACCCGTACAAATTTGTAATATAAACAACGAAATAAAGAAACACAAAATTACTACAAATACTATCATTTGATTAAAAAAAAAAAAACGACATTTAGGGAATTCCACAAATTCCACAAATAACCTCTATAATATCAATTTATGGTACTATTTGGTGATTTTCTTTTACTTTTTAATTTTTATGTTATTCTTTGTATTCTTTGTGTCTTTCATTATTTATGAAAAAATGTGTTATTTTATAAGCAATTACACCTGCACGTAACATGCCGCGTTCGGCTTATGAGGGAAAGAAATATTTATTATGTCGATATTTTTACGTAGGTGTTAATGAAACAGGATGTGGATAATAAAATGTTATTGTAATACATTTTAACACCTGGTAGGCCTAATTTAATTTTAGTTAATATTGTAGCAAATGCTTAATCGCTTAATCTACTAGACAGCAGCTCAGACATTGCGACAGTGACGGGAACATATAAAGCGACAATGACTTTTACTTTGTTGCTCTTTTATAGGCTATATGTATTTTCTACAGTTGGCTATGTTTGACTTACGTGACTCATATTCTTTAAGGTTATTTTGCTAACACCTAGAATACAAGGGCTTTGGTCCAAGGCCTCAGTCGGTCGGAATACAGCAATATCTTGATTTTTATTTAAATCACCGATCTCTACCGGCTCCTGGTTTTTCATCGTTATTTCAAAGTATGTAAGCGAAGTAGAAGCAAGTATTAAGGATCCTGTTAATTTTGTGAGAGGTTAGGTCGTTCCGACAGGCCTTTGCGTTTGAATTAATGTAACTGCAGATTATTTTATGTGCATGGTGTACAGGGCAATTTTATTTAAAGAGTTTAGATCTATCATCGTTCCGTAAGCGTCCAACGACTGTTTCTGAATTAGCATATCATTCTACAAGCAATTGCGTTATGAGACAACACTAAAGCATGCACTTACTGGTGTGACTGGAAGATTTGCAAAACAAAGAAGCAAATGAACGAGATCAAGATCAAGTAAATCCAGGCGGTAATCCATCATATCAATAGTATTCTGTCCTGAGCGATACACCTATTGCAGGTTACGTCATACACTGCTAATGACTTCTTGGTGTCTCATAGCAGAAAAGCAAGTATCACATCAGTCAACTGGTACAATGGCACCCAACTACTGCGCGTGACATCATTGGCTATAGTTTTTTACGGTTTTTATAGGACCTTGCGCCTGTCATAGTGCATCTTACATAAAGGTGTTTTTTTGTTTGTTTTTTTGTTTTGCTCGCAGCTTGTGCCCCAGGTGTGCTTCACCGGACATCCCCACACCATAAAGATAACACTTGTATTCTGGGGTGTACATATACAAAACGCAGCTATGGCTTCTCCTGCCCAGCCGTGTCATGGTGTTTTATGTTGCATGGAGACATCTTGCGCCACACTGCATTCTCAAAAGTCACCCTCTCCTGGCCAAAGACTGTGTTAGCTTTTTGAGCCTAGCATAGCGCCCCCAGCCCGAAGTTTAAAAAACTCTAAAAAGCGGCGCTGTTGTTAATGTTTTTATTCTTTAATAATAATGATAATTATTATTATTTCATTATTATTAATAATAATTATTTTTATTATGCTCTAGGCCTACCCAAGTGACGGTAGATAGATAATGACTGTTTAATAGTAGTGTTTAATAGTATGAATAATATTAATGCTATTAATATTAATAGTTTTAATAGTGTTTAATAGTATTAATAGTACTGTTATTAGTATTATACAGTGACTATAATAATGTTGAGCAGTCAAAAAAAAACCCAGCCTACCTCTTCTACCCCATGATGAGGAGAATTCTGCATTAAACAGCTCAAGCATATTTCTCTCAGTGCGGCTGCCATTAGCCCTAGTTTTGACTGGTTGTAATTTTCCCCCAACAGCACCCTGCTTCACTCTGTTTCTATCCTGCTTTTTGTTCTAGCACAGAAGTTTCTAGAAGCCCAGAGGGCTTCTTGTAAAGGATGACAAACATCCTAGAGGAGCAGATGGAAGCAAAGGCCTTTAGCAGACAGTTGGGGTCTCTAATAAAAGTTAAATACTGTCACACCCCCTTCAATACTCTTGACTTTGTTAATTTAACGGTTTCTGTTTCCATGAGGCAAAAAAAAAATCAAAACACAAAGCCATGTAGCACATGACGGCCTGCCTGGTAATACTTCCGTTTTCTGCACTGTTATCCTAATTTTCTCCTGTTTGAATTAATTTAAATACCTCAGCACCTCGCCTTTCTTATTTTAGTTGAGTATGCTGTTGAGCTCCTTGACTGAAACGTAAGTGTCTGACTCACGCCAATTAACACCTTCAAATGGGGTTCTGATGCTCCGACTGGTGTCAGACGGCCCGACTTGTGCATAAATGTAACTAATTAATCCTCCTAGGATCGCTGCCAGAATCAGAATCTCGGAGGTGCAGTGAGGGGGTGCAGTGAGGGCTAGGGTTATCTTAAGGTTTGACCGGTTCATCTGTCTCTTTAAACAGTGGGCCAGGCTTTTGGGACCCGTGTGTGGAAGGGTGAGATGGACATGGTTTGGAGGGGTGGGGGGAGGGAGGTTGATGTGTGTAAACTGCCTGTAACATGGGGGTCTGATTTGTGCAAATGGGGCATAATGTAAAGCCTTCACTGGTGGATTTGTGGAGTGCAGTGTTGGAGTTTGATGGCTCAAACTGCATGTCAGGGCGCAGAGTGGGGACTTAATGAATTTCTATCAATAGGGTGTAGCGCTGGGCTTTGACTTGTGTAAATGCAATAATGGTGAGGTCTGATATATTTAGGCACATTAACACATGGGATAATTACCCACAAACAGGAAATTTTCCCTTTCTGTTTAGTTCTTCATGCTGTCTACATAATCTATTAGACCACTTTGTCAAAGACTCGGCACGCCGTAATATGAATGTTAGGCTTGTCTAAACAAGCTGTAATTAATAACAGCAAGTGAGGCCTATAATGATGACTTATCCACCTTGGTCCTAGAAGCAGTGCCTATTAGGCCAGTGAAACAAAAAACTTGACCTCATTAGTCGTTTTCCCCTTGTAATCCAGCCTACCCCATGATGAGGAGAATTCTGCATTTAAACAGCTCAGATTTCTCAATTTGCATATCTTACCTCTCAGGAAAGCACTTCATGATCTTCACAGCTGCCATTATCACTGAATCATACTTAGCACATCTGGGATTATAACTTGGAGGCAGCGGTGACGTCCGCTGCATGGAGCCCCAACGCGTTCCAGGCGTATCACGTGTCAGTCTCAGGCACAGCCGACAATCCCGTGAGCAATCAACACTTCGCTCTGAAGCAGCCCAGTAAGACGCGTTTTCCAGCTTTTTCGAGCCGCGGGCCAAAGATGTGAAGCAGAAGAACTGAGACTGAAGGGAGCGCAGGCAGCCAGAGCTGCGCTGTTAAAACAATGAAAAAGATGGGGCCTCCATGTAAGGAGACGTCAGTACCATCAGCCCTAAGCCAGTGGTGTTGGTAGAGTTACCCCTTGATGCTGAGCCCTTCCCGGGGGTCTGGCATCTATGTCAGAAAAACAACGCATCTTCCTATCAGATTTCTAGGAAAACTAGACAATGGCCGTTCGCCACAGAACATTCATGACGAACACTGAAGCGCCATTAGTCCACTCAGGCATTTAGCAACGTGACCGATGAAAGTACTTTTTCTTACTTCCCATAAAGTGAACGATCTACAGGCCGCCGCTCACTCACAACCTTTTCCACTTACGACGGGTCGACTTTACAGCCGTTCTGAGAGCGCGAGTAGCCTGGACTCTGTCACGTCTGGCAGCGCCTTGCTGCCCGGCGTCAGTGTATGACAGTCTCCGTCCCAACTGCCAGCACCCTTAGCATCTCCACAAGAAGATACTGATTAAACTGGTTAAAAACATAAAAAATATGATTTATAGATTATATAAATTTATTATATGGTATACTATACACAATTATTTTTGTGTATAAAATAAAGGGACAAATTACAACCGCATCGACGGTCAGTCGGAACCGATTGCGGTTATAAGTTGACGACAACCTATACTGGTTCGGCTCAGAAGGCTGAAAGTACCAGCAAGGCTTCAAGACTTGGCCTGTAACATAATAACATCAATGTAAATTCTCTTATGTCAGAAATACAAGTTGTTTTCATAGGTGGTGTCATGGCTGTTCTGTAAAAGTGGCCCCTTGTCTTGTGAAGTTCCGGACTGATGTTCTTGCCTGTTGGTTGTACTTTTGCAGGTGTCACCTCACAGCACAATGGCACATAATCCAAATTGTGGACATGGCTGGGACAGCCAATCAGACGAGTTTGCACCTAGACGAGCAGTTGTTTAAGGAGGGGCATGGCTGAAAGAGCCAATCAGGGGATGTGCAGTCAGGTAAGAAGAAGGGCACAGTGGCTTCGACTAAGGCCTAAGCTGCTCTTCCAGTCAGGCACATTCCTGGACACTCCTTGATGGTCTGGATTCAGGACCCTGGAGAGCGTTAGTGTGTCCCAAAGTTTATCATTAGAGCAAAACTCATATACCCTTGCAGCTGGTATTAGTTGTTAAACATTACAATAAGTTCCAATTTCATCATGTAATTTTAGTTTCACTGCAAATACGCACACATTGCATCTTATTCTTCTGATCGAACTGTCTAATCAGAAAACCACATGCATTTAATCAAAAACATTTAGTGAGACAAATTCTGAATTTTCAAAGAATATATAGGAACAACAAATTCCCCAAAATAATTCAAGCAAAATAAAATGTTTTTTCGCTTTTACGATCAATGAAAATGGTGCCATTTGCCAGAGGTGCCACAAACCACAAAATTCAGCGATTGTCTTTTGGCCGGTGTGCTGTAGGTAAACTCACTCAAGTTCAAGTCGCTGACAATCGCGTTTCGGTTTCTGTTTTCACTTGCATGTGTTGGGACTGGGCAACGAAACAGGAAACCTTACCCAGTTCACTTAAAGTCTACCACGCTGAGCTTTCGAAAACGCACGGCGTCGGGGGATTCGAACCGTTCATCGTGTACATAAAGCATGAAAGAGTTACGAGTGCCTTTGGTGAGTGTTTACCCGTAAAAAGAAAAAAATCTCAACACAGTACTAACACTTTTAAAGCTTTTAAAGAAACAACTTAATAGTAATTCAGTCACTACTCAAGTACAAATCATGGGCAAATATAGTTTATGGTTAATTTATACAGTAAGTAAGAGTGAGTTCATGATTAATTAAAGGTATATATACTATATATTTGTGTCCCCTCAAGTGAAGTGTTTCCTTTTGGTTGTAATACGTTTAGTAGGAATTTTTGTAGGGTTATTGTGTAGTTCTTGAATGTTGCTAAAGCACTTTATACTGAACAATAATTTGCATGAAGACCGAAGATATAATCCCCTGACTGATTCTTTGAGTATAGCTCAAAGTGTATCAGCACTGGGGCCTTGTACCACCAGAATTATGGGTTTGGTTCCAGTCCCAGTTCCGCATATGTGGCTTGAATCCATTCCCTGTTTCCTCCAGGTTCCCTCCCACGGCCCTTCGCTGGGCTGGCCTTAGCGTGCCTGTGAGTGTGTGTATCTATGTGTGCTCCGTGACAGACAGCGCCTCCATCCTGGAGGGCATCCTGCCTTGCCCTCACGCCCTCCACTAACTGGGATGAGCTCCAAGATCACTGTGACCTTGAACTGGATGAGCAGTTCTGGGAAATGGAAGACTGTGGTAAATACTGGGAGCTGAGAGACAGACGCAGGCTACATGTAAATATGTGCCACTGACAGTATACAATGAATATTTTTCTTTATGTCAATTTTTTTCAGTTAATCCCTTTTACTATTTATATGATTACAAGCAAGATGATGCACTGCGAGCTGGACAGAAGGAAAGACGAACCATGTCTTGGTGCATATAGATGTTTTATGGGGTCTCCAAGCGGTCAGAGGCATAAACGCATATCCTGACAGTCGATGGGATATGTGCATAAAATCATAAGTCGCTTTAAAAACATGGGCTGGAAGCTTTCGCCGCGGCAGCGTGATTCATGTTACGTCACCTGTTCTCTCGCAGGTGCATTTCCGTTCTAGTCAGCGGTCAGTGGTCACAGATCTAGGTTTGCCAAATTGACTCCTGGGTGTGTGTGTGTGTGTGTGGAGGGGGGCTGTTTTAAATGGGCAGGAGCTTTATGAAACACAGGAAAAGCTGCCGGAAAGGCCACGGCAGACGGAGGACCACGAAAAATTTAGCGGGATAGTGTCCAAGCGACCCCTGCACTTCTCACAGAGACTTCGCGATGCAGGTTTTGAAGATAAATATTTTAGGTCTCAAAAACCTGCTAAATTGTTTCTGTAATCAGCTGCCTGCCTTGGTCATGTGATCCAGGCCCTCAAGTGAGCTACAGGCAGAATACAAATTGATTGTGAACTTTATCTGATGAGTTACGTTAAATAAAAGCTAATTATGCATAAATATGATCTTCTATTAGAGGTAAGCAGAGCATTAGGCTGCCCTGGTGTATCATAATTAATAATAATAATAATAATTGGTACTTTTGTATGTGGTCACACTTACTTGTGCTTTGCGGTGTTTGTGCACTGCAGTGTGCATAGGGCTGTCAGTGTTTGTTTACCTGTTATACACGTCCATACGTGCGTACACTAAAAGTCAGCCTCTCTGTCTTTGAGAGGTCAGTGAGCACAGGGGCTCACGCACAAGCGACAGAAAGCAAGATGTCAGGCTAACAAACACCTCAGCTGGGGACGACCCTCTGCTGATAATAAAAACCACTTTCAGGTTTTGCTGTCCTCCATTGTGTCCGAAGAGAAATAAAGTTACAGATTCCAAAAGGGATTAATAACTGGCCGATAAGTGATGGCCCAAGAATTTAAAGCAGACAGCCCACAAGTGACACACGGAAAGCCTCTATGAGGAATACCACCATGGTCAACAGGGATCATGAAGGTTACACGAGAACCAGAAGACAACAAGACAGACATGGACAAATATATATAAATCACAGGCACTCCTGGCCAAAACTGTGGAAACACTTCCAATTTTTAGTGATTGCAGAACTTTATTCCAGTTACTCCAGTTACTTATTTAATCATCCAATGTATGATATTTGTAAACATTTTTTGTTTATAAACACTAACGACAATATTCATGTAGTAATGTTTAAATCGTAATGCCAAAAATGCTAGGTGTTTCCACAATTTTGGCCACTTGTAGAGGAGACCAGGGATGGTTGTAACATTTTTTTTTTACATTTTTGCCTGTAGCTCAGAGCTTTTTTAAGGAATTACATTCAAAATTTGATACAAAATACATGACTGTGTCTTCTATTAAACGGCACTGGTTTCACACACACAGTGAATGGTTTATCTTGAAACACATAAAATGCTACATTTTACTCCATAATCAGTGATAGTTCTAACATGGCCATGGGTTTAAGGTTACATAATAAATAATGTAAAAAAAAAATCAAGTTGTTCAAAGTTACCTCTCAGTCAGCCAATAATAAAACAGTGCTTCTCTACACTGGTCTTGGGGAGCCAATTTTACTGGCTTATTGAGAGTAACCCTAACCCACACCAGCCCTCCATGGATCAAGTCCCCACCACTGGTCTGTGCATTTCACCCTCTGACTTTGAAATGCAGTAGTTTCCACGGCATGAGAAGTGTGGAGAAAAACTGTTACAGCCATCCCAGACTGTGATAATTATGAACAAGTTTACCTTAGAATTAGGTGATCCGTGCTAACACATCACAACGAAATGCATTCTCTGCGTTTAACCCATATGTGACTTTCATGACATAGCAGGGGGCAGCTAATTCAGCACCCAGGGAGCACTACTTGGTGGTGGTACCTTGCTGGTCAGGGATTCAAACCAGCAACCTTTAAATTACAAGTGCACTTCCCTAACCACCAAGCCACCACTGCCCACAAAGAGCAGCACCATTAGCATTCAGAACTTGTGTAAAAGATACTTACACTGACACATGATTGTAGTTTGAATAATGTAACTGCAAAGCTTGCAGTGCTATCACAAAAATAACCAAAGTCAAAAATGACATTCTTACCTCAAATTCCTTTTTTCCTTACAATTCTGTGTGTTTGTTACAGGGTGCTCCTTCTTCACATGTGAAACAAAGACTGAACTGAGCATGTGCAGAGTGAGTTATGTCATTTGTACCTCGTTCCTGATTTGAGAACTAACCCATGTTATAATCATCCCCAGTCTCTCCTATATGTATTTATATATAGATTTGCACCCTAAAAAGTCTTGTGGTGTGTGGGATGACACTCTCACCAACCAAAGTCACTTCACCTTTCTCTGGCTGGTTAAATTATGGGTTTTTTCTTTTTTAATTTTTGCACTATTACATTCATCACTGCTTCCGCTGCATCTTCTCGACAGACTGCTACCTGTGTCTTTGTGTAGTTTGAAAGAATGATGAGAGATCAGCCAGGCCCCTGAAGGTGGACCAGCCTGGAGTCTGTCTGACAACCATAGGGGGCCCACAGTAGTTGGTCATACGGGAGTCCATGAGCCCTACCGAGGAGACTCTGTCTCCCCGCGTGATTTTCCACCTGGGGCTTGACTGTTTTTTTTTCTTTCTTTCTCAGATGCACTGCATCCTAAAGCGTGTGAAAGCTCTGGGGAGATGGACGCGTGCAGGCTCGCGCCTCATTGGTCCGCGCGCTTGCAGGCGACGTGTTGCTGCCGGAGAGGAAGCCCACATAAGTACAAAAAAACATTACATTTTTGAATGATTACAGTGGGTTGAAATAAAATAAACTGCTCTGTATTCTTCTATTAACAAGTTTGTATTTTAAAGGGTTAGCGTTATTGTTCTTATTTTTTCTTTCATTTCGCCGTGAAAGAGTAAGATATACAACAGCCCAATAAATAATTAATCTCCTCGGTTATTCGGGCCCATGTTTAGGTGTTGCTGCTCGCCACCTCCTGGCCATTCATAGAAATTACACTCCGCGTTCTTTAATCTCCATATCTGTTAGGAGTTCCTGTCCTGGTTGTTAAAGCTTTTTTGTAAAGCCAATAAACATCCGTGTTCTTGATTTAAAAATGAATAAAGGCTTCTCCCGCATCACTTGGGCATTTCGGGGTTTAGCTGTTGTCACTTTCTTCCCTACTTAAGTTTGCTTTTTTATGGATTTCAAGGTCATTGTCGTGCAGATTAAGAAAAGAGACAAACAATGAGTTCACTGAGTGGTTTTAAATGATGTTTCCAAGGGAATTTCCCTTAATGGCCAATGAAAATGCTCTCATAATATGTGTTAAAAGGAAAACAAATTTGCATGTTCGAGCATTTGCAACGGTGCTTATGTCATTGTTGTTTTAAGTGAGGATTTGTGGGTACAAGACACTGTCCTCCGGGTAACACTAAGGTAAAGAATTTTGAGATAGACTTGGGCTAAACTTTTTAATATGATCCACATGTTATAGGTGTCTTTGCGTTGAGCTACAGTAAACCCGCGGTAAACCCATGGAAATGAAGTTTAAACCACGACTGGACAAGGCTCTTGTTTCTTTTAGCTTTCGCAGTTTTTCCTGCCATGAGATCAGATGTTATCCTTTCACTTCCGATCGCTGTCCTTCTCCCTCGCTCCTTCTTCACATCAGTAATAAGGGAAGGTCACACTTTCTGTCTGAGGAAAGATTCTGCGAGTATGATTTTGTACTGGTCTACTTACTGGCGCCTTGGTCTATAGTATGGGAACGATATGGCCTGCTCACTCAGGTCAGTCAACGCAAAGATTGTTTAAGAATTTGTCAATTTGTATCAATTCTGAAATCGTATGCAAGTAGGTAAAACACTTGATTTTCTGTAAAATCAACTGTTTTAATAGTTAAATCACATTTTAACATGAACTCCCAAAAAACCTAATGAAACATATATTTTAGTTTGAAAATTGTATATTAATCCATCAGTGTTTGGTTGGATGTCATAAAATTTTAGCAGTATCCATCCAACTTCTAACCACTTATCCTGGCTG
>JABFEA020000138.1:27690693-27701431 GCA_019775915.2 Cyphomyrus plagiostoma | reverse complement strand
CCTGGGTGCCGGCGGTCGGGGGCGGTCAGCCTGGGTGCCGGCGGTCGGGGGCGGTCAGCCTGGGTGCCGGCGGTCGGCATGGTCAGCCTGGGTGCCGGCGGTCGGCATGGTCAGCCTGGGTGCCGGCGGTCGGCATGGTCAGCCTGGGTGCCGGCGGTCGGCATGGTCAGCTTGGGTGGCGGCGGTCGGCGCGGTTAGCCTGGGTGGCGGTGGTCAGGGGCGGTCAGGGTGGTTAGCCTGGGTGCCGGCGGTCAGGGTGGTTAGCCGGGGTGGCGGCGGTCAGGGTGGTCAGCCTGGGTGGTGGCGGTTGGCCCGGTGAGCGCGGTTAGCCTGGCTGGTCGCGCTGACGGAGGCTCCTCTTTCCACAGGGTCTTCGGCGGCCTGGTGAGGGATGTGAAGCGAAAGACCCCCTTCTACTGGAGCGACCTGCGCGATGCGCTGAGCCTCCAGTGCTTGGCCTCCATCCTCTTCCTCTACTGCGCCTGCATGTCGCCCGTAATCACCTTCGGCGGCCTGCTGGGCGAGGCCACCAAGGGCAACATCGTGAGTACAGAAACAACAGTGGCAAGCCAGACACATAACATGGTCAGGTTTTTGGTCACTGAGGGCACTTTTCCACCCCACAAAGTACGGTACTTTTGGTACTTTTGCTTTTCCATTAACTTCCGATCGAGGACCAGTACTGAAAGCACGAGTCCCAAAAGTCCCAAACCAGCTGGAGTACTACTTCGGTACTTTGGGGGACATATTTGCTGTCGATTGGTCATGCAAATAGCCTGCCGTTGAAACACAAAATGCACACTGCGAACAGCGAGAAACTAAATAAACAGCAGTAGGAACAAAAATATAAAAAAGTAAAATGGAAGGATGGACAAATAAGAAAACACAGGCTTTAATCGCCATATGGTTGGATGAACAGATCCAGTGGGACTTGGATGGCACGACTTTTTCGACGAGTTTTTGCCGTTCTGGGCAATTCAGTTTTCATGTTTCCCCTGTCACGCGCTGATTTGTACACGGTTTTGCTATATTCATGTCTTTTTCCGAAGCTCTTGAGGTAAACAAGCCATATATTTTAAAATGCCACATGTATTTTCAATGTTTTTTTGTTTTTACAGTTAAGTGAAATTATTTAATTTGCTGGATAGATATTTCTTGATTAAAATGGTATAGTATTGCTTATAAGACTATTATGCGTGACGATCTACTGTATTCACATGTAATTAATGTACCTGAGTGATTTTCAGACATCTCACATACATGTTTGCCTAAATATTAGGAAAAACATTATTTCCTGATAGACAGGAGAAGCATAGATTTTGGAAACCGAATTGCCCGGAACACCGTAATACCAAGCCGCTTGGAAGAAATGGAGCACACGCGAAACACAGAACAATGCTGCTTGGAAATCAGAAAACATAATTAAATAATTAGTTTGCTTTCAAAAGATGCTAATTCTTACTGCCTTGAAGGCTTAGCCAAAGTAAGTGTACCTATACCTAAACGTAAATCATGGCAGCATTCATGCAATCTGGATATTACTGAGTCTTATACTGTAATAGAAGCTGACATAACATGACATAAAAAAAATGATTTAAGATGGCTTTGTGACGATGTCACTCTGGGTACCATTTTTTACGCCAGTGGAAAACCAACACGAAAGAAGTACAGGTCCTCGTCGACTTACGACCTATCCAGTTTACGACCAATCGACTTTACGACCATGTTTGCAGTTCGTATGTCTGGCAGCGCAAATGTTGCCCAGCTGGGCGTACGACAGTTTGCACACCAGTTCCCGGCAGCACTACCATTCCCGCGCGAGCTAAGCCGCTAACTGTTATCCCAGTAACAGTATAACTATAATGAACCAAGAAAATCATGATGTATAACAATAATGAACAGAGAAAAGTATGGTGTATAACAATACATAATGAACAAAGAAAATTGATAAGGTATGACTTTTAATAGATTTTTATAACAATACATTACTGTACAGTAGGCTATACATATGCGACTTATGACCAAATCACGTTACGACCAATCAGTTGTAACCAATCATGGTCGTAAGTCGACGACAACCTGTACCATAGTTTCGGCACTTTATGGAAGTACCAAAATTACGGTACCTGGTGCGCTGGAAAAACACCCTAAGAAGTTGTGGTTTTTCTTAGGAATGGAGGCTCCACCAGACCCGATACCCTGGCTAAAACCCACTCTTCCTTGCTGTTCCCCCCCCTTGACAGAGTGCCATCGAGTCCCTCTTTGGGGCCTCTCTGACAGGTGTCGCCTACTCCCTTTTCGCGGGACAGCCTCTCACCATCCTGGGCAGCACTGGGCCCGTCCTGGTCTTTGAGAAGATCCTCTTCAAGTTCTGCAAGTAAGAGCCAGTCTGCCCGCCCAGAAAGGGCCTGTTTGCCTCAGCTTGTGTTTGCAGGTGTGTCTGATACTGCGGCAGGGAAGCGTCCCTATCTGCGTCCGGACCTCCGCTCCCCGAAACAACCCTGAACAGACTGCTCAAGCGCCAGCCGTCTGGTTTGTTTTAGCACAGCACCCTCTCCTGGCCGCTTTGTGTAACAGCTGCAGCTCCTCACAAACTCCACGGAGGCGGCGCACAGACTGGACGTACCAGTACACAGCGATACCCCAGATCGCTGCGTACACTTGCAGAGTGTTGGTTTTCAGTAGGGTTGCGTTTAGGAGCGAGGGATTTGTCAGAGTTTCACGCGTTAAAGCGGAATGGAGCAGTTTCCGCTGGAGGGAGGACTGTGACCGAGCTTCTGCACTGTGACTGTGACCGAGCTTCTGCATTGCGACTGTGACCGAGCTTCTGCACCGCGACTGTGATCCAGATGGGCCAGATCGCTGGTCCCAGTCATTCTAATGAAGACGTGTAGTATCAACTGGCATCTCTCCCTCCTCTCT
This sequence comes from Cyphomyrus plagiostoma, assembly GCA_019775915.2. Taxonomy (NCBI): domain Eukaryota; kingdom Metazoa; phylum Chordata; class Actinopteri; order Osteoglossiformes; family Mormyridae; genus Cyphomyrus; species Cyphomyrus plagiostoma. The sequence goes on along the minus strand of JABFEA020000138.1, from coordinate 27,698,509 downwards.
CTGCGTCTCTCTCTCTCTAGTGCCCTCACCTCATTCCCTGCCTCATCCCCCTCTTCTCCCTCTCTGCACAGGGACTACGGCCTCTCCTACCTGCCCCTGCGCACCAGCATAGGCCTGTGGACGGCCTTCCTGTGCCTGCTGCTGGTGGCCACCGATGCCAGCTCACTGGTCTGCTACATCACCCGCTTCACGGAGGAGGCCTTCGCCGCTCTCATCTGCATCATCTTCATCTACGAGGCTCTGGAGAAGCTCTTCCAGCTGAGCGAGATCTATCCCGTCAACATGCACAGCCACCTGAACAACCTGACCTTCTACACGTGAGTCGCCATGGTGACACACCCATCCAGGGCAGGTTAGACTGTGTGGTATAGTGAACCTGCACACACACCTTCTCCCCCCTTGGCCCACCCCCAGGTGTACGTGCTCTCCACCCGTCAATGTCACCGCTGAGGCTGTGCAGCGCTGGAATCAGTCTGGCTTCACGGCAGAATCCGTTCCCTGGAGCGATCTGGACGTGACCGTGAGTGACTGTCCGCAGGCGTGCGTGTGGGGATTGCGGTTTCTGACAGCTGTAACAAATCTACGTGTCGCCCTGATTGCCTCTTTCCTAATCGTGTCACCGTGACTCGCATTCAGCGTAATTCTGTGCATAAATCATCGCGTTAATAGCACCCCCTGGTGGAGGAGGGAATACCCGCGCACTGTTGCACACGCGGAGGCTGCCCTAAACACGTGGCTGCTCAAAGCCACACATTTCCAGAGCAAATCGGCAGCCTTGCCAGTGAACAGTCATCACAACAGATAACTGGTTTTATTTCACACAGGTACTGTTAGCCCCAGTCTGGCAGAATGAGATGAATAGAGTTTAGAATAAACTTAGGGCACTAGTGGCGTATTTGGGGCTGCACTCTGCTTTAGAGACTTGGCCTGTGCTCTGCCATCATGAACATTTATCAGTGGGGGTGGGCAGGTGTAAAAAGCTTAACCAGAATGATTAGTGGAGTTTTCTTAAACCACTGGCTGGGCCAGATCAGTAACACCCTGCATTTCCACCTGCCTCCCATTATCTGTGACAGCGAGCGAGAAAAGGGCTCTGGCAATAGACTCTTTGTCTCGCCCGCTTTTGTTCGGAGGCTTTTGGTGGAGTCTGGGTGCGTGACAGAGTTCATTTAGCACAGACATTCCGGCCGATCAGCCGCCTGGACCCGATGCTGCACGTCAATCCACTGGAGCCTGTTTCAGAGCACAGTGGGAGCGTCAGACGATGGCGGGCGTCCCTGGTGACTCTGACCCAGTGAGGCCCTGTTGGGGCCGAGAGGTGGGACTGTCCAGCGGTTACCGTGGCAATGCATCACAGTTCGATGGCTGTCAGATGGCCAAGTGTTACAAGATTAGTCTTGAAAGAATTAGGCTAATTAGATATGACCAGACAGGGGTGGCATGGTGGTTAGCGCCGCTGCCTCACACCTCTGGGATCTCCGCCTTGGCTTTGTCTGTGTGGACTTTGCGTGTTTTCCCCGTGTCATCATGGGGTTTCCTCCGGGATTCCCAGTTTCCCGCCACAGTTAAAAAACAGGCCGAGGTTAACTGGCGTTACCAAATCCCTCATGGATATGAATGTTGTGTGGGTGTTGTGTGGGTGCCCTGCGATGGCTTGGCGCCCCATCCTGAGTCGTTTTCGCTCTTTTAGCTCCTAGGATAAGCTCTGGACCCTGTGTGACCCTGAACGGGACAAGTGGTTACAGAAAATGGGTGGAGGGATGGATGTATGCATGGATATGACCAAGCATGTTTGTCCCCACACACACACAGACATGTAAGGAGTTCGACGGCGTGTTTGTCGGCCTGGCCTGTGGACATCATGGACCCTACATCCCAGATGTGCTCTTCTGGTCCGTCATCCTCTTCTTCACTACGTTCTTCCTCTCCGCCTTCCTCAAGCAGTTCAAGACCAAGCGCTACTTCCCCACGAGGGTGAGGCCGGCAGCTTGTGCACCCATCCACGCTCACCCTTTTGCACTAAAGTGCACGCCTTTATTAGTGACTGCGTAAGCACTGTGTAGCTGAACAGTACTGTTGACTCACCAACATCACATGACCGACCCACAGGTTCGCTCCACCATCAGTGACTTTGCAGTGTTCATCACCATCATGATAATGGTCCTGATTGACTACCTTGTGGGCATCCCTTCTCCCAAGCTGCGTGTCCCCGACCGCTTTGAGGTAGGCTGGGGGGCTTGCAGACTAGACCCAACACATTACTTGAGTGCACCAAATAAGCATGAATGTGCATAGGTTAGTCAGGCTTGTGTTTTTGGTCAACTGAGATCAATTCTCCCTGCAGCCCACCACCAGCAATCGAGGCTGGCTCATCTCCCCGCTGGGGGACAACCCGTGGTGGACGCTGCTGGCGGCTTCCATCCCGGCCCTGCTATGCACCATCCTCATCTTCATGGACCAGCAGATCACCGCAGTCATCATCAACCGGAAGGAGCACCGGCTCAAGGTTGGGAATCCGTTCCGGGGTGTCCTCTGTCCTCTCAGGGTCTGCACTTGCTGACTCCCCCCCCCACCCCCGTGGTGACCGCCAGGGACCGTAGACCTCAGATTCTCCTCATCCCCGTTCGCCCCAAACAGAAGGGCTGCGGGTACCACCTGGACCTGCTGGTGGTGGCGGTGATGCTGGGCGTGTGCTCCATCATGGGCCTGCCGTGGTTCGTGGCCGCCACCGTGCTCTCCATCTCGCACGTCAACAGCCTGAAGCTGGAGTCGGGCAGCTCGGCCCCCGGGGAGCAGCCCAAGTTCCTGGGCATCCGCGAGCAGAGGGTCACCGGCTTCATGATCTTCTTCCTCATGGGCCTGTCAGTCTTCATGACCTCTGTGCTCAAGGTGAGGCCTCTCAGGGTGGGGAGAAAAGCCAATCAAGTGAGGTGCCTCAGTTCATAGGCGCAGTGATGTACTTCAGTGCCAGTGTGTTGAGGGGCAAGGAATTGGGAAAATTTCACAAGACTCTTTTTCCCTCCTTCTTTACAGTTTATCCCTATGCCTGTGCTCTATGGGGTCTTTCTGTATATGGGGGTGTCATCGCTGAAAGGTATCCAGGTAAGGAATGACCAGATACAGTCAACTGTTTGATTGGTGATGAATATGTGGACACACACACACTCACTCAGCCACACATAGGTACACATTAACGCACGTGGACGCAAATAGACATACACATCACACACACAGAACCACACACATACACATTGACACGCACGCGTACACACAGACCTGTACTCATATCTTTGTGGGGACTGTCCATTCATTTCTGTGGACAAAACCCTAATCCCAATTATAACAGTCTTAACGTTAACCATAAGTAACCAAACAAAATACAAGTCCTTTTGCATTTATATGTTTTTTGATTGCAGTCTCAGATATTTATTAAATTGAATTTCCTTTTGTGGGGCCTGAAAAAAATGGTCCGCCAAAGTCAAAATAGCAGGTTTTTCTTGTCACATTGTAGGGACATTAAAATGTAATGTATACCTGGACCACATTGATACACACAGGCTCACACGTTTACACATTAACACACACTCAGTGTCCTTCCTGCTGCTGTTAGTCATTGAATTGCCGTTCGGAAGTTCCATCCATGAGATGTTAAGCAGCTGAGGGCTTTAAGGGATTACGCCCCCCCCGGTGGCTGTAGGTTTTGTCCCGGGAACAGTCCCTGGTTACATGTGGCTGTATTTCATATGCTGTCAGCATATGCTCATGGCTGAGTTATAGTTGCATTTTGTAAAATTTGAGAATTTCTGATTTTCACAGTCGGATGATAGAAACATTTCCTAGAACGCGATATCTTCTGCTTGCTGATACGTTCCTGTTAGACAGCCCTGCTTATCTCATCCCTTCATCCCATTTGTATCCCATTTCTTCAGTTTTTCGACCGGATAAAGCTGTTCGGCATGCCGGCGAAGCACCAGCCCGACCTGATCTACCTACGCTACGTGCCGCTGTGGAAGGTGCACCTCTTCACCATCATCCAACTCACCTGCCTCATTCTGCTCTGGGTCATCAAGGTGTCTTCGGCTGCCGTGGTCTTCCCCATGATGGTGCGTGCCCTCTGGCCTGGCCGCCTCCACGCCTCCCGATCCCCCGCGTTCCTGCGGAGATGACTGGTGGCGGCCTCTCCTCCGTCTCACCGCACGCCCCTCTGCTCTTCAGGTGCTCGCGCTGGTCTTCGTCCGGAAGCTCTTGGACTTCACCTGCTTCAGCAAGCGGGACCTCAGCTGGCTGGACGACCTCATGCCTGAGAACAAGAAGAAGAAGGAGGATGACAAGAAGAAGAAGGAGGAGGAGGAGGAAGAGGAGGAGGTACAGTCGCCCTTCACTGTCGCTGTATTTTTAGGCGCGAGCACGCAGATGAGAACGATGTCTGCACATAACAATGAGTAGCATTCTAATGCTGATGTTGCCGTGGTAACAGGAGTCGGAGCGCATGCTGGAAACAGACGAGCTCGACTCAGCCAGGATCCGCTTCGGGGAGCAGGATGTGCTTAAGCTCCCAGCCAAATCTCTCAAAGACAGGTGAGGGAGGTCGTTGGCGCCCCCTATTGTTCGCTCTCTTTCGTTTCTTTTCGTTCCTGAACGGTTTCTTCAGTGTCGGGACTCCTGCCTGTCACCGTGCTTGTTGCCAGCAGTAACAATCCCGACCACAGGTCGGTTTAACGCCATTAAGGCGCTGTGGCGGGGAGTCTCGCTTGACGCTAGGTGGCGCTCTACGGTGCGTAGGGCAGCTGCAGGGACGTCGTGGTGGTTTTGGCGGCCCTTTGAACCCCTGTCGTGTTTCTCGGCACAGATCGGAGCCCGTAGTATCTGACACATCATCCCAGGACGAGGCCGCCACAGGGGTTGGTGTCACGCTTTGCCCTCAGCCTGCGCCTTTCATACTTCTACACCTTGTGGGATTTTCTACGTCTTTTCTTAATGATTAACTTTTGATGGTTTTTAACCTTACCATCAGAACGCTTGCATGGGGCGGAGAATAGCATTATTATTAAGAAGGCCCCGTCTTGTGTTTGTGTGTGTCTATGCGCGTGCATGTCTGTGCACGTGCGTGCCTGTGCGTGGCTGCGCCTGTGCGTGGCTGCGCCTGTGCGTGGCTGCGCCTGTGCGTGGCTGCGCCTGTGCATGCGCGTGCCTGTGGGTGTGCGTGTCTCTGGATGTGCATGTCTGTACGTGCGAGTGCCTGTGTGTGCCTGTGCATGTCTGTGTGTGCCTGTGCATGCGAGTGCCTGTGTGCGTCTGTGCTTGTGAGAGCCTATGCACATGCGTCTCTGGCTGTCAGTTCGGGGCTGGAGCCTGACCCCATTCAGCTTCTTTCAGAGCTTCAGTAATACAGCTAAGCACCCTCCCCCCCATTAATTAAATAATCTGCTTATGAGGTCACAGGAAACTAGATGCAAATAACGTGGCACTAATGTTATGCCAGGTGTCCCTGGGGCTCTGTGTCTCTGTCATTCTTACGCGTTCTCTTACAGTGAGATATTTGGAGATATTTGCCAGCTTGATTTTGCCAGTTTCATTAGTTTGCGTGTCATTGGAGAACTTCATTGCGTTTGCAATACCTGGAGAATATTTGGTGTCGTCTTAAAGGCAATGTTTCTTCTAACATTTTGATGTTGTGGGTTCGCGTGCTTACTGGGGAGACTGGTCCCAGTGTTCCCACTCGCATGCCTGGCTGAAGGTGGTCTGGTCTGTCTCCCACTCAGCTCTGATCCTTCCGTCGTAAACATTTCTGACGAAATGGCCAAAAGCGGCGTGTGGAGAGCTGTTTCCTTGTCTACTGACAGTGCCAAAGGTCTGAAGCCTAGTGCAAGGTAGTTGTATATCTGCTTTTACTCGCTGTCTTTTCCATAAACAAACCCACACACAGTGACTGGCCCCACCCATGTCACATAGCCCCACCCATTTCACTTAGCCCCACCCACTACTGACTTCAACTGCAAACATTTGATTGGAATGTAAGCATGAGGTGACAAACAGGCTGTACCTTTAGCCTATCCGAGAAAGACCCAGGCACTACTATTCTGAGACTGATGAAGAGGTTGTGGATGGGGAAGAAGGTGGGGCTTTTACTAAGAATCTTTCCTATTGGTCAGCAAAAAGGAAAACTTTAGTGGTCATGGAGTTCAGTATAGCTAAGCAGTGACTTTATGTGGCAGCTGTGCTACAGCAGGTCCCTGCTCAGCTCTGCATGGCTGCCATGCACAGGACCAGCATCTCCATCACCATGCGGCGCCCCCTGTGGTAGAACCCTTTAACACGGTGCCAGCGAGGCATGATGCATGACGTGTGATTTCTTAGGAATGCGATTCACGCATGCAGATGATGGATGTGTCAGGATGTAATATGGCAGGAAGTATGGTGATTTAAACTAGGGCCGGGTGATTAATACAGTGTCACAATCATGCTTGACAGAGAGAATTTTAATTATAGCGAGGTTTGAGTCACAATTTAATGACAAGGCGTGACAATGCTCTGACAATGCTTACACAATGAAACTGGGAATGTTTTGCATTGTATTTTTCATCCCCTCACCTGGTTGGTACATAGACTAAGAGGAAGTGAATTTATATATGTTTGTCCCTTTATTTAGTATGTACATGCTGAATATACATTGTCTATCTTTGACATTAACATAACAGAGCAGCATTTTTCAAATTATAATTATTGGTAATAATATTACCACACACGCGCAGTGCACAGGGTCATGTGACAGTACTGTGGCTCTCGTTCCTAGTCCGGAGAAGATGCCTGTGAAGATCAACATTGAGGATGAGGCCAGAGAGAAGACGTTGGATGCGGAGACTTCACTCTGAGCCACAGGAGGAGAAAGATAAGAGCCTCGGGGCATCAGCAGAGAGGACGACCCCAGCCTAGCGGGGGCCAGTTCCAGCCAAGCCAAAGAAGGCCCCAGGGGGCGGACGGTGTCACTCATTCTTTTATTTATTTTTTTTATGGGCTTGAATCATACTTTTACCTAACTTATAGCCACATTGTTTTTTTTTTTTTAATTTGTTGTTAATTTTATGTGAAATACAGCTTAGTTTCAGATCGTCATCATGCTGAATCGACAGGGTTTTTGTGTACATTTCCAGTAGTTCTGCGCATGTTCCGTATAAACATTGTGTTCTGCTCTTCACAGAAAAAGATGAGCGAAAGATACACGCTGTTCTTTGCCAGTTCTGGTTTCTTAAAAGCAAGGGTACAAGGCATTTACTTACCATATTAGTTCGAAATGTTTGTTTCCTTTTTTAGTGATCACACGGTCCAAAGCTCATTTTCCGCAGTTTTTTGCAGGCAAAGTCATCTGTTTAAATCGGGCTTGCGGTTAATGGCGAGATGCTTGTCTCGTCAGCGGTGACCCCCAGATATCCTCCAGCAGGCCAATAGCGAGACGTACTGCAACCTCAAGGAACAGAATAATGGGCATGGGGAGAGCAGGTACCGGAAGCGTTTGTCGGGAATGTCCTCGATGACCAGCAGGTGGTGCAAAACTGCCAATTTTTGTGATTTATTGCAGATAATTAATTTTTGTTGAATGAAATCTATGGCTGCTCCAAGTTTCAAAAATGAACCTCAGAAATTATTATTAATATTAATAATAAAGCCCCTGTTTTTTACTGTTAACCTTACTTTAATACTTAAAACTTCATACCGGGTAGAACTAGACAACCCAGTGAAAACCGTAGAATAGGGGGGGGGGAGACAAAACTTTTTATTAATTTAAAAGGTTTACATATGTAATATTTACTGTAATGGT
>JABFEA020000138.1:27669541-27679967 GCA_019775915.2 Cyphomyrus plagiostoma | reverse complement strand
CCCCCCCCCCCCCCCCCCCCCCCCCCCCCCCCCCCCCCCCCCCCCCCCCCCCCCCCCCCCCCCCCCCCCCAACACTGCACACTTTGTTTTACACCAATATGACATATCAGTACTTCAGAGGGCTTACCTCAAATACGCCCCGTATACAAAGAACAGGCTCATCATCCCTCCATTCAGGAGGAACACGAACGTGACATAGAAGTAGGCGGGGTCCCCCAGGCCTGGCAGGGGAGACAGCGCACAAACACCCTGTCAATACACTCGCCTCCTCCCCCCGGTTAATCCATTTTATAGTAAACATCACTGAGTTGGGGTTGGCCCACCCTCTTCGGAAAAGGTTCCACGGTCAAAAAGAAATAACAGGTCACAGACATCCGGGTTTCGACCAGCACCACATGTGAAAAGGAAACACCGGTGCGGGCAAAGCAAAGGTCACAGGTGATAAACCGTCAAACAAACGCTGGACCCACACCAAAGCCAAACAAGACGTCGCTGCCAAGAGGTTTCCATGGTAAACAGGAAGCGGGGCCGAGTACCTTCACAGCTGTCCACTGCATTCAGCCCCTCCCCCCTGTTCACAGACCAGCACATCTTAGTGGGAATCCCAAAGAAGTCCATTGTACTGGTGTAGATTCGGTACCAGCTGGCCAAGACCACCTAGCAAGACAAAGGGGGGGGGGGGGGGGGAATAGATCATGGTGCTATCAGTGGTGCTCCTTCCTTCCAGTTACCGCTGATGGAATCAGTCAGAGTCCTTCTTACGGCAGCTAAGTGCCTCCATCATGTCTAATTTGCATTTGCATATAAAAGAGACCAGGTAGGCCTCCGAACGGGGAGGAAGGTAGGCCTCCGAACGGGGAGGAAGTTAGGCCTCCGAACGGGGAGGCTCGACTGCCAAGTCAAAGCAATAACGATGAATAAAAAACAACATCCTTCAAACATCAGCCACAAAACCCAACAGTGACCTTTTGGCATCATTTCTGCTGGCGTGACTTTGGCAAATTCAACCGTTCCAGCAGAGTTTGCTGAGCAGCGATGAACAGGCACTGATCTCATCAGATCCTGCTGGAGAACGAACACAGGACAGCCCCAAACTGGTGCATCTCAAACTGGTACAGGTTATACAACACCCACCTCTGGGTACAGGTTGAACCTCTTCAGTGTGTTTATGACCAGCGGGTATTCCGTTAAGCGATCATTCATTATCAAGTGCAGCCCACTGGCAAAAGATGGTGCTTCAATTATGGTCTTAAAGTATGAAAAATAAAGACCCTGCAGAGAAACAGCATGGGAAGAACATGGTGCCATTTAAGCAAAGGTCGACTTTTTGTCACCCCGCCCCCCCCCTCCGTGCCTTCAGGGAGATGACCTGCTCACTTACCATCTCTGTCCGAAAAGCCATCTCTTTCTCCAGTGTTGAAAGATGGGAAAAGTGCCTGTCATTTTCAAACAGGTATGAAAGATGATACCTATGGGAGAGAAAAAAAACACCTCGTTGACTATTTGATTAATGAGTGCTGCCTTGATTAGACTAAAGGTGCATTTTCACATAGTGTTGTTCAGCAATCAACAGGGGTAAATAATGGCATCACCATCACAGAAAAGAACTCACCAGTGCCCCACGCCAGCGACAGCAGCTATAAATAACAATCATAAAAAAAGAATGTTAATTTTCCCCTTCAAATCACCCTTATTACTTGAATAACACAAGTGAGAGGCTTTGTTCTCATCAGATATTCACGATTTTTAAAAAATGAACAGTACTCGGTTTAAAATTCAGAGAATAAAACCGTAGGCTTATCAGGAGTCAACAGACCATGTTTACACATCTCGAGTTTGGCCTGAATACAACCACTTTTAAAATATTATTTTAAACGAAAATGCCAATTTCATGCAATAGAACCCTGTCCACATTTGGTAAGACAATTTTCCACTCCAAGACGAACAGGGCTGAGGTGGTGATCTGCTTAAGTTTAATTACAGCTCAGTAATTATCCACAAGCCCACACGTGGAAGAGTAACTTAACCAGCGCAGTCAGACACCTACACTCATGTTAAATGGGTCACTTTGAGCACAGGTTACTTCGGCAGGGTTTCGCTGGGGGTCCGATTATCAGGTTAACAAATTCGAGTTCCCCCTGATGCAGGATGAGGACACATTTTGTCACGCGTCAAATGAGGGGACTGAAAACTCTGGTAACACTGATTTAAGAACAAATCGTTTCGTAAAACTAGGCTAAATGACTGAGCCTAGTGCCAGAAACTCTTAAAAATGTATGTTCATTTGATCACCCCCATTACTAGCTCGCCGATAATGAAATATAAAATTAAGTATTTATATGCCACTCATTATTGGGAAGAGAAATCGCAGCAATTAAGTAACCAAAACAGCAAGTGATAAGAAAGAAATAAACAGCGTCATTGACGGAAAGTCTTTATTAGCATCCGCGAACCACCATACCGCCCGATCCGCTTCTGGACCGGGCGAAGCTATAACGGGTCAGCGGGCTAGCAGAGAGCCGACACCCCGCTCACCAAGCGCTACGGTGACGGCTGCGGCCAGCAGCGCGGACGCGGAGAGGCCCAGCCTGCTGCGGGAGGACGCGCCGGCGGCGAACAGTCCGTTCCTGCTGTGCGACGAGCTGCAGCCGAAAGCGCCGCCTTTGCCGTCTCTGCCCGAGCGCCTGCTTCTGCTGCCGCTCGGTGCCGAGGATGCGGGCGCGCTTCTCTCCTTGTCCGCGATCTGAGCTGACGCGTCCCTCCCGGGTTGCTTTCTTGCTTTTACCGCCATGTTTTCATACCCCAAATCCGGGAAGTAGTTGGGGGTGGTTTAAAATAAGGGAGGAAGTATCGGTGGAGCTTAGATGGAGCAGGCGTTCAGCTGCTCACTGGGTCCGCTCTCTGCCCCTTTCCCTGCGAAGCCACAACCGTACTTTCCGTACCCGCTTCTTGGAGTCTCTGCCCCCATCTGGAGTCACCCTCCGCGGCCCCAGGCAGCGTAGCGGCTCTGTTCCATTTAAAGATACAGCAGCATCGGCGCCCAATTCTAACTACCTATGAATGTGTTCACATTGATCAAATTCACACGTACTTCATTTATATTACAACAAATTCTTGTTTTTAATGCTTCTATATTATATTAACTAAATGCTCTTCAAGAGATACAGAATTTTCCACTCCGCTCTGCTCCTATTTATGAATAGCCTACTCTAACGGTCTTAAACTGTGATTACACCAACATAATTTCCTTTAAGTATTTACCTTGACTGATAAAATGAGTGCTTTCATGCCTTTTTAAAATGGTTTGTTTAGGTCCAGTTTTGAGTGCTTTAATGTAGACACATCCTTGCTTTTAGAACAAACTAAAAAATTAACCATTTGTTTCTAGCAACTTTTTATCAACCTTTAAAATCTGAAAAAGTTAGGACATTCGTATGGACGTAATGTTTAATTTTACATATAGCCACTAGATGGTGGTATTGTTCTTTTAAAAATAATGTTCCGAAGGTTTCGATTACTGGCACAATTTATGCCAAAAAGTCTATTACAAATGTATTTAGATATACATTACCGAAGGGCAATTGCTAGTCATTAGCTTACTTGTCTTTAGCTTGACTTTACCCCTGGTTTAAAACGAGTTATGCTAAACGGTTTATTTTAGGGTATAACACGTCGCTTGCGTGTTACAGTTTTTTCAGCAGGTTACACGCCTTGACTGAATGAATTCTCCAATTAATCAGTTGCTGACGCCAAGACCGCAGATGCATGTACTTTGTCTACACAATTATAACGCAATACTGTTGTTTTCACACAATTAGTAAACACGATGTACATATTTTCCAAAACTCTACGTGCACATCTTAGCGCGGTAGCACAGCTATCATTGTGAGCACACCTGTTCATTTTGGAGAAATCCCTCCATCAACTATCAAAACACAATGGGCTAATGCAGGAAACATGTATGACCGGTGAAAAAAACACAAACAGCCAAAAAGGTTTACTTGGTTCCCTATATATTCTTTAGTAATTAAACAATGCACAAAGAGGTAGGCAATAAAATGGAACCAGTAAGAGTAGGCCTGCAGTGGGAAACAGGTAGATGAAGAAGTAGAGGATAAGGAAGACGTAAATACATATCAAATTAAATAAGAGCGGTGGCAAGACCATGCGAGAAGCTGGGCAGTGAGTCCAGGCCAATTACAGTAGGTACCCTATACTGTAGCCACAATGCACCTGGTTTCTTAAATGTCATTCTAAGTGTCCTCTGTAATGGCAGTTTCAATCAAAACTACAGTTTTAACCCAATTACATTGTACCTTTATAAATCACATAATCGCCACTAGAGGACACATTTTCTGTTATCGTACACCAGCACTTCACGTAGTTAAGCTACATTTTCAGGAAAGATGCTCATAGTTAAACGTCAGGTGATTAATAACCTATTTAACACTCTGTAGGCTATTGCATTTTGTAAGCAGCACTGATGAAACCTTGAACTACATTCATGCTTGGTTTGCATAAGGTCTAATAAACTGACCTTTGCTGCAGACTGGCTTCAGAGTTATAAATGATTTCCTTTCATTATGTCTATTGGCAAAAAGTAACCGACATGCCTTATTAATAGAACAAAAATACTGCTATACTTTTAAATACTGCTCGTATTCATTTGTATTTACATATACTTTTATTTTGGAGGTGCTTCTACGCAAATAGATATACAAGTGAGGCAAATCGCACAGCGAGGCATTAATGTACGTGGCTATAGGCTGCACTGCCAGTGACTATTAATTTATCATTAATTCCACTTCAAAAAAATGTCACATATTTTTTTTCAAATGACCCACTACAAATAGGTTAACCGAATTTGTTTATGTCCGACCGCCGACCACATAGCAATCCTTTTAATTAAATCCAATGCGTTTAAATTTTATTTTCAACATTTTATAGCTTAAAAATTGTGTAGTGAAACAATATTAAAGACATTATTAAGACAAAAAACGTAGGCCTATACCTCACAACGAACAAGTCCCAGGTTAAAAGCGCCATGTCAGTGAATAATTTCGAATCGGTTTTATATGTTTCTATTTTTGCAAAATATAACGAGTACAACAATGTTTGTTCTACGATCAACTAAAGTATTTAGGCTCAGGCGATAGGAACGCGATTTACGTCGTTGGGTGACTGATAAACAGTGCACATTGTGGGTGATATATATCTTTTTATTGCCTTCCTGAGTGATTGCTACACATACAAAACACAAACGGTAGATGTTCAGGACATTGGGTTGAAAACTATACTAGTAATGATATCTGTCTCTTAAATATAACGATTCGTTATGCAGTATTTTTGTGCAAATCTTAAAATACCAATGCGAAAAACTCACAATTTGGCCAACCAAAACTGATGTTTACCATGTCACTATTTAACAACTTAAAAAAACATAACCTATACTTAGGCTACTTGTTTTCCACGTCACTAGTCTTGTCCTTGGGGGTGGCATGGTGGTACGGTGGTTAGCACTGTTGCCTCACACCTCTGGGACCCAGGTTCTGGTCTCTGCCTGGGTTTCATGTGTGTGGAGTTTGCATGTTGTCTCCGTGTCATCATGGGGTTTCCTCCGGGTACTCCACAGTCCAAAAACATGCTGAGGCTGATTGGAGTTGCCAAGTTGCCCATAGGTGTGAGTGTGCCCTGCGATGGGCTGGCCCCCCACCCAGGGTTGTTCCCTGCCTCGTGCCCGTTGCTTCCAGGACCCCCTGCAACCCAGTAGGATAAGTGGTTTGGAAAATGGATGGATAGTCTTGCCCTTTCAGTTAGGGGCAGTTCCAAGCAGGAGCCAATGACACATGCATGTCCTCCCCCCATGGCTCTCCCATAAATACATGTGCTACTTGGGTATGAAATAAATCTATCATTATTATTTTATTGTTATATATGTGGGCTAAAATTTTGTGCCCTGGCGACAGGCGAAACAAACATGCGCACATTTTCTTGACGGATACGTGGGTGAGTCGCTTCAGTTGATGAAAAGCGAAATTAACGGCAAGGAAAATAATCAAGCTTGAGGAAGCACGACAGTCTAAATAAGGAAACAGAGTTACATATTTGTAAAATGTGATTGCAAAGCACTGCGTAAATACCTTCGGTTTCAAAAATTGTGTTTTGCTTCTTAATGCTCTAGTGTAAGTAAAACTTGGAGAACATTAAGGTCAAATTCATCTGGCCCCTTTACAGACAAGCTGGCCCTAGTCTGCCCCCCTGGACTAGAAGTTTCAGTCGTTGCAGTCGTGAACCCAATTGTAATTGCCATCAGTTATGTAAAGTATCTAGTTAATCATTTGTTCTGCGTACCTTGTAACGGACGAAATTAACTTCGCCTATGTCGTATATCTTAACGCGCAGTTCAGGGCGCTCAGTGGTGGTCATTCTACTCTGCACCCAGGGGTAGTCAACTTCAGTCCTGGCGGGCCGGAGCCCTGTGTAGCTTAGTTCTCTCCCTGTTCCACCATAAATGATTCAGCTCAAGAGCTGTGTGGTAATTAGCACAAGGAGTTGAATCAGGTGTATTAAATGATGGGAAACACAAAAATTTCCCTTTAACATATCTCTGTCACTTGGTGCCGCTGTTTCTTGCAAATTAGTGCAGTGTTTTACATCATAAATGTCTATACTGATAAGACGCTCCTCTCTGTATGACATATAAATTAATTATAGGCCTATCTCACCATCTTTTTATGAAAATGTTGTGCAGTTGTGCAGATTTTAAATTTTTTTATGTGTCAAGAATCAAGTCTGATGGACCAATATAATTATTTTACCACTAACTGAATTGAAGGTTTTAATGCGAAATAATGTATATCGGCAGATTATTAACTGATTATAACAATATTTTTTGTCAGATTACCTGGCGTGTAAATTTACTGTAATCCTGTGTTGTTTTTTCTAACCGTGAACTTGAAATCATGTTTGATTTCAGGTGACCTAAAATGATTCATAACAACATACATACTTGGTTCTCCCACACTGAAATAGCATCTGGTTCATTGGGATTCCCCTTGTGTGGCACTCAGCACCGCTGGGTGACAGGAATCGCTTGGTCATGGGACACCAGGAAGGTGCCCTGATCTCATCTGTTTAGGTTGGCTAGGCGACAGTGACATCATGACAGCTTCCCACCATCTCCACAAACAAACTCCTTGAACCTTTTTCCCCACTTCTGACATCCTTGGTGAGCTTGAAGAGTACTCTCTGTTTGTTTTCACTCGGACAGATGCCGCCATGCCAGGCGCGGGAGTGGCTGTGGCCTGGCTGAGGTGAAGTGCGCCAAGTACACAGTGGGCAGTGCCGGAAAGCTGGCAGACAGGAGCCATCTGTGAACCTGTAAACTGCATGAAGGGGGTATGGGGAGCGATGTTAACCATGAGGCAGAAATAAGCTGTGAGAAAAATAACATCACAGCAAAAATCTCACAAGACCCAGTCAATAGATCCAGCTGGAGGCCAAATCTAGCTCCTTTCATGCCTATTATAGACTCTCACAGTACATTTCGTATTTTGGGTTCCTACTCAAAGTTGAGTCACATAAAATTGATATAAAGTCACAAAATTGATAGTGCTATAGTTAATGTACTGGTGATATTTCATTTTAAGCCTTTCCTCATGCCTTTCTCACACGCAGTGCCCTCTGTCACCACTTGGAGCAGTAGACTATCTATTGATCTGTGTGTTACATCTTATTAGTAATCTCTGGTTTGCAAGTACTGTTCCACTCTCTCTGTAAATAGTTGAAGAACAGCCTGGGTCCAGATTAGTAACTAGCGACATTTAAATACATCAAACTTAACTCTGCTCATTCAATCCAATCGGTTGCTTCATTTAATCAGTACAGCGCAGAGCTCCACAATACAGCTGAGAGTGTAATCAAGCTGAGAGAGATCAGATTAGTATTGAAGATGGACCTTTCATTGAACAAAAGCTAGTATGTAAACTGGAAGTACCTTAATAAAGGTTTTAAGGATAACAAACCTTGCAAACATGACCTTCCCACTATAAACATAAGTGAGACATTTTATTTCAGTTGATTATCTCAGTATCTGGAGAAATAGCTGGAAAACAGTTGCTGCCTAATTGATCAAGAGAACTCCTAGGCACCAAAACTACAGACCCTGATCATTACACTGTAGACACTAAAGCTGATTGGTTGAGAGACTCTGGGACATTTGACTGATTGGCCATGATCCTTTGATTTGATTGGTGGTCTTATCCTACACAAGATCTTTAACAGAGAAAATGTGAATCCAGACAACAATCTTTGATAAAGGCAAATGGAGTCCCAGTAACATGGTGAAGATGGGCAAGATTCAGATGATTGTTGGTGCATATTCCATAATATAGCTTTGACTCACTGTTTGTGATGATTTTCCACCAAAATGAGTCCAGTAATCAAACTAGACCAATCTGCATTGCATCGGCATTATTCTGGACTATTATTTTTACGCATAGAAATATATCACACATTTCCCAATGTTTTTCACAAACATTAAACATTTAAAAAATCAATTAATCTGATGTCAACTACTCAAGTGATTTTTAGAAGTTGCAGAACATGAATACCAAGCAACACTGAAAACAACCATTTCCAAAACATTACAGTATTACATTAGCAAAAGGTTACCATCAACTACAAACGTAACTTTCATTAGAGTAACAGACTTTCATTAAGAGTGAGAAATTCAAATATGATTTCCCAATTTTCTTCTTGCTTACTGTCTTCGTGTCACCTCTAACCTCCAGCATACAGTACACTAAAGTCACTGAACCACAATTAAGACCTTGATTATCCAGCAGAAATCATCCCTCAAGGCATTCTGAGACACCCAGGGCTTGCGTGTTGCCAGGTTAGCATGCTAACACTAGGGGCTGTGCTTATAAAGATGCCCTTGACTTGAGCCTGGTTTCCAGTTCAGAACTAGCATGCTGGTGAAGACGATTTCCAGTAAAACCATTGTTATTCCCCAGAACTTCTCCTAGTGATATGGACTGTGAGTTCATTTGGTACCTTGAAGATGTGCTTTTGAGCTTCAGAGATTCTACTGGCATTCAGGGAGATGTTGTTTCTGGACCTGAACAGCATTGCCATGACCACGGCCAGCTTGCCACTCCGTCACCCGCTGTGCCTAAGCCAAGTTGTTGGTGGCATTCTCGGCATGCCAGACTGAACCTAAATACAGAGTCCAGGGGCCTGATGCCCACTGGGCGCATGAGTGAGGTGCCATCAGAAATATCTCTGCTGTTAGCTCAGCTTGTGACCACACTGAGGGAATTTGTTTTCTCACCAAATAAACGGCAGATTGTGGCCTGTTTTGCAGGGGAAACCGTGGGCCCTGGTGCCGGACGATGACATCCCAGATCCTGGGTACGGTGCTGAGGGCTGCTGCGCTGTAATTCAGTAGGCGGTGGGGAGAGGGAGCTGCAGGGTGTGTGTGTGTGAATGGGCACTGGGACAAAATTCTGAGAAAATGTCCAGACATAGATAATGACTCTTGAAAACCCAGTTTTGCAGGTACATAAACAAAAAGAAAAACCAACTCTGCTTTTTTTGCCTGCTGAATATCTTTGAGCTTGGGTCACTAAGAAGGATTAGGAGTCATGAGCTGCAGTGATGTTGGAATCGTTAGGATGTCCCCACGTGTCAGATGTGTACGCGTGAGCGCATATATATCTTATTCTCTGTTTCCTGTGCTCTGATAAACACACCTTTGATCATGTGCCCAGACAAACCATTTGTAGTCACGTCATGGACAGATATGGCTGCTATCTGAAAACCAGAAAGGGTTCCTCTGGATGGAGTAGCATCGGTCAGCTTGGGAAAATCAATCTGCCCAAAGGCTTTCCACGGTTTTCCAGTTAGTAACAGTTTTCACAGAGAATGGTCAGATGGATTTCGACTTTCAATTATGGGGTGGCGATTTGTTTCAGAGACGTTATTTTTCAAACGACCCTCAATTATTTGGATGGGGGGCACGTCTAACCTAATGGGCAGAATGAGTGAAGTGGAGAAAATGTGAGGAAAATGGAACATGTGTGAAAACCCTCACAAAAGCGAAGCAAACATAAATGAAATAAATAAATAAAACAAAAGACCACAAACAGGCAGAGAAGAGACGAAAGCTGGCTGTCAGGGTGGTGGGGGGGATCTGAAGTGTGAATTGTTGACTAATGTTTATGCGAAGCTCAGTCGGATCAGTGAAGTTTCCCAACCTGCCCCCCCAAACGGCTCCCAGATGAGTGGGACTGGGGGGGGGTAGTGGGGGCACCACATCTGGAGTCCCGCCGTGGCAGTCAGCGGGTGCCAATGTAACTATGAGTATTTGGAAAGACGTCCATGGTTGAGCGGGGTCAGCAATGGGGGTGGGGGTGAGAAGGAA
>JABFEA020000138.1:27637217-27664877 GCA_019775915.2 Cyphomyrus plagiostoma | reverse complement strand
CCCCCCCCCCCCCCCCCCCCCCCCCCCCCCCCCCCCCCCCCCCCCCCCCCCCCCCCCCCCCCCCGCCCCCCCCCCCTGAGGCCTCCACCCATTTAAAGAGGACATATTTACTGGGAAGGCTGTATTGGCCGGTTTTGATTATTGGGGGGGGGGGGGTTAAAATCCCCCATCCCTTATGTAATTTATGTCCATGATACACACACAAAGACATATTCACACATATATACATACACAAAGACATATTCACACATATATACACACACTACTACTTCTGGAGTGTGTTGGTCCTCCCTACTTTCCTGCACAGGACTTGGTCAAGACGTTTGAAAATGAAGGTCAGTAAAAGTGTTTGCTTTGGAATAGCTGAGTACACAGCCAGCATATGGGCCTGACAAAGAGTAAATAAATAAATGCCGGTACAGCCGGCCGCTTTCCCAGGAGAACGATCCCAGGCGGCGCTGGGGAGGCGGTGCGGGGGTGACGCCCGTGCTGTCGGCTCCTCCATCCCTGTCTCCGCAAGACCATGAAACAGCAACAGTAACAGGGTGTCGTCTTTGGCCTGGAAAAAAACAAACCATCATAGCTCGTAAAATGGCAAATTACTTACAGCCACATAAAAAGGTAGGGAAGAAGAAAACAGCTCGGTGAGAAAAAAAAAATTGGACTTTTCTTTTAGTGCTAAGGAAAGACAAAATCATCCAAGAAGGCTCAAAAAGGCAGTAGGGAGGTCAACTTCTGAGTTCACAAGGCAGAGTGAGACCTTGTCACCTGTGTACTGTGGGCTTAGATGCTGTTCAAAAACTGGCGGCCGTCATTTTACAGAAGCATGATGTCAAAGCAACGCTGCTTAAGCGAGATGCCAGACAATTAATGCAGCGACCTTGAGCAAATCTTCCGAGCTGCATTAGTCACTAACAGCAAAAAAACCACTGAAGCAGAGCTGAAAATGAAACAGTTGCAAGTTTCAAGCATTTTCAGCATCAGTCAGTCCCTGTCCCTGAATCTCGGTGTTTCTGTTAGCAAAGCATTACCTGTATTTCTGTGTATGTGGGGACCAAATTTCCACTCATTCATTTCCTAAAGAAATGAATGAGCGGTCCCCACAAAGATATGAGTACAGGTGTATGTGTGTCCGTGTGTGTGTGTGTGCGCGCGTGTGAACAGATGTATGGCAGAGATCAATGTATCATATGTGTTTGTTAGATGGAGTCAAGAGACCCTGGATGTGTGACACCTGTTGATCAAACAAAGCCTGCTGTCAACCGCCAGACCTTCTGAAATTCTCAAATCTGCCAGACATATAAAGAGAAGCTGTTGTCCTCCATGTTCTCCCAGATGAGGCCTGCAGCCCTGTAACACGATTAGCTGATTATGGTGACCTATTGTCGGCCAACGCACAAAGAACGAGGCCCTTCTGTGGCAATCCAGCTGGTCCTGTCTCTCTAATGGAGGGGAGCTTTGGACGTGTCTCTTTATATGTCCATCACAGACTGATAATTAGGCAACTAAGAAGAAGGCCAATGTGGGTTTTAGAAGGGGTTGGGTTTGGTTAGGCTCCAACTGAGCTTCGTCTATAGGACACACTTTTACAACCCATTCCTTGGCCAAAAAGCCTTCGTCCCTGTCCCTGCTGGATCCCAGGGAGGAGCCGTGAGACACCCCTAAAGAGCTGGGCTTCACAGAGAGATTCCTCTGGCTGTTTAACCTCCTAATTATGAGAAACTTTCTACATAAGCGGTTTACTGACAGAATGACCCCAGCCACTCTTCAGGCAACCTGGAAAGCCAATTATTTTAATTAGCGTGCCAAGAGCAGAATGAAAGCCCATGGTGTTCGGCCGCTTTAGAGACACACACTCTCTGCAGAAGTTCCTCTGTCACCTGTCAACACTCAGACGCTTTCATCTGTCTGCTTCTGAGGGCATTAGGGGATTACCGGGCTCCGTGCGAGGTTAAAGGCACGATGGCGGCCTTTCTCTTCACGGTCTGCTGGATCTGGGGGGTTACAGGTTTTTCGGTCCTAGTTAAATATTACGTGAATGTATTTAACACTGTACTTTTAATCTGCAGAGTATTTCAGACAATTCCACAACCCCACCTTTGATCTTCGGTGCGAGCAAATGTGTATTTTTCTCTGTATGTCTGTGTATATTTTCACATGCCATGTCTGTGACTTCATGTGTCTGCATTTTGTGTATATCTGTGGTTTGGTGTTACTTTATCTGCGTTACTAGGTGGGAGAGGATACCCGTGTGTTTGCACGTGCGTGTGTGTGTGTGTGTGTGTGTGTGTGTGTGTGTGTGTGTGTGAGTGTGTGTGTGTGTGTGTGTGCGTGCGCGTGCGTGCGTGCGTGCGTGCGTGTGTGTGTGTGCGTGTGTGCGTGCGTGTGCATGTGTGGGTCTAAGGCCCACCTGTCTATCACAGCCTGAATGCCACACGCTCTCCCTCCTTAGTGCTCCTGCTTGTTATTCTCTTCTTCTGCAAACAGCGAGGCGCAGGCTTGAGCCGGGAGCCTCACAGGTAGAACCACTGCTGTAATGGCTTCTTTCAGCACCTTAGAAACACGGGGCCCTGCGGCCATCTTTCAGCGGCTTGGCTCAGACCAGGTCTCAATTAGCGGTTTATTATTGCTGGGGGATGGGGGCAGACCTGGGTGCTGAGTGCCAGCAATGCAGAGGAGATCTCTGCATTGGGGCGAGAGGCTATCCTCTGGGGCCAGTAGGCGGCTCAGGGGGAGGAGTCAGGGGGAGGAGTCAGGGGGAGGAGCCTTGAGAATGACACCTGTCACTCATGTCAGAGGCCACCGTCGCCATGTGGGATTCTGTCAGCCTCTGGTGAATCACATTTTGTCTGTCTTCAGTTTAGATACAGCAGAAGCTATTCAGAATGCTGCACTATCTGATCCCAGTACAGTGAACATTGTGAATGACGACATGCAGCAGCATCCGTACGTAACACTATTAAATGGACCATAAACTGAAGGAAGAGCCATTACTGAGCACCATGATCAGGATAGACACTGAATGAATTCCAGCTTCGTCGTTCTAAGTGTACATATGAGTTTTCTTATATTGAAATAATCAGCTACAGTAATTTGTGGAATCCTGGCTCGTTCGCAACCTGAGTAAAGTTATCCAACCCGCTGCTGGAGCTTGTCCTCCGCTGGGGGGTCCGATGCTCACAGGATGTGCGTGACGTTCAGGAGTGGCAGAGAGGAGCTCCGCTTGCGGGTGGCAGGGTGAACATCTGAACCAGGGCTCAGGGCAGTGCAGGAACCGAGAGACGGCTGCAGATCCAGTCGGGGGAAGGCGCTTTGCTTGGACGCGCACGTTTGCGGTGGCGTCCTGGTG
Source organism: Cyphomyrus plagiostoma (assembly GCA_019775915.2). Taxonomy (NCBI): domain Eukaryota; kingdom Metazoa; phylum Chordata; class Actinopteri; order Osteoglossiformes; family Mormyridae; genus Cyphomyrus; species Cyphomyrus plagiostoma. The sequence goes on along the minus strand of JABFEA020000138.1, from coordinate 27,661,528 downwards.
CGGACCACAAACGCCTCCCGCCTTCATTAAAGCAATTAGCAGTTTTGTTTGGTTACTTATGGTTATGTTTAGGGCTGGGCTAGGGGTTAAGGTTATCATAGTTAGCATTAGCCCATTTTGACAGAGCTGGAAGCCAGATGTACACTGTAAGTAGCGGGAGGTTTTTGAACGTGTAATTGTCACCACATCTATTACTCAGCAGTTATTATCTTTGTTGAGACACAGTATGGCTGAACCCTGACATACAGTTACACAGCCCATGTGCACACCCACACACACACACACACACACACACACACACACCAGCACTGCTGTCCGCTTCCCTCCCAGGCTCCTATCTGCCAATGTGCTTGTAGAGATATTGTTATCATTCCATTTGCCATTTACATTTTCCCTGCTTGACATAATTGAAAAATGGATGCTCTTATGAAAATTAAACCTGCGCTCCACCCGGGCTACTGTAACCCTGTTAAAATGTAATGAGATTCTTTATGCGACTTCTTGTGATTTTTTATTAAATAGAATATCAGTATGACTAATTTCCCCCGGCCTAAATGTAGACGAGGACACGGCATTATTGATAGGCCGGAGCGTAAGTGCTCTCCTCTAGCGGCTCTCTAATGGCCTAATAATACATTATACCAGTATCAGTGGGCCTGTGGCTTCCAGTGCTTATTGTCATTATTGAAAACACCTGGGTAAACCATTCATCAAGGTTAAATCAAGAGGGCCCATTTGTTCATTAGCCTGTCAGTAAACATCTTCATTTAGCCGGGGGCCGTCTCACACTGAGGGAGAGTCCCGAGCTGGCCTCGGCATGCACCCCCACACGTACCCCCCCCCCCCCCACAGCGGATATGACCGCTCTCGCCCGTGAGGAATGACGGAGTAAGCCGAAGCTGGCCGCAGAGAGCTCGTTCCGGGAACGGTGTGGATCTGCTTGTTTACTTAACTTACTTACCGAGCGTATTTGTCCTATGAATGATCGTAGTGCGAGGGGAACAGGAGGGGGGGGGATTTTCAATCGAACTGGTGCCCGGGATTTAACTTGATGCAGTCTGTTTTTGGCATATATATTAAGTAAAAAATAAGCCTTCGTTCTGCAAAGGAAAAATTAACTAGTCAAGGCAGTGGAGGAGGGGTTATGGAGGAACAGGAGTCCCATGTACCTCTGGAGGCCTGCTAATGTTCATGAGATAAATAAATAATTTGGAACTGCTGTAATTGTGTAACCATGTTGTAAGTAAGATGCTGTTTCACTGCACTGAAAGTCACTGAAAGTAATTTGTAGGCAAAAAATAACTATGGCATGTAAAATGAACAATGGGGGAAGATTTTACTAATAATTTATTGAAATAAGAATCAATAAACCTTCCACAGTTTAATTCTCCAGAGTGGCCACCCCCTCCCCAGAAAAAAAAAAAACAATATGCCAGATAGTGAAAAAAAAAGTTAAGACAATGAACTCTTGGTATTCATCCAAAGCTGAAGTGATCGCGGCAGGGCGCTGGTTCGATATTTCTTTAAAAAAAAAAAACTATGGTGCGGTTTTTGATCGCCCGCAAAGCTAAGAAATAAGAGGCCACATAAGTAGTTTTTCAGCTCTTTAATTAATCTTCACCTGCCAATATCATTATCTCCTCCCTAATCAACGACGGTGACTATGAATAATTGTCTTCGGTTAGGTTCAGACCCAATGTAGCACGTCGTTGCTCTTCAGCATTTTTCGGCCTACCGCCTCTTTAACCTGAAATTAGGTGTATTTACACATGTACCTGCTTACACGGCTCTACCACTCTATCCTGCTGAAGCTCTTAATGTCCATGAGGAGAAGATGAGACTGTCCTCACTGAGAGGAGAGTGCTAATGATGAGAGGTCTGGCTCGTGGGAGAACAGGAAGCGGAGTTGGCCATCTATGGGACAGGGTAACACCGTGAGTTGGTTCCCGCAAAGTGTGGCGGGTTGCCTGTGATGACACTAGGAGGAGACAGCCAGCATGTAGAATGGGAACAGTAATCAGGGTGACCTGGCTAAGCCGTCCCATCCTTCTAGGAAATTTCATGTGCATTTATATCTAATTGTCTTAATTATGTGTACTCTGGAACAAACCCCTATGCATTTGAGAAGGACACCCAGAGGAACTTGGAATCCTACAAGGCTAGCAGCATTTATTCCTGCGATCTCCAGTTTGCCCAGGGCAAACTGCTGGGTAATTTTGAATCCATTTTCTCCTTAAATTCCAGGCATCATGCAGGCAAAAAAAACCTACCTCAGAATCCTGCATCATGTTCCAATAACATTTCAGTTGGCTGTTTCCACCTAGAAAAAAATAATAAATTTTGTATTAAATAACTGAAAAACATACTGAGGATACAGACTATAATATGTCAGATATTCAGTGCATGTTTTTATTGAGTTGTGTTTTTGTGCCATGGTCTATGTCAGTGTTTCTCAAACCTGTCCTCAGGGACCCTGAGACGGTCCATGTTTTTGCTCCTTTTCAATTCGCAGGGAGTTGGGAGGGAGCAAAAACGTGGATGGCCTGGGCATCTCCAAGGACTGGTTTGAGAAACACTAGTCTGTGTAATGCATGTCTGTCTTTTGTACCCAGGGTTGCCATAAAGGGGGTGGGGGGGGGGGGAGTTAGGGTGAATCGAAAGGCCCTCACAAAAATACTTTAAGTAATTGTATTGATCTGGGTTGGGGGCCTAATACAATATGCTTTCATGGGGCCCAAAAATTCTAGCCGCACTCCTGTTTGTATCTGTCTTCACACTGCATTTGCATTAAAATAAAGAAGTGAAAAAATTGAAATCAAGGAACCATGAAAAATTCTATGATATGTAAACCACATGGCATGAGCACAAATACTGTTAATTGCTAATTGGCTTAGTTAAACTTCTTGATGACAGGAAGGCAACAAGCTGAAACTTCGGAGGGGCAAAGCTGTCGTGTCCTTGAGTCGGTGCTTAACTTGAAGCCCCGGCTTCGCTGTCAGCTGTGAGTCGCTTTAATTAAAACGAATGTTCCTCAGCCATCAGCACTGAAGATGTTCCCACAGCTGTCAGAAAACACCTCGATCACCCGCCTCCGCTTCTAGGTTCCCCCCCCCCTCCACCGGAAGGGCCTGTCAGTCTTAAAAAGGATGGATGTCAGTTGACTGGAGCTGGGGGTGATTTCCTGGGGAGCGCTGGGCAACAGGGGGTGGAGTGACCCATCAATCACTGGGCCCTTGGCCCAGACCTGCTCTTGCAGTTTTTATTTACCTAAACAGCTGGTGAAATCAATGGCACGCTTTATGGACGATAATTCCTTGGTAGAGGGGAGCGGAGCCTCTTGCAGCAGACAGGCACCGATTCATCTCAGGCTACCCAGCATGCCTCTTTGCTCTCTCGTTCATTCTCTCTCTCGTTTTCTAGACAGCTTGGATTCAGGCCTTTGAAGTGCTGGCAGAGAAGGAGACCGAAACCCAACTTGTTATGGGAAACTATCACACAGATGCAGCAAAGTTCTGACCCCTTGGACTCCGCCAGCAACCCCAGGGAAACGGGCCAAGGGGAAGAACGGGCCACGGGCCGGGAGGAACGCAGTGTGTCTTGGGCAGAACCGCCCTCTGCGGTGAGAGCTTCAGTTGGAAACGGCTCATTTCCTCCAGACGTGGCTGCCAGGAAGCTGCCCGTTCACCAATTGTGCCGAGGAGAGTCCCAGCCAAGTCCGCCGGGGCCCAGACCGCCTCGGCTCCCATCATGCGTGATGCGCTTGTCAAATGCCGCTCCATGATGAGGAGCCGTTTGCCGCTTAACACAGAGGAAGGTTTTAATCGACCAACGATCTGAACACATTAAGGCCTCTTGTTCCAAGGCTGAAGGGTCTCACTTATTTATTTAACTTAAAAGAAAAACACAAGCCGCTAAACGTCACAGGTGCTCTGACAGAACTCGACGAGATGTGAGACGCTTGTGGAAAAACATGAGAGGAACACACGCTTAGTTAGTCCACTGGTTTGAGTCCTGCCTGGGGCCGCGTCGGAGGAAGTGTCCCTGAAAAGCGCCCCCCATGCAGGGCTGCGGTAGAGATGCGGTGTTGACGCATTGATACCGCCCCCCTCCTGCCGGCGGCCTGTAGGCACAGAGTCGTGATTCACATGGGCGGATCGCCACGCTGGTTTGGGAGAAGTCTGTCTATCAGTGGCTCAGCCTGGGAGGTCAAGGGTCACAGACCAAAAGCAAACAAACAGCCCAGCTGGTGGCCCACGGGTACTCTGGCTGCTCCCCCCCGGCCCCCCAACTCAACACACACACACCAGCACTCGCAGGCTGACTGCCCTGGCGATGGTAATGCATGCAGGGAGGTCTGGTCTGTGAAGTGAGGCTCTCCCAGACACTGCTAACACTGCCTGTGGGCTTAGAAGTGCGCTCCAAAAGTCAGTTGACACGTCCTTCACAAAATGAGCAGAAACACAGGACCCCTCCAAGGACCAGCTGAGTGAACAACCAAATGATTTCACCAGTACCTGTTATTCTAGAGTTGGTGGTTGAAAATATTGAATGGAGAAGCTGTGCGTTTGATTGTCAAATATAGTAATGTGGACTGTATTATTAATTTCGCATACAATTAGACAGGAATCCTTTGGAAAGGTATGTTGACAAGGGAGAGAATGTCGTCTACACAGCCAAACCTCTGATTCAAAGTTCCTTCCATTGAACTTCAGATGATGCAGTAAATGGCCTCTAGGGGGAGCACTGTATCCCTAGGTGAGCAAGTAGGCTGTGTGCTAATTCTGGGCTCTGTGAGGGGTGCCAAAGGGGGAAGGGGGAGCTGATAGACATTCATACAGGCATTAAATGAGCCTTTGCATTATTTATTCATAAGGCTCTTAAGAACATTTTACTTTCTCTTCATTAATCTACCACAATTACTCAGAGGGCCTTGCAAGATTTATTTCCTTATCCAAAATAATTTTCTTTACCTTAAGGTTTCACGTGTTTGTACAAACTGATCACTGAAGCCATCTGGGCAGATTGAGCTCACAATAAAAAGATCAGGAAACCATGCACTCGTAAAGATCAGTAACGACACGGTGCTTTTAATGTGACACCAGATTGATAAGGGCTTTATTTGTCAGATTTGGCTAGCAATACTTCACTGCAATCTTTACTTTCAGTGCTGCGTAGTGCAGATTTTACAGCTGATTCTGAAAATCCACCCATCTGGTTATTCAGTACAGGGTTCAGGCAAGCTGATAGTGCATCTCAGGAAGCACGGGGCACCTTGGACCTACTCACATTCACATTCCAGAGACACCCTCTCAGCTAGCTGAATGTTTTTGGACTAAAATTTTGCAAATTAAACTCTCAGCCATGTGTGTGGCATGCGTCCATACAGGAGTAGGAGATATTTTATACGGCTTCTTCTGATTGAATAATTAAGTTTAAACTGATTAAAACAATTTTAACCTCATTTAAAATAAGTATTTTTCCTGGTACATGCTAATGAACGTGATTATTTGATAATCCTCTTAATGTGATCGAAGGGTTTGCTGGGATCAGGACCAAAGGTAATTACTGAAGCAAATGAACAAAAACACATATTACAGGGGATTATATATAAATTAATACACACAGAAAAAGTTAGCAATGACAGTTTTTATTACATACATTATAAGCACTAATCATTTTGTCTACAACCACTGTTGAATTGCATATAAAATTCTAGTTAGGTACTTTTGTGTACTAAGGTCATTTAAAGGTCAAGCAGGGTCAGTGCTCTTGACCAATCAGCAGTCAGGAGAGCATATGTGATATCTGGCCCTATAAAAAACACACACAAGCACACATACGTCCAAGATACGTTTAACTCCGTGAGGAATTCCCATTGGCCCCCATTTTAATACATTTACCGGTAATTATCGCTGACCCCACATCAACAAAAATAGATGGAAATTATGACAATAGATGGAACTGGCAACAAATGACAAGTTTCTACACTTTATATTTTTCTCATAAGTAAACAACGTTTTCAGGTTTACACAGGACAGCTAAATGAGCCTAGATTTGCACTCCCACACAAAAGCGCACATAAGCAGGTCTGTCTTGGCTGAACGCTGGGCTTTCCTCGCCCTTCCTGCTGCAGACAGATTGGGGAGGCATCTTGTGTATAATAGCAGTGTGCAGTTGGCTTATTTTGTCAACTGGTGTCTGCTTATTTGGCCTGAAGGCGGTGGGAGGAAAACTCACCAGCTGTTTGTGTAGACTGGAGGTTGGCCAGTGACCCCAGGTCCGGCACTCATACAAACCTCACATATATCACTTGTCTTCTCATATATAAACACAGTCGCATAGATTCTCATCTTCTATACATCTACATGCACATGTATTTGCAGCCATACTTTAATGTGCACACAATCAGCTGATGAGGATTCTTCAGTTCACGGTCTCATAGCCCTCAAAGTCGCATTCACCCAGCCACACTATGGATAAATCTACTCACTGTTGTGACAGGAAACCCCCACGGGGAATTATGGAGAATCTGTAAATGTGCAGCCAGACAGGAACACTGGGGCATGAGGCCGGGACACGGGGCCACCGTTTGATCAGAACGCAGATGGTACAGGCGGCCGTGACAGTGTATAGCACACCCCATAGAAGCGGATGGAGGAGCAAATCTGCTGGGATGTATTCCCCAGCTATTGGGGACTTTATTGAGTTACTGGTTTGCCATGGCGAAAATGGAATACCCAGTGCAATTGGGAGCATGACGATTCAACACACGACAGTGTCACTGGGGAGAGCGAGTACTCCTGCTCATCTTCAACCGGGCCAGTACAATGGGTAAATGCTATAAAGCTCACAGTTGTTTTTAAGCAACTAAATGTTTAAGCAAATATGGTCTTTACCAGCTAATTGTCCTGTATGCTGCATGGACCACAATCTTATCCAGCATAAGTGTCTGGAATTAATCTGGCAGTTTTGGCAGCGAGTGGAATCGAACTACTTGTTCATTATGTGCCGCCTATAAAAGGTTTCTCTGCTAGACAAGTCTGTCACTTTGAAGCCCGGGGAAAGTATTAGGCTGGAAGCCGGTCGCCCCACGCATGCTGCATCGAACGCGCCGTTTACATTTGCCTGCTGCCTTGACAATTAAATTTCATGTCACTTCACACGCCAAATAAAAAGGGGAAGGAGGCAGGACAGGCCACGGGGGCCACTGTCTCCATCGCCCCCGGCAACGGCGATGAGGGTCAGAACGAGAGGAGGCGGACGGCAGCGCCGTCAGGGCGGTGGCCGCCTGGGCTTAGTCAGTCAGCGCCAGATCACGGTGGCTGTGAAAAAAAGAGAAGAGGGAAAAAAACATATCTCACCGCTTGCAGGGCAGAAACTCGGATGGGAGGGGGTGTAATCACATTACCCGAGAAACTTTTACTTATGGCTAATGGAATTCGTTTAAAATTGAACCGGTTTGATGTAAACTGATTTGCATTGATCCAGATATGTATAGAGCCAAAGTCAGTCTATCTATTTTGTGAGGGAATTAGAGGTTGTGAGCCTATAGTGCCAGACTGTATAATCCTACGTTAAAGGATCAATATCATCCAGGCTGCTTCTGGGCCGCTCCACGTATGTCCATCTCATATTTTTCCAGTACATTCCGAAGCACGTGGGAATCGGACTCCAGTCCCTGGCGTAGCTTCTGGTGAGCAGGCTCATCTGAGGCCTGGTTTCTACCCAGTTCATGCCCAGCCATTAAACCAGGCAAACAGGGCTTGGAAATGTGGATATGTTTAGTCTGACATATTCCTCTTACATAGCCCTGTGACTGCCCCTTTGGAGCGCAAAGAGGAGACAGGCATGAGAGGGAGACAGGCAATCAGCCTGGCTTCACTAGAAGAACTACGGGCTGTTTAGCCACAGATGCTACCTACCCACTGTCAAATACATGAGCCTTATCCCTGTTCCCCATCCTGGAGGTCACTGAGCCCCCCATTGGTTTGTGGGTCCAAGGCAGATGCAATGACATCGGTGATAGGCAGCAGGAGGTAAAACTGATGACTAAGAAGGCCAAATATGAGATTATCCCTTCCCGAGTGCCGCCCACCCACCCCCCTGTGCCACTCGGTAAAACGGCCCCTAAAAAGATAATAACCTTACAATTGCTTTTATAGGGATTGAGTTATTTGATTAGAGCCCCATGAAAGAATTGCGTTGCTCCTTTTGTGCTCTCAGACTTTGGGAACAAAGCCATTCTTCCAGCCTTCAGCGCTCCGGGAAGAGCCTCGTGTTAGGGAGGTGACGGGAGGGGGGGGGGGGGGCAGGGGGTGCTGGGAGCCGGGGGGGATGACTCCTCGGAAGCCGGAGAGACGGAAGCAGAAAAAAAGCAGGCGTGTCTCATGGGCCAAGTTTGAAGAACACCTGAGTTTTGAATGAATGAGTTGGAGCTTATGAAATCGTGAGATGTAACTGGGTTATAATGATAGATGTCTCTGGGTTTCCTTCTCGATGAGGCATGCGGTAGTTGAAAACCTGATCGCCTGATAGGTCAGTTTAACCGGCTTTTATCTGATTCGATTAGTGAAAAGGCTGACTGTAAGAGAACAGTTTTAACTCGCACAGAATAGGCACCATTTCCCTAGCCTGTGCTAAAACATTCTTTTCCTCTCCACCAATGAGAGGACTGTTTATACATGTGACTCTCCACCAATGAGAGGGCTTTTGAAGCCCTGGACTGAGAAGGGAAATGATATCCCTGTAGCAGCTAAAGTTAACTGGACTTCAATATCTTGTTGCATTTTTTATTGATATTTGGTTAATCTGACTGGTTTACATTGCTTGCATTATAGTTACAACAAGTAGAGCATTGCACTAACAACGCAAAGATTTTGGGTTCAAATGCCAGGGAGCATGTATAAATTACTACCCTTTCCTGCACTGTAGGTTTCTTTGGATAAAAGTGTCAGATAAATGAGGTAAATGTTGCATAATTGTAATTCTGTCTCTTCGTATGGTTGTGTCATTGTAATGGTTTAAATTGTAAAGGCAAATATACTTGGAATAAACAAAGTGATGCTCAGCCCCAGGTTTTCCATAGGGAATTATCATTTGGGAACCCTGACAGGAATCTTTCTTACAGGAATTCTGTTCCACTCCCTGTGAATCAACAGGCTATGTGGTGGCACCATTTTGTCCAAAGGGCATATGCATACACCTGTAACGCCTGCAGGTATCTCGCGAGCAGGTCCATCTGGAGGAATGAGGGCGTATCAGTAGTTTTGCGATAGTATGTTTGGAGTGTTTAAGCAGCTGCAAGGTGCTGACAGTGGGCCGCCTGGTTGGCGGTCTGACGCATTTACAGAAACGTCGCTTGCCTTTGATATTCATGAACGCCAAAAATGTGATGACACAGCTCTGCAGTTGTTCGCCGAAGATTCGCAGGGAATCGATAGGTGGCTTGTGACAAGCATTCGGACCTTGAGCGGGGCTTTCGATCAATCCAGACCCTGCAAGATATGAGCACCTGACAAATGATCAGGGCGGGGGCCTTGCGGCAGAGCCTCACCTTCCTGGACCTCAGTCGGCCGTTTAATTGTGCAGCTGGTTAATGGAGCCGTATCGAACCATGGGGGGACTTAACACTTATCATTCTGCAATGTGCACTGTGCTCCGCTCCCATCTACATACCACGACCCCGTGCCGCCCCCAATCCCTTTAGGTGCTCATCGGCGGCCCACCGTCAGGAACGCGTCGCTCTGCTTTCCATCTCGCACACGAGCGGACGGCACAAATGTGCCAAGCTACACATGCACAGGTGCTGCGATGTTGCATATCGCAGTGCCTGAGTATTTGCATGCACACGTAATAATTCTGCACAGGTGAAACTGAAAAAAAACATGCAAAATGGGAACATTTCAGAGGACGACGAGAAATTTCTGGTTGCTCGTAGAGAATGCTGCTTCCGCTGTGATGTGAAGGCCTCAAGTCTGCTTCATTAAAAAGGAATCTTGATAAATTGATAAAATTTCATGTAGCGAAGCTCCCTAATAATTAAAGCAAAATAAGGTCTTGTGCTTTTACTGGATAGTTTTTCTAAAAACATCTGCTGCAAAAGTTCCAAGCCCTGGAGAGTGATGACTCATTTTTTCCTTCTTAAAGACATAATTTTCTTTTGGCCATTACTTAAAAAAACATCCTAAAGTCGGAAGTCAGGGGGTTGTAAAAACCTCCTTCTCACAATACCAAGTAGGCTCTGTGGCCGATCAGGAACCGCAGGTTCCGTTCTTCACAGCTCCGGCACTCCTGCGGTGACGTGTTCTCTGTTCTGCCTGCCTGCCACAATACCTGGATGCCGAATGTTACGAGACCAAACACGCAATGAATCAACCCGGCCAGTTCCTTGCCAGCCATATTAGCTAGGGAATTAATTATGGTCCCAGGGGATCTATTTTTGCTAAAGACTGGAGGGAGACAGGGGCCATAATTCACACTGGCTGTGCTGCGGTTGTTGTCTTCAGGAAGGATCTGAGGAAATCTGTCTGGCAGGAAGCCCTAGCTGCTCCGCTAACACAACGCGGCGCAACATAAAAATGGAAAGTGACGGCTGAGCGACAGGGGCCAGCGATGCCGGAGGTCCAGGCCACCCAGTGTCCACTGCAACCGACATCAAACAAATCGCAAATTCTCATTATGAATGTTGCTGACTCAGTTCACCCACATTTTTGCCGTAGATCACAAGAATAAAGTGCTTTTTTTGGCCCAGCAGAACTAGCACTGTTAAGTGTTTTTACAATAATAATCTGTAAAATTAGAAAGGAAAAAAATGGCATGCCTTTCTGTTCCTTTTTAGGCAGTGTCTGTCCAACATGCGGACTACAAGTCTGCCGCAGGTTAGCCATGCTGAACTCAAGCGATAAAAGCAAAGTAACATTAGCTTTGGCTAACGCAGCGTTTCATCTCTTGCTGCTACAACCACAGCAGTAAGGAAGCGGAAATGAGTGATAAATGGAGGGATTTGAACTCAAGCCTCAATGACGCATACTGGAGAAAGATCACCTTCTCCTTTTCCCTATTGGTGTCCTCCAGAGCCTGCCGCAGTTCATTAGCAGTTTCACAGCTAACTAACCGAATGCATCCAGCTAGAGGAGAAGCAGGCAAGACGTGTTATTTATTACGTGACCTTGAAGAGGATTCACTCAAGACAAAGTGACTACTAGACTCATGCCTCTGACGGGGCGAAAAGGTTTAATCCTAGATTTGTTGTTGCTGCTTTAGTTGTTGAGTGTGCAAAGCACAAGTGAGAGATCGAGTTTGCATCTACACTCTACAGGAAGGAGATGAGCAGCAGCATAGGTCTTTTGGGGGGGGGGGTCACAACATGATAATTTAAAGCTGCGTTTATTGGAGGGGTTGAATGAATCCAAATTAAACACTGGAAGTGGGGGTACCCGGCCTGCCGATCCGCCTGGTTCCTATGCCTCTGGAAATGAAAGGTGGAATCCCGGGTTCTCAAGAAACTTTCACGCCAATGTTTATGTAAGATGTTCTAATGATGTTTTATTGACCTGCGTAGCATGTCGCTGGTGTTGCAGTAGCATCAAAGCGAGCGCCAGAAGAACGGCAAGAGGAGAGCGAGGAGGTCTGCCATGGAGCAGGGAACTAACAAGCAGCTCTGAATCAATCAAGTGTCATGCTAGCTGGTCAATCAATCGATGCGTTGACCTCCGTGTGTGGGGGACCATAACAGACAATGTGTCACACAATATGAAGAGCATGAGTGGCGAAGGAGTGCTGAAAGGATGCGTGTCTCACCAGCATCGACGCAGAAGGACCAGAATTTGCTCTGGGGTAGTACCGCGCTCATAATCTAAGGTATTGAAGTGTCTGTGCGGGATGACATTACAGTGGCATAGCGTAGCCTGGCTGTGATGCGAGTGCTAAGAAAAGCAAGCGCGGGTTACGCCGAGCTGTCCTTTGCTAACATCCATCTTAATGAAAAGCGCACATTTTGGGGGGCTTTAGAAGCACTTTAGGCAGAGAGGACAGGCCTGGGCTGTTTCAACGGCACCCCATCCACGGCTGATCTGCTGCCCAGCCCCCTCAGCCAGGTGCTGACAGCACGGGACGTTCAGCTCACCCTCCATTAAGAGAAAGCCCTCCCTTTCCTTCGCCCTCCGTAATTAGGCCGCTAATTTCGGTGATGGAACATCGAGGGGGGGTGAGCACACAGCCTGCGATGGCAGATCATGCATATTAGATTCCACAAATAGTGCCCACCCCACCCAGGACACAAGGACCCCCCCCCACCCAGCTTGCTGTGATACCCTGATCCCAGACCCAGTCCGTAAACGAGGGCCGCCCACAAGCAGACACAAGGTTCCACTACAGAGAGCTGAGGCAGATCCGGGTAGCATGGTCCTGAGTCTGGGTTCAGTTTTCGGGTAGTTTGCAAACCCTGCAGACTATTTGTAAGGTACCAAAACTGTTACTTGCACGTTAATGTGTGTGCATACTTGTTTCAAATTGAAAATCTCACTCCAGCCGGCTGACCAAAGTTGGCGGCCCTGCGATGGACGGGTGGAGCATCAGTTTTGTGGTCCATGCCTAGGTTTTGCAGACTTCCTGTTGATAAATGTCACCAATGTTCAAACGTAGCACAGTGCCTAGATGCCGGTTTTGTTAGCTCATCCTCACAGTGTAGGTTTTAGGGGAAAAATCAGATTGGGATAAATTAGATTAGTGGTCTAGTTAGGCTAGATTAAGATGTCAGATGCAATTTCAACAAGGCGTTTGTCTTATTCTCCCTCAGAATGACATTGTGTGTGGGAACAAAGGAGGTGCATCTGTCACTGCTCACAGGGAGGTGACGTCTGACGTCAACATGTGGCTGCAGCGCCCTTCAGCCCATCCAGTGTCTGGAGATTATTACTTTCTCTGGTTCCAGGAGAGAAGCTGTCTCGACTCAGAACCCTCCCCCCGGCCCTCCCCACCCCAACGCCATCGACTGGTGTTTCATCACACAGCACAAATCAGCCCTAAATCAATTTCGGTTTGATTTCTCACCAGGACCTACCCCAGAAGATCAGCGCTAGATCATGCAGCAGCATCTGGGCTGTGGGTTTGTTTTGGCTGCTATCTTGAACGCCGTTTCATCCACGGTGCATCAGCTTGTATTACGAGCTGAAGAAATGCAAGATCCTGTAATCATTTCATTTGGATGAAGGAATCGGTCAGGACGACCACAGCAAACCAAACTGTAGCAAACAGCTGAATGAGTGATTAAAACTGTGCAGCATTAAACTTATGGTTGTGGTTTTCTTGTAAAATTACATTCGGGAGCGAGATACATCTGCAGAGATGGTTGGTGCTCAAATGTGCGGAAATTCAGTTTTATTCAATGGCAGAGTCACTTTCATGAAAAGTTGGGGATGACATCTTTCCTTTCATGATTGTATTTCCTCTTCTTATCTCTTTCCTGACCCTCTGGCCAACGGGTCCCAGTGTTTCCTGGGAATTATGGGTTGGGTATCTGCCTGCCACAGCCAGGATCACCACCACGCCAGAGGATTCTCTTTATATCCGCCTGGCTTCATCCACACTAGCTGAGTCAGTGATGCCGTCAGCCAGCCTGAAGGGGGCACCACACCCAGGGGCTGTCTCCTATAATGCACCACGCAGTGCCACAGACCACTGAGGGAGCGGGTGCTCTGATGGTATGTAGTGTTCTCTTGGTGTTTCCCGCAAAGCCGATTCAGTCTTTCTTTGGCTCAGAACAATGTCGGGTTAGAATTGCTGATGACGTCTACATCATGGGTCTTGGAGTTCGCAATGTTGGCTCTTGCCCCTCACACCCAGCACCATGATGCTTGCCCGTGAACCCCCGGGCCACCGCAAACCTTCTCCCAGAGCCAGAGATAATGAGAATACTGCAGGCGGCGACGGCACGATAAGAGCCAGTCAGGGAGGCCTAGCGAGACATGGAAAGAGAGAAGAAGAGGAGAGGAAAAGTAAAAATTTAAGGGGAGGGGGAGAAAAAGTGCAGCCAGTCTAATCTCCAGCCTGGCTCCACAAACAGCTGAGCTGAGAAGCTCCAGAGCAATCCTTTGTTGGCCAAGTCCAGATCTCAGAACCAGCCGCTTTTATGGCGGGTGGGGAGTGGGGTGTAGACTGTCAGTGTTAAAAAGGGACTTCAGTGAAAGACCAACGGAAAGGACAGAAAGTGGCTCTGAGATTAACAGGTTTCAGAGGCCTTGCCTGATGATGTCATTGCAGCGCTGCAGAAGGTGAGCTCTTGCTCCTCTGTTGTAGTTGCCTGTTTTACAGACTCCAGCAGATCATCTGCGGCCCCGTGGCACATAAGTCTGTTCTCACATGAACCTTCAACATGAGCCCAAAAAAAAAGACCATCGATCCCGGACAAAGAACAGAACACTGAGGTGCTTTCTGATTGGATGATCAGTAATATTAGCAACTGTTAATAAAGAAATTATTACTGCGGGTGATATAATGGCTTCACACCCACAGGGTTGTGGGTTTGAGTCCTGCCCCAGCATCCTGTGAGTGTGGTGTTTGTTTATTTCTCCCACATGCGTGATGGCTTTATTTCACAGCCCAAAACTACATAGTTAGGTCAACTGGTGTCTCTGTATTGCTCACATATTTCTGTATTTCTGCTCTGTGACTGACTGGAAATTCATCGAAACAGTGTTGTTTTAGGCTAGGGCTGGAGGTCAGGCTTAGGTCACTACTTTAAAGCTATTTTGCTCCCTGTCCTTTGAAAGTCAGCCAGTCATCACTAATGGAGGCTTTACCCCACATTAACAGGTCCGCTTCACTGGGCCGGGTCACCCTGCACTCCCGCTGCCACAGCTGCAGGGGGCTGGCTCCCCACCAGCTCTGCTGGGACAAGACAACAGGGCACAGGGCAATCTAGTCTGGACGTTTGAGTTTTATTTTTGACTAGACTGCAAATGGGCTGAGGTGCACTGCTGACATCATGCCCCACAGGTCCCTGTAGAAGGAACTTGCATGGAGCTTTTGGCTGATCGGAGGAGCAGTGTTTGGAGAAATGTCCCACAAGCCACTGATCAATGGTTTTTTTGGTTATCGTGCTGTGCTTCAAAACAGAAGATCATGGGCTTAAATCGTAATTCATGTTGATACTACAGCCGAGGTATTGGAATGTTGTAGGTTTGAGTCCCATTGTCTCAGCCTGCCTTGTGCCCTGTTATGTACTGGCATCCCATTCAGGGTGTCCCCTTCCTCGTGCTCTGTGATAGAGTGGAATCCTCTCTAGGGTGTGCCTTGCCACATGCCCAGTGATAGACCAACATTTCGTCCAGGGTGTCCCCTTCCTCGTGCCCTGTGATAGACTGGCATCCCATCCAGGGCATCCCCTGCATTATGCCCATTGATGTACAAAATACAAGAGTTTTTTGATTACAGTCACAGATTTTCTTTTCCCTTGTAGGTACCAAAGAAATTGTCCCCACAAGGTCAAAATGCCAGGTTTTATCACGTTGTGGGGACATTTGGGCCCCACAACAAAATATATACATAACCTACACACACAGACACACACACACAGATTAAGTATCTATATTTTTGTGGGGACTCTCCATTTGTTTATATGGCCATAACTCTAATCCCAATATTTGTCCTCACGATGTGATAAAAACCTTTTATACTGACGATATGGGGACAACAAGGGGAAGCTTTATAAAAATCCGCAACTGCAATCAAATCACTGAAATGCCCAAAGTCTTGTATTTTCTTCGGTTACTTATGGTTAAGGTTAGATGGATCATTGCTGACGTTCAAGCCCCCACTAGTCTCGTAGTCTCAAGGGAAAGTTCAGACTCAGGATTCATGAATGGTTAAGAATTAAGATGTATTTACAGAATATTCCTATAGGGGGCGCTCCACTAGGGGAGTGTCACAGGTAGGAGATGAACTAGTAGGGTGCAGGCAGCATGAAAATGCCCCGCTCCACCCCCACTCTGTGGGAAGCTGCGGTCATGAAGGTGAGAAAGTCCCAGCCTTCATATCCAGGCTTATGCACCCCCGCCAGATCTCACTTACCTGTCCCCCCCTTCAGATTTACGACTGCATCAGCTTGTGAACCCCCCCCCCACCCCAGTACACTCCATGCTCCCCCTTTTCTGATTTATGCCCCCACCCCAAACCAGAGCCCACGGCACCCTGGGTAATGAATCCCCTTTGCTCTTAGTTCAGTGAATTGACGTGATACCCTTGATGTGATGCCCAGTGCAGCAGACCAGCAGGAACATCTAATGAATAGAGCACAACCAGTAAACTTTTTTTTCTTTTGAATCAAATGAGACAATTTTTACAGTCACGTTCCCTCGAAATGTTAAAATGTCACATCCAAAGCTCAGCCATTTACTATAGCAACCACAGTGCCAAGCAGGTGGAAGTGAGTGAAAAGTATGTAGTTAAATACCAAAATGGTCCCCAAAAGGCACTAAAGCTGAAGACACGCACCTCAGCTGACATCGTAAGACAGGATGATTCCGAAAAGCGAACATATCCAAACCGGCATCTCAGGCTCCTCAGGAATGTAGAAATTCCTCTTTGTCACAAAAAAGCATGCGGTTACCCAGCTGTCAGCACAGCCCACGTTTCTGACATTTTTTTTCTTGTGGCCCAAGGGCTTCGCTTCTGGTGTTTGAGATGTGTTTACACCAAAACTAAACCTCTTTGTATTTATTACTGCACAGAAATGCGGGGCACTTTGCTGCCTGCACAGGGGTGGGTGCCGAGGAAAAGCAGAGCCCCGACTGGAGATAGGGACTAATCCCCAAGCATCTTCTCTGGGATCGTGCGAGAGGGTCTGGTGCTGAGAACAGGGGCCCCCACGCGCGCCGTAAAGCTGACCCAAGTACTGCAACCCCAGAGCAGAGTAAAAAGGGGAGAAGAATAGTTTCCCTCTCCCCCAGTAGGAGGTTGGGGACGTTTGTCTGCTTTCTGCATCCCCCCCTTGCCATTTCCTTGCACCCTGGTTTCTGACCTGATTTCCTGTTGGGGTCCCCTCTTCCCATAAGTCTGTGGATGTTCCTTGGAGACCGTGTTGCAGGAGGGGGAAAAAAAAGCAGATAAGCAGTGACGGGATTAGCGTGGCGCGGGCCTGCTGAAGGGCGGCCGTCTGAAGTGAGAGCGGCTGAGGTGGTTTATCAGCGAAGGCCGGCACTGGCGTCCTGCATGTTTTCACTGCCGTGGAGACGGCAGATCTGCAGCCAGGAGTCTTACGCGTATCAGTGTATCAGCAGTCAAAGACTTTCCCACGTGATTATGCGAGTTAAAAAAAGACCCCCGAACACTGCAAAACCAAATGCCACACTTCACTTAACATTATTGTCTTGTTTTACAATGATTTTAAATGGCTCGTTATCTTAATGCGGACAGTTAGTGATTGCTTTGGATTCTTTTTATGCACTGTTATAGTGAATGGTTGTGTATTATTTTCAGGAAAATAAAAATAGAATTACAATTCTTGTAGTTTAAGTGAACTAATGTAGACATTCTGTTTTGGCTGGTGAAAGTTCATTAACCAAGGTGAGGTAAATGGCAGCCTAGGTTGGCAAATGGTGGCATGTTGGTGGAGAGAGATGTTCCGATGGAACCCGGTTCCCACGGTCTGTGATGGAACAGCTATATTGGTCCAGGAATCTCATCCTCATACAGAAGGTGACAAGTATGGCGTCTGGCCTGTTGTCACTCCAGGGTTCCTGGGGGGGGGGGGTGACTGACAGACAGACAAGCAGAGAGGCAGATTGACTGACAAGCAGACAGGCAGAGAGAGAGAGACCGACTGATAAACAGACAGACAGGCTAATAGAAAGACAAGCAGACAGACTGACTGACAGACAGGCAGAGTCCGACCAACAGACAAACACACAGTGGCCTATCGACTGCAGGATTGAACACACATACATTTTTCTTAAGCTGCATCTTCAGTTGGTACCTCCCCGGCTATCATGGAGACCTCAACCTTCATACACCAGGGGCAAAAGCTGTGAAAATGCTGGTTTCTGCCCACATCAGCCTGGCTGAAAATGTCCTGTTTAAAGAAGAAGGAGGAAACTCATGCAGTTTCCCATCCAGCCATCTTGCACCTGTAAGATGTCTAGCTATTTAAATGGGTAAATCTGTAAAGGTATCAGCTGAACGTAGTCTAAGGGGGAAAATCCAAAATGGAGACCAACACAGACAGCAAGGTTGAGAAATTTTAAAATCCACTGTGACATTTGATAAAGGCATCTTCAATTTTTGTACAGGCTGTTGGCGCTATTCCAGAAAATTATAAAATGAAATATGGTTGCCACAGCTTATAAGAAATGCAATTTGGGTAACCTAATGGTTTTCACTCAGACTGATCATTGGCTATGGAATTAACAAGCACTATTAGGTTAAAATTAATTAGCCAGGCATTGCTGTATCCTAGCCAGTGCAATGCATTGTGGTCCATTGCCCTGATGACATCTTTCATATACTTGTGTGTGAGTGAGCATGCATGTGAGACAGTGCAGTGCATTGTGGGCCTTTTGTCCTGGTGACATCGTCTGTATCTGTGCAGGCACGCGTCAGCCCTGGCAGTGCATCACCGTCCTTTCTCCCGGTGACATTTCCTTCTCGATGATGCACCATCACGGTGGAGCAGCCCTTTGTTTGGTGTTGAGCCGCAGAAAAGGCAGTGTGGTGGGGGGGACGTGGGAATGAGCTTAGTGACATTTCACTCTTTGCCTGCAAACTCACCCCCCCCCCCCACCGGTCAGGCTGACAGAGCAGCAGCCTGCAAACTAAACACTGTAACCCTTTTGCAGTCTTCCTGGCATTGTGCGGGATTGTTATTCTGCTGCTCTGCTACCACAACATTAGTGTTTTACCAAGAGCTACTAGCAATTGGACATTCTTGCAGAAGCAATCTGGATTAAGTACCTGGCATATGGATTATGACAACATTCAGGTTAAGCCTGTTTCCTTCACCCCCATGCTGCCTGCTGCTATGTTGGGATCATGCGACACTGTAAGACTTTACAGTGCATGGTGGTGCTTTTGGGGGCATTTTAGGGCATCATAGGATATTCTAAGATTCTGAGTGTGTGCAGTGTTGCAGTGCATTGTGGGATATTGTGGAGCATTGCGACAATGGGAGGGTGCCGTGGTGCATTGTGGGGTATTTGAGGATATAGTGAGGGTGTGGGGGATGTTGTGATGCATCATGGGTATTCTAGGGCATGGTGGGGGTATGGGGGTGCTGTGGTGCATTGTTGTCCTCCTGCCCCCGTCTAGTCACACTGACAGCCTCACCAGGTCCATCAGGCGGAGCGCCACGTGCTTCTCCCAGCGAGGAGGCACAAACGAGGCCGAGGCAGATGTAAAAGCCCTCCATTGCTCACCATAATCTGGTTAGGGCTCTGCAAATGTGATTGGAGCCCCGGGAGTTAGCCTTCAGCTGCCTGTCATTAGCAGCGGCCACCGGGACCTCAGCCCTGGCCCCGCAAGGGGGGTTAACCCAATTTGAGAAGCTGGAGTCTTCACAGGCAAGTGGGGGAAGCTAATCGAAGAGGATTCCCCCCCCCCCCCCACACGCACACACACAACACCGTAACCAGCACCAATCCCTCTCCACCCCGCCCCCCAATACCAATGATGGCTAAACTTTGTCAGAAGTACAAAACAGGCAAGATAAACAAGTAAACGCCACATAACTTACACATGAACATTACAGTCACCTGATTAAACAATGTAGTTGCTAAGTATTAAATGTAGTTGCTATTAGGTATGTAAAAAAACAATAACCAAAAAGTTAAGAAGCATGATGACCAGGTGAACTCCATATAATTTATTAGTTTTACTTAGTTTAGTGGCCAATTACAGGAGAAAAACAATATAGTATACCAATGTCCAGGGCTTTTTCAAGCAAAATGAGAACAATAAACAAGTGAGAGCATGTTTGGTGATCAATCGCTGTCATCAGAACCACTGAGTGAATGCGTTGATGTGCTGGATAATAAAATATTGATTTAAATGGTAGCTTTTTTCCATTAACCACATATGCGGTCTAGGATCCTGGCGAAGCAGGCAGGAGACAGTTTGGCAGTATATCACAGGGTACAAATTCACACACTGAGACATTTAGAGTCTCCTAAGCCGTGGATAAAACCTACACAAATATGCAGATAACATTCAAAATCCACAGACACATAGCTGGATGTGGGATTCAAGCACACAGCTATAGTGCTTCTCAAGGAGGCTCAGTTTGGCACAGAGACTTTAACATGGACAAGTTCGTAATTCCTAAAACCAAATTGTTCCATTACAACAATGTTTTGTGAGGGTGCAGGAAAAAACATTTGGGTGGAGGGTAAAGCAGAAGGAATGTAGAGTATTCTGTGAAATGTAGTGCATCAGATTTCCCATGTCTGGTCTCAGGTCAGATGTCTGTGTCACATACACAGGTGCTGTGGGCTCAAACCTTCTCGCCTTTGGTCTCCAGGTCCTTTTCCTTGACCAACATCCTCTCTGCACTTGATTTCCTTCATTCCTTAGTTTGCATCCTTGCTACCCATTCAAAATAGAACCTGAGAGGGGAATCTTATCCATTGCACTCCGCCCACACTAAGTGTCCCTATTTACCTTCTACAAATTGGGAGGGACATTGGGGGGAGGTGCTTTGTTGTATTAAGCAATATATGTCTCTCTTGTACGTTTTGATGCAGTAATTAGAATGGAGACAGAAACTCATTAGCCTGACATGTGTCATGGTAAGTGATGGCGGCCGGGGAGTGACTGGGGGTGGGGGGTTAATTGGTGTACTTACAGTATTTAGTGAACAATGGGCCCAGGTCTCTATCACATGCTCTTGGGGGGTAGATCAATGGCAGCTTCAGAAATCAACGGCAGTTGCATTTTCTTTGTAACAGGACCTTAACCCCTCAGCCTCCCATCCCATCCCAGCCATTTAATGTCTACACCTGCTCTGTTAAGGTCTATCACTGGGCCCTGGGATTTGTTCCACAAAGTGACCCATACCTTGGTTACCTAGGATATGAGGCAAGCTTCACCTGGGCCTTGAGGCTGCACACATGCATTTTTACTCGATGTTTCTGAACATGATCCTCTGACAACCTGCATCCTTTGCATTTATTACCATCAGAATTCTAATATCTTGACCCACCTGAATTGTACTGCACTACAGTCCCAAATGGCTAATAAAGCCATTTTCATAAGAACAGCTGCTGTAAACTTTGCTGTAAAAACCTCATAATTTCATATAACTACAGAATGAGGATTTGGCAGTCTTCCTTTATTAGACATTTTGAAAATTTCTGACATCATTTAATGAATACCAAACACTCACATTCAATTGTAAACATGTAATGGTTTATTCATAGGTTTTAAGTATAAAAAGTTTTGAGTACAAACATTTTAAATATAAAAAGTTTTAAGCATAAAAGTTGTAAGTATAAAGAGTCATAGACATTATGACAGACATTATGACATAGAAATTATGACGTAGAAATTATAACACAGACATTTAAACATTTTCCTCATTCTCCCCCACTATTGCTTTGCTCTAATGTTCTTCATTATTGCAGTAATCTCCTTCACTCTCTCCATCGCCTGCAGTCTTTCCTCGTCTGAAACCTCGCAAAGCAGCTTCA
This sequence comes from Cyphomyrus plagiostoma, assembly GCA_019775915.2. Lineage (NCBI taxonomy): Eukaryota > Metazoa > Chordata > Actinopteri > Osteoglossiformes > Mormyridae > Cyphomyrus > Cyphomyrus plagiostoma. The sequence continues at coordinate 27,639,854 of JABFEA020000138.1, read as the reverse complement.
TCTCCAGCACATCCACTTCTTTTAGTTCATTCTGTAGCTCTTCTATCTTTTCCAAAATTGCCTCGATCTTTCCCTTTCAGCCTCTGCAGCTTTGCCTCTGCATCTTCTACTGCCTCCACTGGTGGTACATTCACATCTTTCTCTTTCTGTACTAAAGTCATTCCTTCATCGATCAACTCATCTACCACAGTGTGGGGCTGCTCTCTCGGCCTCTCATCACTTTTTGTAATATCGGGCTTTTTTTCTTTCCCTTTTTTCACAAGGGAATATTTCTTGTGGCAGAATTTCTTTCTTGTTTCACTTTCTCTGGTCTTCTGTTTTTGTGAAGCTTCCCCAGTCTCCTCTGATACCACTGGGGGTCTAAAGCAGTCATGTTTAGATGCATATTGTTCAATCTCTGATTTGTTCTGAAGTGGAATAAGTGCCTTCTGTACAGTTTATGCCTTCAAAATGATGACATCGCCGTTGCCACAGTAACATTGAGTTTTAGAATTCTGTTTGAAAAAGTCATATATTGTAATACAATATTTGGTCACTGGGTAAATCTCTACACCTAGCTCGTAACATGATCTATTAGTAGCCTTTATTTAAACCTAGATCTTCGGGTGTATATTACAACATGACGAGGTTTCTCATCGGAGTGAAACGCGGTCTCGCGAAGGCACTGCAAATCAGCCACTGTAAGCATGTTGCCGTCTGACGAAATCACCATAGTAGATGCCCCAAACACTTTTGAACCCTTTGTGTGGCAGCATTTTGGGTACGTGTCTGAAAATATACCTGGAGAAATGGTGACAGACGAACACGAACCATCTGTAAGCATTGTTGGAAAATAATGCGGTACATAGCAGCTAACGCTACTTCAAAGTAAGTTAAGTCAAATAGGAGAGAAGCCTGTCATTTGAGTTTGTGCTGAAATATTTTATGGTGTTAGATATTTGTTCTGTTCTGTACTGCATATGATGATGGTGATTATTTAACACATTTCACTATACTGTACATCTGCATTATTTAGCATTTTTTTGTCTTTCAAATTAATGAAATAAAAGGCTGCTTTCCAGCAATATATTTCCTTTTTGAAGTTTTCCGTAAAATATTGTTAATATATCATCTTGTTCTCATGAACCCAATATCGTGTCTCATCTTGTCTCGTGGGTTGAGTATATCATTACACCCCTACTAGATCGTAATCTGGTCTATGCTATGGTCATAACATGGTTTATTTCTTTCTCATGAGCTGATCTATGTCATGACCTTCACCTGATGGTCTCTACCTTGAACACAGGATTGGCACAAGAACCTTTTTTTAATTGGCACTGCCAAGGAAAGCGCATCCAAACATTGTCTTTGGAACCCCAAAATGCACCTCAGACTGGAACCTCTCACTGACAGAGTCTTCAATGAACTTAAATTCTCAGGCCACTTGGATGAGATTCCTCACAGAAACAAGTTGGCTTGTATGGATTCCTGGCACTCTGCAGTGCAACACACTTTATCTCCAGCAAAGATCTGAGGCTGGTACTCTTTGGTATTTTATCCAGCCATATGAACCAAGTACGAAGTGTAAGTCGTTGTAGATAAAAGCATCAGCAACGTAATTCAGCTATCCTACAGAAGCTTGGGGTCTGAATCATTTGAAAAGCACTTAGTTGGAAAAATGATGGAAGGAATGCTTTGAGAGCAACAGAGGGAGGGATTATAGCACTCTGGCAATCACTGCCGAATGGGAACCAATGACATGACAGAAGACGAATGGGTTAAACCTATTGTTGATTGACAGTCCACTGGAATTCCACCATGAGTTTTTATGTCGCAATTCTTGATTTTTTGTAAACAATGCTTTAGTTACTGCAGATCTACAGAGGAGATATAGGAGGGGGGTGAGTCATTTTTTTGGGCTTGGCCGTTTCTCAGAGTTGCCCATCTGCTTGCCTGCACGCCAGGGAGATGAGTGCTGCAGTGCATCCTGGAAGTGAGTTGTCTTTCTGCTATCTCTTGACACTTTTCCCACAAAGCTCACCAAAGGAAAATTTAATCTTCATTTAAAGTTTACGAGGTCACCTTTGGCCTTTATGTAGACCTCCAAATTGACCTTGCAATTAACCTTTCTCCTCAGAGTATCTTTGTGATGAGTAAAATGCAAAATCTAACTTAAAATCCTTAAAACTCTTCCTATGGAATATTTGAAATCGAGTAGAAGAGGACGATAATGCATCAATTATTTTTTTCCAGTGGATTCTGACTGCTGTTTGAGGAGTATAGCAGCAGGCTGTACAAATGATTTCTGTACAGCTCACTGCAGTGGTGCTGAACTTGGCTGCCTCTCCCTGACCTTAACTGTTCCAAACTATATGAATGCATTTGAGGTCGACTGGGAGGATCATGGCCTTACAATCTAGAAAAGTCTGGATACTCATATGGAAAATGAAAAAAGCCTGAAAGTTAGAATATATCCAAGTCCATTTAATGGACACTATTTTATTCCCACTGGTTTAACTGGGAGGACTGCCTTACAGCATGTTAAATGTGTCTGTGAGAGCTTAAAACGTCAGAAAGGCCGAAGTTCAGGCCTAACCCCCCCCCTCCCCAACCATGGGAATGTGAAACCAGGAACCATGCTTAATCCCTGCCCCCCCC
>JABFEA020000138.1:27609838-27620513 GCA_019775915.2 Cyphomyrus plagiostoma | reverse complement strand
TTAAATATTTTTTGTTTTTTTTAAACACTTTTTTTGGTTGTTTTTTTTTTTTTTTTATCTTACTGTTTTTTTTTTGCATTTTTTTAACAACCATAAAAAAAAAAAAAAAAAAAAAAAAAAAAAAAAAAAGACTACCATGGCGCTTACCTGATCATATGACACTGGCGTCTGCCTGTGATTGGACAGCTCCACAAGCGTGGTCAGGTCCGTGCGCAAGTCAGACTTGCAGCCCACCAGCAGCATCTTGGTGTTGGGACAGAACTCCTGTATCTCGCCCTTCCACTGCAGAGGAGGAGAGGGGCCACATGCTGTAATGGAGGGTGCGTCATCTCCAACCCCCTCACCACACGCTGCCCTCATGTGGTTCCACACAAAAAGTGTCAATACAGACTAGACACTAGTCAGTGCCACTAAATGCTTGGCTGAAACGCTCGGAGCATCATGTGACCACAACAATTATGAGGTCACAGTATCGTAGGTCAAGGTTCAGCTCGGCACCCCATGACAGGGCGTCTTTGTGCGTTTGAGTATGAATTCTCTGTTACTGCTTGCATTTCCTCTCCACAAGAAAGGGCCAAGTCCAGATCCATTGTGAGTAATATGAGCTGGCAGGAGCTCGGCTCCTCTGGCTTTGCCAGTGGTCACTTGACCCATGCTCGGAAAGAAAAAGCTTTGAGCAACATGGGTCATGCGAGCAGGACGTCATGTCAACAAACTGGAAAAATCACTTCCTGTCTGAAGACAATAAGGAAGCGGTGAGGGGGGGGCAGCAGGCTGGCCGGCCACTCACCTTCTTCAGCACGCTGTCCAGCGTCTCCGGTCGGCTGATGTCGAAGCAGATGAGCACGGCGTCAGAGTCCGGGTACGAGAGTGGACGCACGTTGTCGTAGTACGGAGACCCTGAATGGCACAGATTATAGGCCAGTGAACATGTAGGACAAACAGCTGGGTCAAAATGGATCCAAAATGTGCTCATCTATAGTGTAGACCACCTCTGAGGGACTTTCCTGTCTTAGCCCAGGAGGGGGGGGGGGGTCCAGAAAGGTGACTCAGTGTGATGCTTCTCTGATGCGTCATACAGAGATACAAAGAGAGGGTGTATGGACAGTGTGCTGCTGAGCTCCACAGAGGATGGGACATCTTTCTCCATCACCCTGTAAATTTAAAGTATTCCTATTGTTCAGAATCCATTCCTATTGTCCTGAATCCATACAAAGCAAATGTATTGACCTGCAACTTAACTGTTAAATAAAATAATCAATACAAAACCAAAAATATCACTTAGCACAAAACCCAAGAAGGGTATTTGAAGACATTTGAAGCATTCGTTAACATGAAACCAGTTAAAATATGTGATGTTTGGATGTGTTTTCTTTTTAAAATGACTGCAACTGACTAGGTGTAATTTGCAAGGAAACGCCAAAAAAGTTGCCATTTTCTCAGTACAGTGCTATTGCGAAATTAAAATGTTTAATTGTCAAAATTTAACTTCCTTTGATTAAGTTTGGACTTCACGGCTATGAAATGCAGCTCTCGTAGCATAATTAATTATCTAGATATCCGGATACAATTCTTGATTATATAGGTTATGTAGGTTAGCCAGTTTTATTGCAACTAATTATGGTAGGATTGTAACTTGCTGAGCATATACTGTATGTAAATATATAAATACATCTTGTGCAGGTTAATAAGTTTGAAACGTGTTTATTGTGATTATAATATGTGTATTACGGTATAGGCAATGACCATTCAGAGAGTGTTAGTCCTGCTATAACTGATAAATGATTAACATAGCCATAAAACATTTAGAGAATGCCACGACGTACAGCTACGCGTAACACGATTTATATGAGCATTAGGGCAAATTGCGAGCATTAATTGTGAAATTATGGTTGATTTTTGGATTACTTTGGAGGAACGTCCAGGGGTCTAGCGCTGTCCGAGATCTCTGGTGGGCGGAGGCCGAATCAGATTGTGTGTGGGGCAGAAAGGCAGCAATCATTTCATTACGGCAGCATTAGTGCGTCGTACAATTCAATCACTGCACTGTTTTCCCCCTTCATCCCTTTTCTTTCTTCTGTGGAAATATCGTTCGGACGTAAACTTTCTCTCTTTTAAAAACACAAAGACTAGGAAACGCCCTCTTAAGCATTTCGTACCGTCCCTAGATTTCTTTACTTGTTTTGTTTTCCTATACCGATGACATTTAGGGGGCTATCAGCCGTCGGACACTGTAAAAACATAGCGGCGCCTTTATGTGAAAGACAGTCCAGAGAGCGCCGGGGCTCTAACAGACTAGGGTATCTTTTGGTTACTTCCGCCCCGACATCACTGTCTCGTGTACAAGAAAAAGTATGTCTACATAAAAAGCCCCGACCGATAAAAGCCGTAGCTTACATTACTATACTCATCTTTCAACAACAGAACAAGGCAAAAGTACCAAAATCCAACCTTAGGAGAAAGTTGGGCCCTACATTTACTTTAATACCAGTAAAAAGTACAGTATTACAATTAATTGCAATTTTCAAATGCATAGAGGTTTATCTATATACAATTCTGTCGTTTTTAACTAGTGAGACGGTTAAGAGTAATTAATGGGATATAATTAAGAGCATTTATAAAATAAACGCGGACAAAACGTATTGCAGTGGTAGATTGTAAAAACAATAAAATTAGAAATTTTGGAAAACAAAATATAATGCACTAAATTTATGTCACCACATACGCTAAAACGAGTATTTAAATAAAGATTTTTCATGCTCGATATTTAACTTTTAAGAAAATGTGAACTAAAAGACACATGCATAGTATTTTAAACAATGGATCCACAATCCTAAAACACTGTAGGAACCACATTGCCTGAAAAAGCACATTAATCCCTATAAGCGATCTGTAGATCGACAGTAATAAATAGTCCGTGACTTACGTTAACACCGTAGTTACCGCTTCTGTATTTTATCCAAGTAAATGAACAGTTAATGTACAATTAATAATTAAATTTCGGCTTAATTATAAACACCGATAAAATATGTTCCTCAGGGACATAAAATTAAGAAATTTCAGTTATCACATTTCAAGTGAATCGAATCCGCCGTAGAAAAATACATCCGGTCCTTGGACATTATTTCTTGTGGAAAATGTCTCTGAAATTTCCCATTATTTATATATGAGCTATTTCTATAGTTAAAAGATACTATTAACTTAAAATATTAATTTGAGGACAAACAGATTTACAAATGTGGTACTTACTGTTCTGTCATTTTCAATTAAGTAATGGTTTGTGTAACGTTTGTTTGTTCTGCTGTTTGTTCAAATGTATTCGTAGCAGCTATATTATTTATTATTTTAAAATACTGCGCAAAATTCACGTGGATAATAGTTAAAATTATGAGACATCTTTAATCGTGCTTTAATATCCAGGCCGAGCCATCTTTCACTGATGGCAGGTTGTTTGTTCCTAATTAAAGTAATTAAAACGAAGCGGGGCGAATAGTAAAATCACTTCATATTAGCACAATTATTATCCCATATATACAGGAGGTCAAAACGTAAAGCATGTCAGGGGGTGATATTTCATAGTGAAGTGTACTCGCGCTTGTGTAGGTAAATTTGGATTTAAGTGAACAAAAGACCCCACATAAACAATTAAATCTATGGATGTCTATGGCGATACACAAGTAACCCTATTCGTACTACGGCATCCATTTACAGCTCAAATCGTAACAGAGAAGAATTCGTTACTTTTAAGAACTTTATGGCGAGCATCTGCCTCCGTCTAAAGACTGGTGTTAGATCTTGGGGAATCATTTGTGTAAATTATAGAAATAGCCTGTTATTATAGATGGTATTAATTAATCTTGTATTTAATCTTTATAATTTAATCTTGTATTAGTTTTTGGATTTACGCGTATTTTCCTCACATATACGGGCCTAACTGTCGTAAAGTTTCAAACAGCCGTGTGGACACTGGATTTGGTAATAACGTAGCATGCAAAAATGTGATAGGAAACTTACCTTTTTCCATGCTTTATGTTACGTTTTGCGCACGAAAAGCACAGTTTTATGTATTTCCATGCATAGTCCGTGTTTTTAAAACGCTCTCGCGTCACTGTTTATTCCATTGTAAAATAGAAGTTATTCACTGAATCACAGAAACGCAAAGCAAAACGACGTATTAAATAAATAGACAACATTGCACAACATTCTTTTAAACTTAAAACAGGGTGAACTGCGGCTGTTGTGCCCTGTATTACCGAAATCAATTAAGTTTAATTTCCCTGGGAAACATCCTCTTGTATTTGCCATATGCGGTTATTATTGGCTCCAGGCTATGGAATATTACGGGCCTAACTCACGTGAATTACAAGCTGCCAAACTATTCTGTTGACAATGACCTACGTTTCAGGGTTTGCTGTATCTTTAAGAAGTGCATTCAGCCGCAAGAACAGTAGCCCCCAATGTGTGAATAATTTTCAGTAAGGAGTTACACTAAGTGGCAAAGCTTTTAGCACATTATCCACCGGCAATTGAAAGGTAATCTAATTTGTCAACCCAGGTCTCTTATTATATATCTGCAGCACGGGATTTGCATTTCGAAGTCACCTAATAGGTTTAAAAAGCTGTAGATCTCGGGTTCTTGTTTATATAAGCGTCCATTTCTCTGGCTGAGTGACATTGAGGCTGAAAGGTGATTCGTTGCCCGAGAAACCACGGTGTCAGCGCTTTGAAAATATATATTTATATACATAAGACGAGCGGCACTCAGTGCGACAAGGTGGGAACCGTGCTTTCTGAAATTGGATTTATAGGCGAGTTGTAAATCGCGAAGGACCGAACAAACGAGACACACGTACATGTTTAAGGTTTTAAAATTAAAATAAATCAACGAAATAAAAGTATATATTAAAATGTGCCGTAGTTTTAACGTGGATGTTACGTTTCTTTAATACTGACCAACCCTCCTAATTACACAGTTGTTTATAATAATAATAATAATAATAATAATAATAATAATAATTATTATTATTATTATTATTATTATTATTATTATGCAGTGAGCATTCTTGTTTTGCAACCAACTTTATTTAAATACATTCCACATTATATCAATGGACTCTTCCTTGTGCGGCACTAACATTGTTTGCACGCACAATTGCACGTGCCCGAGTTCGCAGACTGTGGGGTCCAAGAAAATAAATTACTGAAACACGTCTAACTGATATGGCGTCTAGAAGGATTTGTGTCGTTATCGAAGGATGAAATAGTAACGGGGATCTGATGACAAAAAATATACGCCTACCCATTTATCCACGTTTAATGAATACGGTATTAAATGAAGTATTACCTTTAATTGCGTTTAATATTTCCACAATTACTGCTGCGAGTATTGTTGTAGTCGTTTAGGACCAGTAACTGTAATTTTTGTTCTAGGCTATTCCGTTACGCGGAACACGCCGCCGCAGTTACGTTGTCCGGCACTGAACCCTTACAGAACCGACCCTAAAACAGTCATAAATAAATTGTTATTGAAGCCGATCGCGTCATTCGGCCACAGATTCAAATTGACGGATAATAATAATAATAATAATAATAATAATAATAATAATAATAATAATAATAATAATAATATCGCGGATTAAAGTTTATCTCGGTGCTTATATTAATTATTTGTCACTACCCCCCGTCTGTGGCTCGTCATATACTTACTACTATCAACCAGCGGTCAACACCATGGAATATTTTGACGGATTGTGTGCTCAAAATGCGCTTTTTTTTTACCATATTAAATATTTTCCCATTTTCATTTTACTTTACAATATGTAATGTACATAGTTTTTGTAAATTATTATTGCTTTTTTTATACAGACAAGTCCTGCCACTCTACCACGTGCGGTTGACGATCCCTGCTCTCTCAGATCATTGATTCATAGTAATACTAAGGTATTTTAATAAATTAATAATGTTTAATACACATTATGCACACGTCCTTGATTTGTGCCTTGCTTCACACGGGGAAAATTGCTGCAATGACCCGAAAATATATCATTTTAAGTTGATATTTTGATTGCGCAAACTAACATTGTTCCACCATAATTAACGCAGAGCAAAAAAGAACATAAACGCATGAACAGCCTGGTCATATATAATACTAGCATGTACAAATTAGCTTTATCATTCTAAGTTAAACCACTCAAAGTGAGTAATAGTTATTTGTTATCAGTGTTGCGTAAAAGGTCCAATCAGAGTCCCCTCAGGCTTTGCCTAATTGTTGAAATTGGACTGAAAGCTGTTTTTAATAGGCTCTTTGCCTGCTATTTAGTTCACAGGACGGCATAACGATGACGTCGAGGGCAGCACGCCGATTGGCTACCGCCGATAGCAATCGAGGGAGAACCGAAATTAAGGAGAGCGCAAGTGTCCGGTCATTGCAATGTTAAAGATTCCAACAAACTGGACGCGCTGACGAGGAAACGTTTCGCGCTATGATCTCGCCCAGCCGCATAGGTCAGTTTTAAACGGCTTTACCTTTGTGTCAGCTTTGTTTCGGTTTTTAGCAAGGGGAGCTCGAGTTGGCACGCCGAACTCTCGGCACCCTAGAGCATCTTTGTTGAGAAGCTGCTTGGCAAATACACAACTTTCTCCGGCGACTGCAGCGAGCTGTCCCGCCATGGAGTACACGTCTGCGACCAAACCTCAGCTTTCTTCCAGGGCCAATGCCTTCTCTATCGCTGCTCTTATGTCAAGTGGGAAAACTAAGGAGAAGGACACGGAAGAAAACACTATCAAACCTTTGGGTGAGTTGACTTAAGACTCCTGCGTTTCTCTTTGTGGACAAAGATAATCACTGAATGAAAATCACAAGTTAAAATGTGTTAGCGGAATCAATTTAAGCTTCACCACTTAGACAAATAAAATAATTATGTTTTATTTACATGAAGATTTTACACTTTATTTCCCATCTAAGTGGGTATGGTAAATAGCACTGCGAAAGGAGAGGCAGATTTCTTCTTTCGCTATATAGCTTACTCGTCGCTTTAAAGCGCACCGTAGTTTCAATTTCACTTTATTGTCGGAGATTTTAATAAATTAAATATACCCGCTTATTCTATTAACCCAAAATAAAACAAATTCTAAAATAATGTACATTAATAAAAAATAACCGGTTATTCGCATATGGAAGGCAAAACAATATCAGCTTCCGAAGCGCACATGTAATTTGTCTATTCGCACTATTTTGTCTCTGCCCTAAATTACCGATCGGGTCTCTTTGGGTCGCCCTGGTGAAGCGGGCCGCCCCAGCTGTCATTTGAAACATTCTGCGAGGGCTGTCGGCGACAAGTTATGAAAACGAATGTAATCGTCATGTTTCTTGGACGTTGTCGTCTGAAAAATTGGTGCTTTCAGGTGCAGAAAAAAATAAGGTTGCGAACTTGTAGTAGAGGCCTTATGAAAATGACAACACCCGGGGGAAAACAGAAAAACCTTCTTTAGAGAATGTGGCATAGACCTATAGAGAGTGTGAGAACAAATGTAGCACAATTCATTTTTACCCTTTGCAAAATGCATGTTAAGATCAAGAAGTACTGTTTGAATTTATATTTGGTTTAAAGCCCAACGATATGATCAACTTGCGGGCCAAGCGTACATTTTAACGAAGAAAAACTGGAAGGGAATTAGCACGAATGATTTCGGACATCAACGCAAATATCCACGTGAATGTCATCGGTGTCATGGCCTGAAGTATACGATGAACGATTTATGACGGCCATGGTCTCACACAGTTGCCTTTGAAGTGAAGCAGTGATTACTGAAAATTATTTTACCGGGTCTGAGTACGCTGTGCATCTTTGTCCAGCTAAACTTATTGTAATTGACTCGGTTTTGTAGGCTTTAACTGGTGATGCTGCATTTTCCGTATACTCTGTTAATTATGAATCTTAATTTCAGCTGGATGATTGAAATGACACATTGTACTCAATTTATCACAAGCAAAATTCAACAAATGTTAAAAATTAGCTGTACCATAAAAAGCAACAATTACCCTATACTATTACCAATAGGGCCTAATAATAATCGTAATAATATAATAATTATAGTAATAACCAATGCTAACAATATTAAGAAATTTAAATTAACTAATTAACTAGCAAATTATGTATTTTTAGAAGCATCTATAGAATTTTAGCTCTTAGGGTACATAAAAATCATACATTTCATCAGAAAAGTGTATTGTGAAAGGAAGGTGTTAAATGTTGTAACATTCTTGCAGAGCAATTCGTAGAGAAGTCGTCCTGCAGTCAGTCCGTGGGGGACCTGTCCGCCCTGGAGGCGGCCGGAGAGTTCGGCGGCAGTTCGCCAGTGATCTGCACGGAACCGCTCATCCCTACCACGCCGAGCGTCCCCAGTGAGGAGATGGCGAAGATTTCCTGCAGCCTGGAGACCAAAGAGCTTTGGGACAAGTTCCACGATCTCGGCACAGAAATGATCATCACTAAATCTGGAAGGTAGGCTATTTTAATACAGGGAAAACGAAATCTTAATTGTTAAGTTGTTTTGGTCTTTTAAAAACCATTAATACAGAATGCTACGTAAAATGTAAGTTTTTCATATCTTGCGATGTCTCTTTGTTAAATCTTCGTCCTTGTGGAACAAATTGTGATTACAAATGTTAGGTCTATTAATTGCATTAAATATTTTCGCAAATTAAAAATATTTTTCTGATTGTTTTGAATGAAATATTTCACCTAGGCCTACTTGTTTTTGAATTTCATACAATGCGGTATAGATTTAAAGAAGTTAATTTGACAGTGTGTAAACCCGTCGTTTAAAATGACTGATATAAGATTTTTTTAAAGCATTGACATTTTAAAATGCATTTACATATAGATATAAATATTATATATAAATTATTTTTTTTCTCCTGATAATTTTAACCGCTATCTTATTGTATATATCTATAGATTGTGCGTAACTGAATATGTTTAATTCTGACAGTTTCTTAACAGCAACTGCATTCTGTTGCAATTATGTTACGATGTTATGATGCACTTGAGGACACATTTCTATTTTATTCAAACATTAAGAAGGTATCGCCTTTTATGTTGTAAGTGTAGTGTTATTGCAATAGGATTAAATTGAAAAGAATACATTATTGATAAATTTCTAAGGAATGGAAGTTGGAAATTTAGAATTTCCAACTATGCAATTAACCAATTATTTTTTCTTTTTCGAAATAAATGAGTTATCTTTAGAAGTGTTTATGACTTAGTCCTGGAAGCCCGTAATAGGTCTAGCAAGTTACCGTTCCTGTTTCTTTGCTTTGCGGTGGTGATCATATTTTCACAGAGAGAAAATCTTCCAGATGTTTTCTTCTCACACGGTTTTTCCCCGTTTTTTCCCAACAGAAGAATGTTCCCAACTATCAGAGTATCCTTCTCTGGAGTGGAGCCGGACGCCAAATACATTGTGCTGATGGACATTGTACCCGTGGACAATAAGAGATACCGATATGCCTACCATAGGTCGTCGTGGCTCGTGGCAGGGAAAGCGGACCCCCCGCTGCCGGCAAGGTGCGTAGTTTTTAGGACACATTTTTAAATTTTATCTGCTTTATTGAATTTCAACAGTTTAGTCTCTTACATTGCTGATGAATGGCGGCGAATGACGTATTTTGTTTCCTGTTTTGTTGACGCAGTTAATTTGGATCCTCGACCCAAATAATGATAATGTTGCGTTTAATGTGAATCCAACGGCTGATAAGAACGCTGCTATCGCCAGTTATTAGACTGCAGTCGGTTTATATCTTTGGGTGGAATTTGCTAACTGGGCCACAGATAAGTTGTATACGTGCTTCCCCCACATAATGGAAACAAAAATCTAAAACGATGATAAAATGTTCAATTTTGCATATAGTCGGCACTTGGTTTTGGGATCACTGTCTAAGGGGCTTGAGTATAAGGCCTTACTACTTAAAAATATTTAATATAACCTATATTTTTCTAGATCTTAAACAAATATATAGTTGTGGGGAACCATATAGTGGTTCCTCAAGTAAAGCAAGGAGAGTTTATCGAAAGGAGAGCCTACGACTGTTTCTTAAATTGATTAACAGTAATTTTGTTTCGTATTTGATCTTCTAAGGTGACCAGGCTCATAGGCTTACCCTAATTAAAGGCACACGCAGTTATGTTCACATGTCAATTAGCCCAGTATTTTCTTTCTTTTTTTTAGATTGTACGTGCATCCCGACTCCCCATTCACCGGCGAGCAGCTACTGAAGCAAATGATCTCCTTCGAGAAGGTCAAACTGACCAACAACGAGCTGGACCAGCACGGCCACGTACGTCTTTCATTTCCTTAGCGTTTCATTGCAGGTACAGAAACGGAAGACGAGGAAAAACAGAAGCGCAATGCTGACAGGAAAATTATGCAGTTGAAACACCATTCAAAATTGAAATACAGGTCCATATCGACTTACGACCTATCCAATTTACGACCAATCGACTTTACGACCATGATCGCAGCTCGTATGTCTGCCAGCTCAAATGTTGCCCATCTGGGCGTACAAGTTTACGCACCAGTTCCCGGCAGCACTACCGTTCCCGCGCGCGCTAAGCCGCTAACTGTTATCCCAGTAACAGTATAACTATAATGAACCAAGAAAATCATGATGTAT
>JABFEA020000138.1:27598412-27609738 GCA_019775915.2 Cyphomyrus plagiostoma | reverse complement strand
TATGATGTATAACAATACATAATGAACAAAGAAAATTATGATAAGGTATGACTTAAAGATTTTTATAACAATACATTGCTGTACAGTAGGCTATACATATGCGACTTACGACCAAATCGTGTTACGACCAGTCAGTCGTAAGCAATCATGGTCGTAAGTCGACGACGACCTGTACTTAAATTGCTTGGTGATGGTGAAGAGTCAAGAGAGAAAAAACAGTTACTGTAATATATAGTTTTACTGCCTACTTTAGAAAATGATTCAGATTCTTTGTTTCTCAGATCATTTCAAAGGTCTGAAGCTATATATAAATATAATGTTTAGTGTTTTTATCATCTGAAATGTGTTCCCTAACACCCTAAACCATAACATTTGCATTCTGTGTGGTCATGTCAGTCCTAATTCAATGTTGCTTTTGAGAATTCTTGTTTTGGGTATTTCTAAGTTGAGTATTCTTTTGTCTAATTTCTTTTATTTCTTTGTCTAATAATTTCAAAACACATACATTATATGTAATAAGGTGTATGTGGTCCATTGTCATTTTCCTCCCTGGGCCGTTACACATTTGGGCCTTTTCATATTTCATATTCTACTTGGAGAGGTCATTTCCAATCCTTACACACACTGGTAGTTCTTACTGGCTGGATTCAAAATGATATAAGGTCGTGTGTTTGGGAGCAGGGAACCTGTTCGTACAAACGTGTCTGTAACAAGGCTCGTCCGTGTTTGTTGTAAAGTGTTTTGATTGAGAACACTGAGCCGACTACATTTTTAAATAGACCTGCCCTGTCCATGATAAACTGCGTTTTGATTAAAACGTCCATCAGAATTTACTATACAGTTGACTTCTTTTTGGGGAGAATAACAGTGACTACTATGTTATGCTTTTACTAGAGCCGTTATAGGCATTATGCTAAAAAGTGACATTCATAAAAGTGTTAAAGGTCTCTTAATTTCCTCCCATCCATTTTCTGTACCTGCTTGTCCTGTTCAGGGTCACATGGGTCTCCTTATTTGGTTCCTATAATTTTAAACATGAAAACATATATTTAGTTCATGAAGCGTAACACTTTTGAATTTGGTTCCCATAAGTCTAAGTAAGAGAACATGTCATTCAGTCATGCACAGTGACACTTTTTATTTGGAATGATAAGAGAAAATAAAGACTTTTTTTTTTATGCTTGACCTACCCTTAGGTTTTGGCTGAGTTGATCGTCTAGGATGGGTAATTTTCAAATGGCCAGCCAGGCCACGGATGTGAGGTCAAAGCAAGCGTAGGGAGGGGGTGTCGGAGCATCCTGCTAACCCCCGACTTCTCTCCACAGATTATTCTCAACTCCATGCACAAGTACCAGCCCAGAGTGCATATCATTAAGAAGAAGGAGCACACCGCCTCGCTGCTCAACCTGAAATCCGAGGAGTTCCGCACCTTCGTGTTCACGGAGACCGTCTTCACTGCAGTCACTGCCTACCAAAACCAGCTGGTAAGTGACACACCAAGCAGATCCCAAATGAGATTTATAATTATGGGTACTGATTGATAGATGGGTGTTTAATAAAGAATTATTCAAAAATGTCAGAATAATATTAATATGTACACGTATTTTTTAGTAGTCACCTTTAGTTTGCTAAGGAATTAAAAAAAAAATTGTACAGCTTGCTGCAAATAGGTGTGAATAGCTTGTGCATAACTTCTCGATGACAGTGGGTCTTGAACTGGATGCTCCACTGGCTGTATTGCAGATCACCAAGCTGAAAATCGATAGCAACCCCTTTGCTAAAGGCTTCAGAGACTCTTCCAGGTTGACCGACATTGAAAGGTATCTCCCATAATTCTTTGCTTTGTTTATTTCTGTCCCGCGACAGATGGAGCAGATGCTGTCGTGAGAAAGAGCTTCCTGGCAGCACAGGGCTTCTTGAATATTTTGGAAGAGCCTGTTTGCCTGTTGTTTGTTTCTAAATGGGATTCTAATCAGAGGGACTAGTGTTGAGACTCGTAGACTATTAGACACTTAACATTTACTGTATATATTATAGTGACAACTGAGAATTTTATATACTTACAGCGTCTATAGAGACAATCCTTTTGCAAATGTTTTTCCCTTCTAAAACACGAATCCACCACCTGAACAAGAATTAATGTTACAAAATATCCAAATTACAGCGCTTTTTCCATTAACTGAAACACATGGTCATTATCCTTTTAAAACAGTCTTTTTTTCTCATTTTAAAAACACCAAAAATGAAAGCAAACAAACACACATGCACACCATTCATCGCGAAACTGGTCAGTTTTGGCCCAGTTCTTTAAATTAGCGGCTTTGATTAAACCACACCATCCACCCTGACACCGAACTCCAAATCCAGCCCGCTAAACGAACCCAAATACTAAGTCCTTCTCTTAAGGGGTTACGAATTAGATCTGATCAATTGATCTTTAGAGACCTGCAGAAATCGCATTAGGCTGGAGTCGGTTACTGCACTAAAACATGATGTAATTCAATTGGTCTGAGTAACTGATTGAAAACAGCTTCTATTTGCCATGCAGAGAGGTCCTTCCAGGGATCAGATCGGAGATAAACACACACATATTCATATTGCACGCTGACAGATATTGCACTTTGCTAACCTGATTGCGAAGCTAATGTGAATGTATGTCTTTGATGGTACAAAACCACGAGGCCTAGGAAAATTACAGGTGGGGGGTGGGGGCATCTGTGGGGAGACTGTGGGGGCGGAGCTGATGCAGTAACCTGAGGGGAGGTGGGGGCTTGCTGTCATGCACAACACATGTGGGTGGGGCCTATGAGCAGATGAGGCCAGACACCTGTGTGGAGCATCTAATAAATTCTGCTGAGTCTCTGCTGAAACAGAATTAGCTGAAGATGGCAGCTTCATTCAAGCCATTAGTGGCTGCTTCAGAGTTCAGTCGCAGCCCTTATCCAATGAGCTCTATAAAAATATGCACGTTTATTGAAAGGGTAAAATTGTAAATTTAGTTTCAGGTGAATGTATCTACCAGTTACAGTGAATGTGCTACATTTGCATTTATACTTATTATTACGAATTTATACTTACTGCATACTTATTTTTTACCCAGACTTATTAGGGGATTAACTCCAAACAGCATCATCATGCATTTTCTGCTATTCAGTTTAGTTTTTTTTGGGGGGAGGGGAAGATGGGTGTTGTGCTACCTGTATATTCACAGAAGATGTGTTTTGACTTTCTGTTGTAGGGAAAGTGTAGAGAGTTTGATCCACAAGCACTCATACGCACGGTCGCCCATTCGGACGTACACCGGGGAAGAGGACGGCCTTGGGGAAGATGGACACGCCACCCACAGTCGGGGTAAGAAACGGCGCCACACTCTGGCGAATGCAGGCAGTGAAGGGTGTTGGTGACGCTGAAGGGACAGACAGTAAATTAGGCTTCAATAAAACGCTATACTTTTCCTATTAATTCTGAATGTTCTTTCCATCAGTTGGGATCAGTAATCTCACCCAGTCTTTTATTCTCTTGCTCCCCCCCCCTCCATTTTTACCCCTCCTTCCATCCTGGCCCCGTCGCTCAGGCTCCGCCTTCACAGCCTCAGATAACCTGTCGCTAAGCTCCTGGATGACCACCACATCTGGCTTCTCCAGCTTCCAGCACCCACAGTCCCTATCCGCCATTGGGGGCAACGCTGCCTCGCTGGCCAGCCCGCTGCCCCACCCCATCCAGGGCTCCTTGCCCCCGTACGGACGGCTGGGCGTGCCCCTCGCCCCCTCTGCCCTCAGCAGCATGCCGGGCAGCGGCCCCAGTTTCCCCGCCTTCCACATGCCTCGATACCATCACTATTTTCAGCAGGGGCCCTATGCCGCCATCCAGGGACTGCGGCATTCCTCCACGGTCATGACCCCGTTTGTATGACTCCTGCCGTCCCCCACAGAGACCAGATCCAGCCCCTACACGACCCAGTATCCAACCTCCATCAACAGGCACCCTCCATTGCCCTCCTCTATATCTTCGTCAAGTTCCTCCTCAGTGTAAATAAGAAACCATGTTAAAGTTCAGTGAACGACCTGGAGCCTCCGCCATAGTCGGCCGCTCTGGAGAAGAATCCAGAAGAATGTGGACTTTCTACGGGTTGGAGATCTATAGAAAATATTTGTACAAAGACCATAACTAGCAGACCATAACTAGCAGACCTCCCCTTCTCCTTGTTTGGTGAGGATGAGCTCATAGTCCTTTTGCCAAAGTTCTCTGGACAGAGTTTTCGGGATGCGAACTTGCTGAGCATCTCACCAACTGGGGTTGGGGTTAGCTCTGCTTGGCTTACCTCTGTCATGCATGGAGAAGAGCTACTGGCTAGGAAATGATGACACAAGGAGTATGTCACATGATGTGACTAAGACACACCCACGACGGACATTGGCACACGTGGCACAGTGACCTCAGAGGGACAATCTGCATACTTTGTGGCCAGACTCCACGGAGCCAGAAACAAGCTTACATAAACACAAAACACATATTCTGCAAGGCGGGCGGAGTCCTGCTTAAGGTGTGGAAAAGTAATGAGAGAGTCCGGGGGGATGAGAATCAGTATATGTATGTGACAGGCCTACTATCAGAACAAGGCAGTACAGTTCAGTGCTCTGACTTTGTGGTTTGGCCTCGACTTTCACCAGAAATTAAATACTTTTTCTAGCTTTTGTTCAGCTTGTTACGTATAGCATGATTTCCATGTCCTGATGTCTTTCAAACAAGCTTAGGACCAAACCACTAACAGGAAGAGTAAGATTTGTTTCCACCCTTTAAATGTACTTGGAACCTCTGTCTGCTTTGGGTGAAACATTCTGCGTAGTGATTGCAGCCTCCACCGTTACTGCTAGCGGCTCCAATGACAGCGGAGTCCTGAACGTCAGCCCACCCCCACCTTCACACCAGACCAATCATAGTGATGTCAGATTAAAGGGCAACAGAGATGCAGTCGAGACATCCCCCCTCAGACAAATTAGGGAGATGGATGTATTGTTCAGATGTTCTCCATTTGTCACTCTCCATTGTCCTTGTGTTTAAGTAAATACAAGAATATACTGGTAATTTCCCCTTAGGATTTTTTTCTGTTGGAAATATATCAATTTTTGCTTACCTGTATCGTGGACTGTATGTATTTTACAGGTAAACCCAGGGTTTGGTGTGTAGTTGGCCATTTTTGGATGCAGACATCTGAGAAGTGTAGTTTATTTATGGGTGCGTACTTCTTGGCGT
This sequence comes from Cyphomyrus plagiostoma, assembly GCA_019775915.2. Lineage (NCBI taxonomy): Eukaryota > Metazoa > Chordata > Actinopteri > Osteoglossiformes > Mormyridae > Cyphomyrus > Cyphomyrus plagiostoma. The sequence continues at coordinate 27,604,485 of JABFEA020000138.1, read as the reverse complement.
AAGAAAATTGGGGCAGCTAGACGGCTCTGCCATACTGTTGCCTCACACCTCCAGGGTTAGGGGTTTGAATTCCACCCTGTGTGTGTGCGTGTGCGTGTGCGTGTGCGTGTGCGTGTGCGTGTGCGTGTGCGTGTGCGTGCGCGTGCGCGTGCGTTCCACATAGGCCATATACCTGCAATTAGGTGAATTCTTGACTCTACATTAACTGTAGTGTGTGCATGAATGTACCCTGTGATGGACTGGCATCCCATGCAGGATGTACCCCAGCCTTGTGTCCCCCATGTTGCCTGGGATGGGCTCAAGTTCCCCTGCAAACCAGTTTAGGATAAGCAGGTGGTAGATGAATAGATGACTATATTATACAAAAGATCACTGCCTTAAACAGTGACTTACAGCATAACACTGAGGACGGAAATGCAAGAAATGACTGATTTATATATTTTAAAAAAACCTAGTTACTATCCCCCTTGTTTCAGATAATGAAATGGCCAGTGACCAACTCTGAGTGGATTTTACATAATATGGCAGCTCTGTGAGGAGAAGAGAACCTGTATGTTTTTCAGAACAGTACATGTGTTTAAGTCTCGAAGCTCCCTACCCAGACCTACACAATCTGCTACTTTGCTCATAATTTACAGTCGCTGTAGCTAGTGTGTGGACAGCCTGCCCTGGAACAGGTCCACACCTGTAAAGAACGAGCAACCCTGTCCTCCTCAATGTGTGTAGTGACTCATCGGTGAGTAAGTCCTGTCTCACTGAGTCTAATCTGTCAGAATTCAATAACCAATTCACAGCCAATCCTAAAAGGCGTAATGGACTAATAAGCAAACAAAATGGATTGTGTACATATGGGGAAGGGGCTACAGGCAAGACAAACAAAAATCCCCATTGTACTTTCAGCAGACTGTATTCTACAGATCTACCAGCGTTGCTGTAATGGGTCAACTGTGATCCTGCACAAAAGCCAATACCTTTTGTCTCTTGTTATATCCGTTACAAAGAAGGGAAAATAATGTATTACTTTGCACAACATCTACCAAGGAACTGACACAAAATGATTTATTAATTGAATGTGACATCAACAATTAAGCAATTTAGCCAAAACAAATAAAATAACTTCAAAATAATCATTATCTCAGTGCCTAAAAGAAGAATAGGTGATTGCATTTCAGTCAGGTGTTTTTACTGAATACATCCTAAGAATTGTGGGAACTTTGTGCGTTTGGTGAGGGAAAAGAACATTTCACAGTGCACAGTTGTACCAAGAAACATATGTTTTTTGCCATATAATGTACCCTGAAGAAGAACATTGTTTGGTTTTTTTGTTGTTGATTTTTAAAAGTGCAATATATTTATTTGTTCTCTCGAAATACGAAGCATTATGTAATATTGTACGCATTTTAGATCAGATATTATTTGTAAGCGATGACAAAAATATATCGATCCCATAAAAATTTGTGTGTGTTTTAATGAAAAAAGTCATAATGTCTAAAAATACAGTGAACTATATTTTTATGGTATAAATACTGACAGTGGGGGCAGCATGGTGGTGCAGTGGTTAGCACTGTTGCCTCACACCTCTGGGACCCGGGTTCCGGTCTCTGCCTGGGTTTCATGTGTGTGGAGTTTGCGTGTTCTCCCTGTGTCATCGTGGGGTTTCCTCCGGATACTCCGGTTTCCCCCCACAGTCCAAAAACATGCTGAGGCTGATTGGAGTTGCCAAATTGCCCGTAGGTGTTTGCATTCTTCAGATCAAGTCTACTTATTACACTAAAAAACATATAATAATATAATACACCACTGAACAGGTTACCACAGAGTTATATATTATTGAGTTTTATAGGCCTCTTACAGAGAACCCAACATAATCATTTAAATGCAAGGGCCGATTTATAGGGGCGATGAACAAACCCAAATAGATTTAAGTCAGGGAGTACACATGTCTTGAGTTGCTTTACCTCTAGCTAATTTTTTGTATGTGTGCTTGAGTTATTCACATGCACAAAACATATTTCCCGGAAGGGACATTTAGAATTAGACATACTAAACACACAGCAAAAAAATTACAGTCTATCTCCATGTCGACACTGAAGAAATCTAGCTGTGAATTCTGAGGCCTAAAGACAGACGACTTGGAGATTTCGATACTGTGGCTGAGATGAGGCACCTGAACCAGTCCCACTGAGGACATACATGTTGTCCGAGCTTTTGAACAGTCAGGAGGCTCCAAGTAGGGTGTAATAACTTTCCGGCCCACTCATTCATAACACACTTAACCGATCGCTGTAATAGATTCCAGTTCCATGTGAAGGGTGTTTAAAAGGCATGAGCATCAAGAAATCACGTCAGTTCTACGCTATTATGTAGAAATTAATATTTCAACCAAATTCTTGTCTTATTTTTAGCAGGAAACACAGTGAAATTCCACAGAACACAGGCACCTCTAATCATCAGAATCTGACTCTGCTGAATTCAATTTTGTAAACAAACGAACAACTTAAGTATTGAAAATTTAATGGTCTTACTTCTACCTTAGCAGGCTCAATTAATAAATAACCACCACATTATTTAAAAATGTGAAACAGTACTTCACTTAGGTTATTAAATGTGAATTACAGTGGTACCTCAGTTCTCAAACTCATTAGAACTAGAATTTCTTAAAAGTCGAACCAACTTTTACCTAGAGCTCGATCTGAATCTCAGAAGTCAAACTGTGAATGCCAACCTAAATTGTAGTAGCAAGGAAATGAGTCACACAGCACGTCTCTCAGCGGAAACAAAGAGTAACGCTTCAGTCTCAGCTTCGCATTCGCTGCGATAGCATCGTGCATGTTTACACTCGCTGAATACATATATTTAGACAGTAAAAATACATCTAGACAATGATAGACAGTAACAGTAATTAACGAGGGGGCGTGGCACATGGAAGGAGTGGACAATCGGGGCAGGACACTTTTTTTCTTAACTTTACACATTGTTTGGATACATTTATTTTCTTACTTTAAAAATTACTGTTTTGATAAATGTGCTTAGATGTCTTTAGTACAGTATAAGCTTTTCTTGTTTTGTCTGGTTAATTTTGTGTTTAAATGCTTAAAAAAAATCATATTTTGTAATTTTTTGGGTCTGGGAACCAATGAATTGGTTTTCCATTATTTCTTATGGGGAAAATTCGATCAAAACTCAAACTTTTTAGGATTCGGTCGAGAGTTTACGGATAAATTTTCAAATTCTGAGGTACCACTGTATATCTTTTAAATTGCAAGTCACCTCAGTTTTGGTTGCAATATATCATTAGGGCCATTCAAAAACGCCATTAAATTATTCAAGATATAATAGGGTGGAATGTAGCTACTTTTTGTTTGTTTGTCGTCTAACCAGTGAGACATGAATAACTTAAAACCTGAATCCATAACATTTGGTCCTATGGTTACGTGTTTATCATATTGATTGATTGTTGATGTTGACTTACAGTGGTCAGTGGTGGATTGCGACTAAAAATTGGCCTTTGACTTTGGGGTTCCCCCACTGTAAATTTTTCTAAGCGGGGGGCACAATACATTTCCCAGCCCAAATACCCTTCATCCAACCCAGAAGATGACCAGTCTAGTCCTAGTACTGATCACATTTTAGCTCAAGTTGCTGCACTAAACACAAAAAGTGCAGGGGTAATTTGAGTCAAGGCTAAGGTAACAATATCCGTGTGCAGCATTTTCAGAGGTTTTCTCTGTTAAGTTGTTTCAGCAGATGCCGGAAAAGGCTTGCTGTCGATAAAAAAGAACAGTTGTGTCCTTTGACAATATATAAATAAAGAAATATCCTCGTGATTTTGATCAAATTATAAAAAGATGAACAAGGCTGTACAGTGTCTGTGATTAATGGTCAAAGGAACTGAAATGACAGAATCACTAAAGTTTGAAACCACCAGGTGTAAAATATACAACGTGTATTTAAACCAGTTAAACTCTTATAACACCATGGCACTGCATTATAATATTACATGTATTAATCGCAGCATTTCTGCCAATATTGTGCCGTTCAGTGTGTAAAGTGAACAGATGACTGATAGGACAATCTTCAGGGCAGCTGGACTACAGGTCATACGGTACGATTGGCCTTCTACATCCACAGATTCACCCAACCCTGGGCTGAAAATAATCAAAAAAAAATCCAGAAAGTTCCAAAAAATGTGATGGTTGTTAACACAGTGTGTTGGTGTATATCTGTGTGTATGAAAGAGTGACCGGTGAATGCATATTTTGAGAGAAATAAAGAATGAATTTATATTTTATATTCTCTCCATTTAAAATTATATTTTTAGTACGTATTACGATGTTTGCGTCTGTACTGAACATATACATGTTTTTTTTTCATATCATCATTCCCTAAACAATATATCATAACTAGCATAACTATAGCATATCAATTACATTGTATTAGGTATTATAAGTATCACAGAGGTGATGTAAAGTATGGGGGGGGGGGGGGTATACAGTACAGAGGTTATATGCAAATACTAAAGTATCCCTGAATTTTAGTATCCGGGGAGGGTCCTGGAAACAATTTCCCAAGGAAAGGGAAGGCTAACTGAATGTGGAAGTGATACAGTGATAAAAAGTAAATTTAAATGTGTATCTTGATTTCCTTTAGATCAGTTTATCAGAGCCCTGTGATGGACTGCCATGCCATGTCAGCCAAGATGTCCCCCTGCCCTGTACGTCTCTGCTCCCTAGGGTGGGACCCATGCTCTTTGCAGCCCTGTATTGGATAATGATCGGCAACACTGATGGATGCGTCGTTGCACATTGTGTGCCACAGTTTGGAGCTAGGAATTCTGGAACCAATTCCCATGTAATTATCTGATAATTCCAAGAAAATTTGTATGGGGAACCAGAAGGTTACAAGTTCAAGCTCCAGATGTAACATACTTAATTGTTTCTTTACTTTTCCAGCAGCATTTTTGTGAAACTGGAGGATACCTACAGTCCATGCATGTCTGTCAAAGGGAAATCAGCAAAAATCCCGCAAATCGAACTATTAATAAAATCGAGTGTCTGATGAAATCCTCTCCTCCAACCTTGACCACCAATGTTATCTTAATCTACTCAGTTACTTAGAGGCCCCTTAACAAAATAAAAGTCTAATACTGTCACTTCCATGAATAATTAATTGGACTTAATCGATGCACTAAATAAAATCCATTTTCATTTGATTAGCGGTTTCCTCAGGATGCGGAACGTCTCCTGCATTTACGACTCACCTTACTATCTGCCTGTCTCCATCAGACGTGCGGCTGGCGGGGGGGCTCTCTGATTCCCGAAGATTTAACCTTCTTTCCAAAAGCCAGTGACGGGGGTTGTCTTGGTGACATCTATCAATTTGACTTCAGCTGCTGGTCCTTCTGTCTTTCATGTAACTGATTTAGTGAGCTTTTAGCGAGCCTGGTGATGGATCCCAGCGAAGAGAATAACCACAGAGTGCAACGCAAGACATCAGCCATTTTCCGGAGTGGCGGCTGGTGTTAATGCTTTGGAAAGATGACCATATGGTTTCTGGTGTTAGTCCCAGGAGATGCTTTGCTGTCTTCCTCCCAAACCAGATACTTAATATCAACATTTCAAGTAATATGTCCAGCTATATAAACAGCTAAAATTGCAGTTGTTGTTAAGTAATTAAATGTAGTTAGTGTAGTGGTTAAAGACCTGAATATAAGTAATGACTTCCCATGTTATAACCATACTGTAATATATATATGAAAAACACTTAATCTGTAGTGGTAAAAAATATAAAGTTATTTAAAGCACCTTAGTTCTTTTGCATCAATTTAGCAACATAGTATCTTGACATATTAGCCTATCCGAAGGTAGGAAACTACAATCACAGAATCTGGTTTATTTCCTACGAGGAAACCTGCGTTGCCCTATAATCGTTAGGCCTACTTAAAATATCACGTTTTAAGAATCGGTATGGGGTATTTCGATAATTTAATAAATGCGTCAAATAATTAACAAAATAATTTAAATATTGAGCATAACAGCTCAATAAAGCACTACTTGATGTTTCCACCCCCCAA
>JABFEA020000138.1:27567722-27585833 GCA_019775915.2 Cyphomyrus plagiostoma | reverse complement strand
TTTTTTGTTAAGTACATAACTCCACATGTGTTCATTCATAGTTTTGATGCCTTCAGTGAGAATCTACCAAATGGTCATGAAAATAAAGAAAACACATTGAATGGGAAGGTGTGTCCAAACTTTTGGCCTGTACTGTACTTTTGGTCATTTAATGCACACACTGCAGAAGTTGATGACACTGCTGGAACTAATTTAGATTTTTTTTTAAAACTATATTAAGAACTTTCTTGAACCTTTCATATCACGATCTATACTTAAAGCTGGATGTGCACCTATTGGATGTGCCCCATTGGATGTGCACCTATTGGATGTGCCCCATTGGATGTGCACCTATTGGATGTGCCCCATTGGATGTGCACCTATTGGATGTGTCCCATTGGATGTGCACCTATTGGATGTGCCCCATTGGATGTGCACCTATTGGATGCGCCCCATTGGATGTGCACCTATTGGATGTGCCCCATTGGATGTGCACCTATTGGATGTGCCCCATTGGATGTGCCCCATTAAAATAGTCACATACCTATTAATTATAGGAGCAACAGTGAAATGTAATAAACATTGCAGTTGTTTTTAGCACCACTGTTGACTCTCAAGGGCTTTTATTGTACATTTTGTAGGCCGCACAACAGTGCTAGACACAAGGGTGTTGTGTTAATTGCCTGCATTTTATGTGAACTTAATGCTCTATTCGTTTGCAGAGCTTGTGTGGAAAGTGTACACCAAATAAATTCTTTTAAATGTAAATATAATGTGCAGGCTCTTTCTTGCTGTCCTCGATGAATGAAACAATGAATAAACACATTTCTTATGAAACCAGACATAGCAATTAGTATCATTTTCACCCAGCAAAACCATAAATGAAGTATGCGTTTGGTTGCTTAACTTTGGTTTTTGTTATCAAGTTTGTCAGAAAGAAGCAGTGTTGAAAATGACATTTATACTGCTGTTGATGTGAAGAAGTAACGTGTTAGCCTTAGTGGTGTGACTGTCATTGTATGATACATTGTAAGCCCAACAGCAGACTAAATACATTTTAACCTTATGCAGAGCACTGTGCTGTAATATGAGAGCCTCGTTAACACCTCCGTCTTAAAAAGATGATGGGGCCACATCCGGTGTGTTCGGTTTTTTTTGCATCTTAAAACTAAAATAGCGCAAGACCACTTTTTTAGAAGAGTTGCACACATTTGATGTTCTGGCATTTATATTATTCATAAGACCATTAAATATGATGTTCATCATCAGGTAATATAAAATTACCAGTAGAGTGAATCAGTACTTTTCCCCCAGAAACATGCATCACTGAGAACACAAATAAATGATGAGGAGCACTTGGTGGATTTATCCATAAGGTTTGATGACAGGGTAGCACATTAGCTGAGTGGGTACATCTGCTGGCACAAACCTCCACATGGGTTTCCTGCTTCTGCTCTCTTTGTGTTTTGAGTTTGCATGTTCTCTCCTTGTTACACACAAGTTTCCATGGTTTCCGTGGCCAGTGACTCACTTGCCTCCTATGCAGAATGGGCCCTAGTCTTGCCTATGCTGTCTGGATATAGGCTTTATCTGACCCCCACCATGACTGGAACCATAATAAACAGTTCATAGGTGGATGATTGATGATTTAATTTGGGCTATAACTTCCCCGTAAACTCTAGTCATTCGGTGTCTTATTTATAGCGTGTCAATGTACGCCCAGATCAGCAATGCAATACAGAAAGAACATGGAGTAGTCGTCTGATTATATTTTACTTTAACTTTGTGACTGTCACTTTTTGTCTGTACTATCAGAAAAAACTGTACAACCCCAGTAAAATTTGTACCCCAAGGTACAAACATCATTAATGTACCCCCAATGGTACAAAAATGTTCCTCAGAGTCAATTTCTGTATCTTAAAAAATACATTTAACTACAGCTGATGTACAATTGGCTCGATCCCCCCAATATTTAAAAAACAACTACGTGACGTATTTATCTTCCATCGTTTTGGGATGGCGGTGTCGTTTCCTACGAAATTATACGTCAAAACTTTTTGCGTTTCTCATGGCTATTTAGTATAAAGGTCCCATTTGCTTTTGTGCAGTGTACAAATGTTCCCAGTCGTGACCCAGGAAGTTAGGCGTGAAAGCGCCTAATGACGTGACGTACTAACGAACCGATAGAAAATCTACAGCGCAAATGTCACAACTGTTTTTTTACGCTGCTCTGCGTGTCTGCCCAAGGGGACCTCACCGAAATGCGCCAGTGGGTGGCGTACTTGTGTTTCCTGGGCATCTCGCAGGCTTCGGTGACTGACAGCCGTGCAGAGCTGGTGCGTGTGAAACAGTTACTTTCTGCAGCTAAGATTGTCGGATGATATTAACAGGTAAGCACTTATGGAAATTAAATAAGCTTTTGAGTAAGCTAATTAAACAAATCTTGCCAGCGTCTCAACTAGAATAATCGAGGCTGAAATATCCAATGGATTTTTAAAAAATATTTGATCACAGTAGTACATCTAATTTTTTCGTGACGACTATGCAATGGTAAGCTGATAAATTTGCTTTGACGTTTGGCATCACATTCCACTAAAAAATACAATGACGACTTATAAACCACGAAAAGTTACTCATTCTATACAACATATTTGTTCTACCGAGTACAGATATATGTTCGCAGAACACAGAAAGTCATGTATTTCGTTCTCTGCGCCCATGTTTAGCACTGAAATTGCCTAACGAATAACTGGAAATGCGTGTTAGCTGGTGTAAACCTATGTCGGTTTCAAAATATTTTTAATTACGTGTGGAGTATGTGACATATTTGATTTTTTTAACAAGAAAACTCTGACACTTGTATGTGTAAAAATTAGTGAATTCAAATGTTCACGATGTTGCGTACGTTTTTTTGTTTTTCTGTCGGACCGTACAGTGTTCTTGGCGTCAGGGTGTTCAATGTCCTGGCTGTCAGTATGCTACCGTTTTTGATCTGGATCCAGATTTTTTCAATAAACGGTAAGTAACTCAGAATGTAGTGAGACTTCTAAGCAATTATGTAAGTCGCTCTGGCTAAGGATGTCTGCCAAATGCCATAAATGTAATGTAGGCTATATATAAGATAGTACTTGTGCAAAATTTCCGCAGTTCTGAAAAAGAACCAAATTTCGATCCTCATATTAATAAAATGGATCAATGAATGGTTAAACTGGGCTATTGGGTTTATTTCTCTTGAGTTTATTAATATTTTAAGACCAGTATTTACGGGTAGCCTATGTATAGACTATCATTAGGGAACATTAAACATTATGATGTGCCGATTTGCTAAAGATATTAACATTTTTTCATATTTAACGCACTTAAAAATGTTGCCACACAATCGTAACTTGCGTTAGAAATTGATCTTGGTAATGTACTTATAACCTTTGCCGGAAAGGAAACAAGTAGGCTAAATAAAATACAAATAATATGTTTAATTTATGCGCATTTAGGCTACTCGAAGTCGCAGACTTAACCTTCTAATTGTAACTGACACATTAATTTAAGGTTTCTCTTTCTGTTTGCCCTGCACAGCTGAAGAGTTATGCGCCCGGTCGGGGGAAAAAGTTGAAATCCCTTGTCGAAATGAAAGAAAACTGCAAAAAGTGACATGGAGTTATTATAGAAACGGCGCGAAAATATTTTTGATCTCCAGCGGTACAAGTGGAGTGAGGAAACACAACGCAAATTTACAAACCAAAGTCAGAATTTCGCACTACAATTCACTTGTTATTGAGGGTATGACAGGAGAGATTGAGGGAAATTACTCGTGTGAGCTATGTAACAAAGACGATCGGTGCGAAGTAACAAACGCTTCCCTGTTACTGCTAAAAGGTAAGACGTATATGGGGATTAAACGAATGTCAGCTGACTACATGTTGATCATATTTCAACCTTTTACCTTGAATTACTCACTGTAGAGACATATCTGGGGAATAAAACGAAGGCGATCGCCACGCCGGGCAGTGTTTTTATTCATTCTTGTCCAACCGATGAGGCAGATAAGATGGACAGCCCAGCCACTGTGAAGTGGACGTCTGAATCAATTGGAAAACCGGTCAAACCTTTCACTCTGCATGGTCGGTCTGCTACTGAAAACCGGAAAGGCCGCAAGATGCTGTCAAATGGATCTATTTATTTGTCTGATGTTGACAGCAGTGATGCAGGGAACTACAACTGCTGGGTACAGAAACGTCCGTGTCACTGGATCAACCAGCTAACCGTTAACTTGTACATTCAGTCAGGTAAGGAGAATTTATTACATAATCTGGGAAATATTTATAAGTTAAATGGGAATAATAGACCATGATTCTCAGCCTAAGATCTGTAATATCAGTAGTTTGTCAAAAAACTAGCATATTTTGTCCTCCATATCAGAAAATTGGCAGAAATCTGGTATTTTACTTCTCTAGATAATGCAGTCACTTTGTTTTTCCAATAACTTGCATTTTTTTTGCACCAGGAGGAATTTTAACCAATCCAACAGAGATGTGTTATAATAATAACAATTTAATTTTGCTTGTTAATTAAGTGCTCATTTAAAAATGCATATCTCAGCGCTCCATCTCTTCTTCCTCTATATCAGCCTAAACTGGGAAGATTCTTATTTACTTATTTTTTAATCCATTGTGCTTGGGGATCATATTGAATGAAAACTTGTAGAATGGGGCATGCTAATATAACCCATGGCGTGACACAGTTATTTCTCAGATTTTAGGTTGGCTTTTATTCCAAGGTTAATCTTGAGTTTTGTGAATTGCTTGGTGACTATGGCCTTCATTTTCTGTCCATGATCTTCCCTGTGGTAGGAAGCCCCGTGGATAATGTGAACCATGTGGGTTTGGGTCAAACTACTGAATCTTGGAACCAAACTGGCCATGGTAAGGAGAAATCTCACCAAACTCCACGGTGGATGATGTACATCAATATTTCCTAACCCAGTTCTCGGGGACCCTGGACAGTCCAGGTTTTTGTTTCCTCTCAACTCCCAGCGGACCTGTACCAGGTATTCGGGTGTTCCTGACTGGCTGGGAGCTGGGAGGGAGCAAAACTGTGGACTGTGTGGGGTTCCCCGAGGACTGGGTTGGGAAACACTGGTGTAGATTCAAAATGATTCTGGTTTTTAGTATACAGAAACAGAAATGGCACCCAGCTCACTTATAAATAAGACAGCTCTGTCAAACACCTAGTCATGCATTGTGTAACGATGGGGATTCATTCTGAGAAACGAGTTGTTAGGGGATTTTATCATTGTGTGAAAATAATAGAGTGTACTTATCTAGACCTAGGTGGTATAGCCTTCTACACACTTAGGCTGTACAGTATAGCCTAAATAATGATAAACAGTAAATATAGTAAATACATTAACCAATCACATGGTTATGTATCATCATTATTTAAGTATTATTTAAGTACTATATAGTGAACATAATTGTTTGTACTATACTTGTATAAGACTAGCAGTGCAGTAGGTTTATTTACATCAGCATCACCACAAACAGCTGAGTAATGCATTGCTCTATGACATCAGTAGGCGACAGGAATTTATACATTATATTGTAATTGTATGGCATCACTGTCATATATGCAGTCTACCGTATACCGAGACGTTATCTGACACATGACTGTACCTTCAAATGCTAATCATTAGCATGCTAAACATTTATTCTAAGAACTTCATGTGGATTCTATGTGGATTAGGAATATCTGAGAATCATATGAATCATCCAGTGTAGAGAGACATATTTAAAGCTGTTTTCTCCCAAGGTTGTAGGTAATTAATTCAAACGCTTCCGTTTTCTGCAGAGTTGCAAGACGAAAAAGACCCCAGCCATAAAATGGTGGTGCTGTTTGGCCCTTTTGTCACCTCTCTGCTTGCCCTGCTGCTTCTCTGCGTGGTTCTATACTGCAGATATAGAAGATCTTCAGGTGAGACACGAAATGTTGCGCAGCGACACAGTGACGAGATCTATGGGAATGTGAAACAGCAGGAATGTCTCCCTTTTCTGGCCTGTAACACATTCAAACAGGTTACTGCCTTTGTTATTTTTCAGAGATTACCACACCTAACGAGCAACTAAATCTAGAGCCTAGCTACAGAAGCACTGAAAGCTCTAGACTGGAGGTATATTAACAGAGTCTTTTTCACTACAAACTCCTCTCCCGGTGTGCAGTTCCATCTGGTACAGACAATGCTATAATCCTGAGATTATGATACACTGTATTATTAACTCTATTTACTAATTATTGTGTGCTGCTGCTGTATCACCATTATCAAGCGTATTGATACTCTTTTATTTCTGTTTTAATTTTATTACCGGCTTATCCTTTTTCACAGATGGATGAAACTGAGTGTCATGTCTATTCTGTGGTGAATGCAACAGAACCGGAACAGAACTGTGTCATCGAAAGTCAGGACACTTGCGTTTATAGTTTAATCAAGATCCCATCAGCGTGCACTTCTGGAAATGAGGGCTGAGAGTGGCTTTTGGTAGAGGCGCAAAGCCGTCAGACACGGGCCCTGTTTGCATGAGGGCCTGACATTTTTTTCTTCCCCGAGTTCCATGTAAACCATGATCAACATGAATATGAAGTGTGGAAGTTAACAGATAGAATGGTAATCGTCAGAAAAGAGAATTCCTTTTTTTTAAATGTTAAAATACAGACTGCAAATATAAGTTTGGTTTGTGGTGAACTACAATTAAGATAAAAATTATTTTTAAACTTGGAAAATATTAACTTCTATTAATCTTTAATGCAAGACCATACTCTTGAGCTGGATAAAGACGACAATAATGTGCACCCATTGTAATGTGCACCCATTGTAATGTGCATCCATTGTAAAGTGCACCCATTGTAATGTGCACCCATTGTAATGTGCATCCATTGTAATGTGCACCCATTGTAATGTGCACCCATTGTAATGTGCATCCATTGTAAAGTGCACCCATTGTAATGTGCATCCATTGTAATGTGCATCCATTGTAATGTGCACCCATTGTAGCTATTAAAGTCACCACATACTTAGTGGTATCAGCAGAGGTGACAGTGAAATGTCATAAACATTGCAGTTGTTGTTTTTAGCACCGCTGTTGACTCTCGTGAGCTTCTATTGTATATTTTGCAGGCTGCACAATAGTGCAGATGCAAATGCATTTTGGTGTTAATTACCTGCATTTTAGGTTAACTTAACACGCTACTTATTTGCACTTATTCTGTATGGAGGGAATCCAGCAAATAAATAATTTAATTTAAATGCTAAGATGATGTGTACAGGATCCTTCTTACTGTCCTTCATGAATGAATCAAAGAATAATCATTATTCATATTAAACCAGAAACGGCAGTTAGTGACATTTTCATCTAACATAAGAATATCTGAACTACGTATTTGGTGTCATAAGCAAATTTGATAGAAAACTGATAATGACATTTATAATTGTGTTGATGTGGAGAAGCAACGCATTAACCTCAGTGGTGTGACCATCATTGTAAAACCAAACAGCAGACTGAACATCTTTTAACCTTTAACTGTAATATGGGAGCTTCATTAACACCTCTGTCTTAAAAAGATGATGGTGCCACATCCGATACGTTCGTTTTTTTGCATGACAATACGAAAACATCGGAATTTCTTTAGAACAGTTCTACACATCTGATGTTCTGATATTTATATAATCCACAATACTATTAAATGTGATGCCTGTCATTGGCTAATGCATATATAACACTACAGCCCAGTGAATCAGTACATTGCTCCTGAAACAATTGCATCATTGTGAGCCCAGTGATGGATGGCACATTCGTTGCCTCAATGCTGCTAGTCTGTGGGTGCGAATCACCGCTATGCATGGAGTTCATATGGTATCTTCTCCTCATAATGTGTAGGTGTTGTCAAAGTATAATCTGGTTTTCTCCTGCAGTCCAAAGAAATGTAGATAGGCAAAGTGACATTTGCTGTAATGAATGATTGTGTGTGGGTGTGACTGTTCTGTAATAGACAGGTGTCCCATCCAGGGTGTGGCCCAGCTTTGAGATGCCTATGAAAGGCTCTAGGACCACCAAACTGACCAGGACAAAGGGATGGAAGATAAATTATTGATTTATTACATGATTTTTCCATTAATCCTGTTGTTCACTAACACCGTTGCAGTTTCTTTATTTCAAAGGAATGACTGAGTCGATTTCTAGTTCCAATACATTATCAATAGTAATACCAAAACTTGGTCACAATAAACGCAAACGTCCCTTGCTCTATCTACGCACATCAACCAACAAAGAAAAAAGTTTCTTCTTCCTTTACATTTAGTTTATACAGAATATTATTGACAAACATTTCTATATAGCAATTTGCCCCTTCTTTGACATTATATAAAATTTCCATTAATTCAACATTAAACAATATTAATCAAATAATAAAGATATAACAAATCCAGAAGTCTACCCCAAATCTCACCAAAGAGTGTCTTAGCATTGTAATAATGTACCAATGGAAGGTTTGGTACTGTAGTTATAATTGAATTTTGGTTTGTATATTGTCACTTGGCGTCTAGACAAGAAGAATTAATGTTACCAAAGTTGACATGATAAAATACGTAGGGCACGCTGTTATAAGTCATTCAATGCAAAATGGAAAAAAAACAGTTATTTAAATTGAGTCACACGCCACATAAACACCTTAAATGTCTCAAATGGCTGCAAGGACTACAGGTCCACCAACCACATATACTGCAGACAACGGTTTGTTTTGCGTGTGGGTGTTCGCTGCAGTAAACAGTGTAATGTTTCGTCTGACATCGGTAACCGTATGTTGGCGTGTGAGTGTTTGAAAAATACTTGATGAGCAATGCGGTTTTTTATGGTGCACCCTGGCTATTAATAGCAATCCATACCGTAGTGTTTTATAGATTTTTTCACCTTTTACCACTCTTGTGCATAGTAGGAAAAATTGTAGACTCAACAGGTTAGTCGAAAAGCGCAATTACCTTCAAAATGGGCGGTTTAAAATTGCCCTAAAGGCAGGTAATTGATAACAATGCGATTGTTATTTTAGCCAAGAAAATGGAATATTGCGACAACAAAGCAAACCAAATATATTCCACTTTACTAAACTGAGAAAAAACGCTCATATATGGTAGCCCACAAAGACACAGTATAACAATAAAACAACGACAACTCAAAATAGTTACATTCAACAACACATTTGAATAACCAGTGATAACATGTACAAACGCCAACCGCAGTCAAACCAAACAGCCGCTAATTCTAATTATCCGAGAAATCAGTCGCATTCTATAAAAAATTTACTTAAGGAAACTCTTCAGTAGAGTTCGCTGAAAAATGTTTTAGAGATTTTATTTTTGAACTGTTGAGATTTTAAGTTGCACTTATTTATCAAACCAACTTATGGCGTTTATACATATATAGAATACGATGCTTCAGTTGGATCAGGAAAAGTTTAAATATACATCGTAATAAAAAATATGTGTCGTGCATTGGAACCTTTATCAACAAGCAGGAGTTGTCCTGTTAGCACAGTTTCAAGCAATATGGATTTAAATTGCTGAGGAATTAATTCAGTACGTTTAATTGTCATGTATAAATTAGTCTCAAATTACATTATGGACTGCGGGAGGAAACTGGTTTAAGTGGCGAAAAACATTCAGTAGGACACCGTGATCTGATCCCGATTTTCTTGTGTTTTTTTTATTTATTCCGTTTGTTAAATTCGGTATAGCCTTTGTACATCTTTCGTATGTTTTACGTTGTATTGTTCTTTATTTATTTAATGCAAGTATGTGTTACTGTTGCGTCATTAAATCTGCTGTACATGCACAGATTTGCTGCGTATTTTATATAGGCCTAACTAAACAGGATAATGAAACAGATCGTAAAATAGAACTCGACGTGTCAAAGTAGTTTAACAAAAACTTCTGAAAAAAAACATTATGTGTAACCTTTAAAGTGGGGGGGAAATGTGTGGGTGTTCGTCAATGGGTTAGAGTCAGGCTACAGCACCTCACGTTGTTTATAAATTTTATATGCTTAGTTTGTATGAGTTAATATAAATAAATGAAATAATGATTGGGTATAGTAAAAGTTTTAAAGGTGTTTTAATCATTAAAAACAAACTAGGTTTTAAATCATGAAACAAGTAGTGCTATGGTTACTAATTATTTGTGCTCATATTTAATTCTTAAATTCGATTTTTAAAAGTAATTTTCCCTTCACCCATTTTCCATCAGAAAGAGGTAAGCATGCAATGAAATCCACACAAAAAACTACGTAAATTTTATCTACACAGGAAAAGCACAGGTTTTTATAATCGTTATAGTATTATAGAATATCATTCATGATTATATTCTTTGATTAATTTGCACAACGTTTCAGTTTGAATTGAACTATGATTTGAATATTTATTGTTTTAATATAAGTTTGTGATTCCCAGCAGCCGCATGCGCAGTAAAGTAGCGGCGAATTTGACTTGAGGAGCTTGGTCTTTACGTTTTCGAGCATCTCTCGCTGCTGATATATCTTACATATTAATTATATTTATATTATTGGACCGACTACAGTGTCCGCGTCTTTTAAGAACCCTTTTGTAGGTGGTGAATACTGTCTTATAGTCCGCGCTTACTTCTTAAAGCATACGAACAAGAGGCCGGCGGATCCACGGTCTGTAGTAGTTGCGGCGCCCGGCGAGGGAAGCATCCGTTTCGCGCAGTTTCAGTGCTCATCTCTTAGTATAAAGTACGTTTCTTATTCATATTTCGCTCGCTGGGTAGTTTGACGAAATAACTGGTAGTATCTTACAGATGGAGTTTCGAATACCGGTGCAGACTTTAAGGTGTGGGTTGTGTTGCTTTTGCTCCCGTTAACCGGTGAGCTAATGCTTCAGTGGCAGGCCGTGTTTTGGAAGCGTTCTGCAATATTGTACTGAAGTTGTGTGTATGGACTGTGTTTCAGACTCAGATGTGCAGCTTCTCGGGTCCGGTCTGTGATATTACTGCTATTATTGTCATTTTTGCACGATAAGTGGCGGTAGGTTTAATGTTTAATGTCCTCGCCGGTGCTGTTTTTTCAGGAGCGCGATGGAGGCACCCCCGGTCACTGTCATGCCCGTCACCGGCGGGACCATCAACATGATGGAGTATCTCCTGCAAGGTGAGCGCCGCGCCGTACCTGGCTGCCACCCGCTCGCCCGCTTCGGGGTGCCTGTGGCTGGGTCGCGTGACGGGGCACCATGCGGCTGGAGCCGAGGCAGCCTCGCCAGGTGTTGCTCTGGTGGATTGCGCTGAACAGAATGTAATGGATGCGTTACAGAAGTTAGTCAGTGGTTTTATCGATTTGTATCGTCTTTCCGTGTGCACAGATGGTATTTCCGTAAATGACAACTGGTACAATATTATACTAGTTGTTTTTCCCCCCATCTTGATTTATTTTAGATGCCCAAATTTCTCTGTCCTCAGACTTGGTTGCTGGCAAAGGCGTCCGAATATACGTTGCGGAGTTAACTAATCAGAGCCCGGAACATAATTTTATAAATGTACAGATCCCAATTTATTTTCTTTCAAAAAGTAATTGTAAAAACGTTCTTAAGTTGTGGGTTGTGGTGTGAGCCTGGTGCCTATCCTGGGAAGAGCTGAGTAGAGGGCAGAGGGCGCCCACAATGGGATGCCAGTTAGTCCCTTACAGGCCTGAAATTAAAGCCAGAGCCCAGCCCAGTACCCGAGACCATGAAACTGACCCTGACCCAGCCTGAATAGTACTCTCAAATCTAGAACACAAACATGAAATTGTGAAATACAGGTATTAATCATAGGCGTATGCAGAGACAGATTTTCACAAATGGCATTTTAAAACTGCATAGCTTATATGTGCTGGGGAGATGGTATGGCTAATGCAAAACACAAATTTCTTAACGAAAGCCAATCAAAAAACTAAAGTCTATACTATTATTAATTAACACTTAGTAGAACCTAACAAGTGCAAAAAATTGTGCTTTTAAAAAAATTGCATAAAAAAACTAACCCTACCCAAGCTTTAAGTTGAATATAAAAACTGACCTCTACCCGGCCTGAAACCCGATACTTTGTCTGAGCCTGAATCGGTTTGGGTCCCAGACCTCTAATTGCAGTGCATCACAAGGCACACACTATAGTAAATATAGGGAGACTATTTCACATAACCACATGTTATTGGACTTCGAGAGCAAAAGTGCAGAAATGCGGGGAGAATATGCAGTGGTGTGTACATATGTATTTATCCATTCATCCATCCATCCATCCATCTTTAGCAAGTCTTGGTGAGGGCTTGTGCTGGTGGTATGTTGGGCAGGTTACACCGTACCATCTCTACAAGGACTCATACTCAAATTCCCAAGATCCCCCGAATGTTCCCAAGCTAACTGGGAAGTATAGTCCTTCCAGTCTGCCTAGTGCCTGTGTAGCACATGCCTGAGACATCTCCGTTGGGAACCAACAGGTGCATTTCTTCTGAGATACACAAATCACCCTCCAATTGCATATCCAAGTCAGGGGTTGGGGGGACTTATCCCAGTAGCACAGGGCACAAGGCTGAGGATATCCTGAATGGGACGGCATTCAAAAAAGGACATTTCTAAATCAAAAAAAAAAAAAGGTGTTTGCACAATTTACATTTGACTGCTTACTTTTAGTTGCACAACAATGGTGTGCATTCACAGATGTCAGTGGTTTTACTTGTCGGTATGCAGGTCCATGACCTACATTGTGCCTGGGTCAAGTGACTCAAGAAATGAAAGCTGTCAGCTCACACATGAAATGAGAGTTTTGGTGTAGATTGGCTGTCCCTGATCACATGACTGGTACCCTGTTGTTTTTGGGTTTGTGTTATTTAGGCCGCACTAATATGTTTTCATTTAGAAACTGAAAAAATATTACAATTTAGCCTTCCACCTTCATTACCGTGGGTCTTCTCAGAAGCAGAAAAAAATTTCAGCGCTGTCTGGCAAATAATTTTTCTGTCAACACATTAGTACAGACACTCATGAATGTAAAAATTTTGTTACGGCTACATCAGTAGGTTCCAGTTGGTTTGTACTTAGCTCTTGGTCCTTTCCTGATTAGCTCTTTGTTTTGATGTCTCTTTTCTTGATTGGTTATTCTTCACAGAAATGAAGAATGTTTTCCTTTAGTTTTCACATGGAGGATAGGTCATATAGGACTTTAACTACCTGGCAAATGTTCTTGTATGCAGCTAAACATATTTTGTGTATATTGTATGCTGCTTACAAGCAAAGACAGCTATGAATTTACCCATCACTGCTTATTACAGCTAAATTGCACTAAGACTGGAGTGCAGTACAACTGAGGGGAAGAGTGTGAATAAAATACGTGGTGAATAAAAGCTAAATATAATATGTGCATTTCCTTTAAACACATGGCTGGTTGTGAGAGTATTCAACAGTCAAAACTTTACAAATCAAAGTCAAATTAAATCAGTCAAAATGTATACTTTGTCAGTAATAGAATTATAAAAAGTTTTGGTTGGGCAAAAAATTGGGAGAATGACCCCTTGTGCTCGAGCTACAACAAACAAAATATGAAGCTGGTAAGAGCGCATGTCCAGTGGAGGCTATTTGCGTTCTAAGCTATCAGTTTCTTTTTACACCTTGCAGTTTGGATGCAATGTAAAGAAATTTTACTGCATTAGTGCGGACATTAGTCTTGTATAATAAACTATCTGAAATCTGATTTGAGAACACTAAAAGTGAGATGCAATGAGTGCAGCTTCCTTGGCTGATTCTGATTTTTTTGCGAGAGTGACTATCTGATTTTTGCCTATCCCAATTTTCTAAGGACTGTAATTGACAGCATATACAAACAAAAATCAACTTGTCTTTAATGCAAAATTTTATTTTCATAAGGGCAAATTGTTAAACTTTACAATTTCCTCCAAACTGCACAATGTTACTGGATCTTTTCTCACTTAAATGAGTCTCAAAATAAAGTGCTGTGTGACTGGAAAGAGGTACAAATAACAATTAACTGAAAACGAGTTGCCGTAGACCCAACTTTATCTGACATATTTTAGTTTACCAAACAAGAGCTGGTGCAACACCTTTAAATAGAAAAAACAAATGTCAGTTACTTATATTCACCAGATAACATGACATTGACATTTTTACTCGTCTTAAACTCCACAGGTTACAAACCTCCAAATAAAACTGAAGTGTACTATTCTTTTCCAAATAACAGGTGCAGGGTAATGTTATTAATACTAACATCGCATGTTATGCACATACAGTTCTTACATCACTAGTAAGCTAGACTAAGAGCAGTCTTTTTTATACATTCATACTGTATGGTCATCATGGAGTTAAATTTTCATAGGAAAAAACCTTAGCTTGCTTTGTAATTTTAATGGTTATTCCATTTCAAGATTATCGAGTATACGTTTCATAACCACTTTAAAGTTTACCTGTGATGTTTCACATGTTTTCGTGGTGGTTCCCCAATGGTTCACTTTGGACTTACATGTATTACAAATTAATCGTTTTCACTCACAGTGAAGAACCTCTATGCTAAAGACATGTTAGCATGTGGCTGCGACCGTGCACGTGAGTGTGAGGCCATTGCCTGCGTTGCTGTGTGTGTATCGTGTGGTGCATGTGTAAAACAGACTGGTTTGGTATAGGAGATTCAGTCCTAGCCAAGCACACTGAAAATTGGCCGATTCCGGTCCCTGGATGGTGTATCGATGCAGTGCAACCAAAAAGGTGTCATGTATTGTTTGCTGCAGATGATCACGGGTACTGACGCGGGGAAGCATTCACACCTTTATCGATGTGGGTGCTAAAACAACCACCGCAAACTGCATTGAAACCATGTCTTGTTTGTCACTGTCAGCTGTTCTACCTACTATCTACATCTTGTAAGTGTGACCTCCAGTGGTGAAGAAAAACTTTTCACCGCATTGCTGATCCACAGTGTGGTGTTTTTCATGCATGAAGGGGACCATACAGGCCTTTAGACACCGACGTTGTTTTTTTTCCACACAAAGAAACCGAACAACATTATTCTGAAATGACAAACCTATGTCTATGAAAGCATTCGTAGCAAGTCTGACAAATTTGCAATGTATGATTTGTAGTCTCTCTTTAAATAAGAGCTCCATTTCTGCAGTTTTCAAATATGTTTACGAAAATGAGCAGTCAGTAGCGTGTCAAGTTTTATACATGTGATCAGTTTCTTTTTTCTCTTGAATAGCAAGAAAACTATTCATTTGGTTTACAAGGAATGCCTGTAGTGATACCACTGATTTTCTTTTGATTTTGACTTCAGTTTGATCCAAGGATGGTACTGCAGATGACGATATTCAGTGCAGGTCCAACCCTGTAGAGGAATAATTAACAAATTGGGGGTGTGCTGGTAGATGGATCGTACAATATCTGGGCCGTTTTCCTTCTTTCCCCACTTATGGGTGCCCTGAGCAATAGTAATTCATATCCTGTTCCATATAATAAAATAAATATTTAACTTACAAGATTACAGATGTTCTTTTTACATTACAATCGCTTCTCAAACTGAAAACATTGGGATCAAAAGAATCTTATCTGATGACAAGGTGCATGTTATGCTGTTTGCAGCTGTTCTGGTTTCTTTTTTTCCTTTTTTAAGGTTTTGTAATATGTGTCTTGGATTTTATTAGACCATGGTCATCTATAAATGTTTTTATTTTGCTTGATTTGTAGCCCTATTTCTATGCAATCAATATCCAATAAAAAATTGGATACATCTAAATGTCTTTTTGAGCATCTGAATCTGTTGTATGAGCTTTTAGAATTGGATGTATCGATTATATTCGCCTTTTTCTTTTCACTCGTTTGCCCAAAAGAAACAAGAAAAGCTTGTAATAACTGTTACCAGTGCTTGTCATTAGTTTGATTTCTATCAGTATGTGAACTCTGAATCAGTTATGAAAATTTGCATCTGAATATTTCGCAGATTCATGTTTTTTTTTTTTTTATGTGCTATTGAGCCATGCACTCAACTGTCGAATCACCCAGAGCCTGAGGATCGCCTCTTGCTGGCCACTGGCCCTTTCTGTTTAAAGGTTTTGTGACTCTAGCCCTCGGTGTGTTGATCCTGTTTTCCTGCCTCTTTGCAGGAAGTGTTCTGGACCAAGCTCTAGACAGCTTATTGCACCGCCTGCGTGGCCTCTGTGACAACATAGAGCCGGAGAGCTTTGCCGACTATGAGTTGGTGTACCTGCTCAAGGGCCAGCAGGGCAATCCCTTCCTGTTGCGCGCTCGTCGTTCCATGATGCACCCCACTGCGCCCTGGCACCTACGCTACCTGGGCCAGCCCGAGGTGGGTGATAAGAGCCGGCATGCGCTGGTGCGCAACTGCGTGGACGTGGCCACTTCACACAGCTTGCCCGAGTTCCTCAACGAGATGGGATTCCGCCTCGATCACGAGTTTGTGGCCAAGGGCCACATCTTCCGCAAGGGGGCCCTCAAGGTGGTTGTGAGCAAGCTGTTCCGTGTGCTGGTGCCAGGGAACACGGAGAACACGGAGCCGCTGTCACTCTCCTACCTGGTGGAGCTGAGTGTACTGGCGCCCGCCGGCCAGGACAACGTGTCGGAGGAGATGCGCAACTTTGCTGAGCAGCTCAAGCCCTTGGTACATCTGGAGAAGATCGATCCCAAGAGGCACATGTAATACGGGCTCACCCGGAGGACCACTTCACGAAATATGATGGTTGGTACAGGTGGACACTGTGATCCAAACCGTGCCTACGATTAAATGCTGGCCCACAAATGTAGGCGTAGTGTGACTGTTAGCCATGTGCTGTAGTGATCAGCATGGTTATCTTTGGTTTTTGTTCTTGAGGTTTCAACCTCAGTGCTGAGGTTTGAGCCTCTTTTCCCTTTTTTACTCTTGTTCTGGAAGCATCAACATTTCTATTAAAATGCTTTCGCGCTGCACTCTTGTGCCATGAGGAACAATAGCGTGTTATACGCATTTTACGTTGTAGTTTTTTCTCTCTTTGACTGAGGATGTGCTCCTGCTGTAGCTTAGCAGCACTGTCACAGAGCTGACACAAGGCACCATGATTTCTGTCAGTAGTAGCAAGGTGAGGATTTCCACCCTAACATGCTGAGCTGTAGTTCATAGAGCATGGGAAACAAACACCTGAATTTGAGGCAGTGTAACATTACATACATACAGATTTTCCAGCTAGTAATTACCCAGTCTGTCAATTATTTACCTTCGTTTTGCCGTTTCACGTTTAAAGAGTAACAAGCTGGCCTATGAATGTCCTTAGTATAATTCAATATAATGATTTGATGAGCTTTTTATGAACTATGGAGTTATATTAGTCAGTAAAAGAACAAGTAGCCAAACATGGTCTGTTGCTAATACTAGAAATTAGCATTTCCCAGTCCGGTCCTTGGGCACCCAGAGCTGGTCCACATTTTTACTCCTTCCCAGCTCCCTGCCAGACCCCTCATTTTTGCTTAGGGAGCTGAGAGGGAGCAAAAACTTCGACTCTCTCTAGGTCCCCAAGGGCCAGATTGGGAGACACTGCTCTAAAGGTTTGAAGCCATGTGTGGGTCAAGCTAATACAAAGGTTCCATTTATGCTGTAGCTGTCAGGGCAACTCGACTGTGAAAGCAGAGCGCGACGCTTTGAGAGGCTGGCTGACCTGCGGCCAGGCGGGACAACAGGCATGCTATCATGCCGGGGGTTAGAAGGAGGGGAAGGAACATCTAGGCTTTGCTAGGCTAGGCTTTCATTATATCAAAACGGGGGCTATGACGTGCTAGGCTTTCATTATATCAAGACGGGGGCTATGACGTGCTAGGCTTTCATTATATCAAAAGGGGGCTATGGTGTGCTAGGCCTGCATTATATCAAAATGGGGGCTATGACGTGCTAGGCTTTCATTATATCAAAACGGGGGCTATGACGTGCTAGGCTTTCATTATATCAAAACGGGGGCTATGACATGCTGGGCCTGCATTATATCAAAATGGGGGCTATGACGTGCTAGGCTTTCATAACAAAATGGGGGCTATGACGTGCTAGGCTGTCATTATATCAAAACA
>JABFEA020000138.1:27506910-27520885 GCA_019775915.2 Cyphomyrus plagiostoma | reverse complement strand
TTTTTTTTTTTATTTTTTATTTTTTTTTTATTTTATTTTAATTTTATTTATTTTTTTTTTTTATTTTTATATTTATTTATTTTTTTTTTTTTTATTCCATACCAAAACTAACACACTCTAATTAAAACAAATAGACACACATTCACACTAACACACTTTCAAACACGCTCTCTCGCTCTCACTCACCCCCTCCCTCTCTGTCCGTCTCTCCACTTATGTGCTCATATCCAACCAAGGGCTCTTATGTCACAGGCTGTGGTTTTCCATAGTGAGCACAGTGGGGTTTTATTTCGTCTCCATTGCGACAAGAAAAATACCAGGCCCTCTTTCTCCATCTCCCACACAGTCTTTCTCCCCAGAGCCTCCCTCTGTCAATCCCCTGTCTACACCCCTTCTAAGCCCCCATCATATCTGCCTACCCTTTCTCTGAATTTTCTTTCCACCCCTCTTCACTCTCTCTTGCTTGTCTCTCTCCCACATCATACAGATACTAGAATAGAATGGGGAAAGTCCTCTCACCTTCCTATGCATATTGTCAGATTATCATATTCATGAAGGAATCCATTTGTTATGCATGAAATTCCGAGGGAGGGGAAAAGAAGAGGAGAAGGCGAAAGGTGTGAAATAGTACGAGTTGATGAGATGGAGACACATACAAGGAGGCAGATTGACAGAGAGGAAGGATGAGAAGACTCAGGCAGACAGTGTTGGGTTGCCCCAGGTGTTTTTTGGAGCATTACCACCTCCCGCCTTAAGGTGGCGCTTAGCCTGAGGTTCCATCCATCACACAAAGCAATTATTTTCATAGATCCAATGGAAATATCTGCAGTTGTTAATAAAAACAGACCTGAGATTCACTAGGCTGCCAATGGTTTTATTTTGAGGCTATTTGCCTCCTTCCCAATGGACGTCAGAGGTGGGTATGTCGGGGGAAGCCTAGGAACCTGGAGAATAGGGCTGGAACTTGAAGCCACTGTGAAGTGAAGGTGACCCTGGTGCCTGAATGTAATCCGGGTTGGGCTGCAGTGCAGGAAGAATCAAGTTCAGGTCACAACCTTGAGTCGTCTGCTGCAATTTTGAGAGCGTGTTCTCTGGAACCAAGAACATTGCATCAGCTTGTTGAGTGACAGTCTTTCTGAAAAATGTGTTAGAAATGAGTTATATATACCGTAGTTCACCCCCGGGGAGGGCTGATGGCCAGTCTGAATTAGAATTTCACACATAACAACAAGAAGCATAAGGAGTATATGTGTAGAGAAATCCATTAAATGCGTAATTTATCTTTATGTCAAAAACCATAATGTGACATGGACATTGAATCGGTGGGAATTTCTGGGGGCTCCTAGGATGCATGCAGCTGGAGTTGGAGTCTCAGAAACTGTGGTTTAGTGGTAGCATAAATGTCATTTAGCCATCAGGCTCATTGAAAGGGTCACGGCTGTGACTTCAACATAAGGAAGTGTGGCTGTTCCTTTACCGCTTTAAGGAGACGTTTATCAGGACATCATGCCGTCTCAGTCAATTCAGAGGTTCCCTCATATAAATCACCCGCCATTTGAAAAAAGGGGGTACGGGCTGTGGTTTGGATTCGAGCATAAAACTTAGATCATATGCAGTTTAAATATTTTGAGTGTGCATGTACAGGTAATTTAAAACTTGCATTGGTTATAAAGTTATATAAGCTTTTGATTTCTATTAGGTGTTAGGAGCCCTTAGATGCATTTTAAAGTCATTTTCAGAGGTTAGGGCCCACGAAGGCAGAACTGCCAGCGTGACTATAACTGTGTGCTGCAAGTATGACATCGCTGACAGATCACGAAACACCACAGATATCTCAAGGCACATAAATCCTAACTGGACGGTAGTTCACTAGGCAAAAAAAAGAAAAACAAAACAGAACAGATCCTGAGAGTTAAAAGCTTTAAAAAGTGTTTTTAATGAGGTGCATTCGATCAAGTGGCCACCCCCCCATATGGAAGCTGACGGCAGATACGCGGTTCCACCGCGGGGCTTACGTAAGCCCTTAATTCCCGGAGCGGGAGCCCTGGCTCGGGGTAGCGGCAAGGAGGAGGCTCCTTCGATCTGCCAGTGAAGCACGCAGCTGCAATTAGCCATCCTCCAGAGTTTTATTTAGGAAGCACATCGACATGGAGAGAAATGATGCCGCCCGCCGGGGGGTGTGGGGGGGGGGGGAAGCCGGGCCTTTGGTCACCGTCCCCAGCCAGAAACGAAGTAACACTCTACGTGGACAAAATGAACATGGGCACCAATTAATAAACTTGCAGCAGCAACGTAGGAAGGCAGAATTGCATGTGACATAAAAACATGTCTCTGATCCTCCTTTTGTCCACGTTGATTTTCACGTGCTGGAAATTTTTTTTTAAATACCTGTGAAAAATTTACCTCTTAATTGTTTTTGAGTTAAATGTTCATAATTGTAGTGGCAAGACTGAGGGAGCTACGAGCTTTGATTTTGGAGGGTCATTAACTCCTATAAATTACAGTAAGAATGTGTACAATAATGAAATCATGAAGCACATTTACATGATCAAAACATGAGTGCACATGTTTGTGGCTTATGAACCCATTCTTGAAGTGACAGCACAGGAGTACATAAGTGTCTTACCAGACTCACAGCACTGTGGAGTACATCACATCACGCCCCCTGTGGTGGGTTGGTGCTTATCGCTCCCAGTGCGGCTGAAATACAGGTGTTATGTTCTGCCCATCATGTACACATGACCCTGCTGTCTCATCCCTCACGTGGCCCTGATGAGCCAAGCCTGTTGCTTATTGCCCCTCGTTAGTCTTTGTATTTAAGTATCTGTTTGTCTTGTCAGCCAGAGTCCGGTCACTAACGTTGCTTCTCCTGTCTGCTAATGTCTGTCCCCATATCCGTCCTCTTGTTTTGACCTCTTGCGTTCTCATTCATTTCCCTGCTCCTATTCAGTTCAAAAGACCCCTTTTAAGTTTCCCAAATGCCTTCTTCTGAGTCCTTCGTCTCGTCTCGTGACTGAATGACCAAACTCCTAAGGAGCTCCAGCAGTCTGCCCCTCTGTTCCATCTTCCATGCCTCCTTGCATCCAGCAGGCCAGACACCCCAAGTGCCTTGGATCCCGAGGACCGAAGGGATTACCAGTGTTGCGGGAGCCATCCCGTCTTCAAGCAGAGGAATGCTACTCCCTCCCGGATGCCCATCCGGATTGGAGGAGTTTATCCCACGGCCAAGGGGATCCCTGATGCTCTTTTCCGGAAAGCAGGGAAGGTGCCAGCGAGACTCACCCCGGACGCGGATCCCCAGGAGGTGGAGAAGGTTCAATTCTTGCTGTCCGATGTGCGGAGAATAGTTGAGTGTGAGGCCACTCAGCCCATCGCCTCCCCACAGGGTGTCGCAGCTCCCAATTTACGCCAACGGAAGAACAACCCCACATCCTTCATCTCGCATGACCTGGTGTAGCAAGTGCCCTTCCCGAGGAGGGGCCACTGCCGCGTCTCCCGAACCACCTGGGCCCACCCCAGGAAGAGTCACCACTCCGCCTGATCCAGCCCACAGGGGCCCACTCATCCCATCCTCACCTCTGCCGTATCTTCAGAGCCTGACCTCGCCTATGTTGCACCCAGCCCCGAGACGGCCACTCCACCCTCGCTCCAGAGGCCCAGCCCCAAGAGAAGACCACTCTGCTGAGTCCCTGGCTCCCAGTCCGAGGGGGGCCACATCGCCTGTGCCAGGTCTCACAGCAGCCATAGCATCTCGCAGAGAACCCCTGATGTCCTGGCTGCACCTTGCTTGACCAGCTGTTGGTCCTACCATGCCCTGTCCCGTCTGGTGTCCTGTCTGTTACTGCCCTGTGTGATCGCCCTTGTGTTTGGTCCCTTTGGCCCCTCCCCTGTTCATCCTCTCAGTCTGGCACACTTTAGGGGGGTGTGATGGTACTGCTACCTCCTGCCAGTCATGTCCACCTGACCCTCCCATATCTTCCCTAATATGGCCCAGTACAGCCACAACTGCTACTTGTTACCCCCTTGTTCGTCTTTGTATTTAAGTACCTGTTTTTCTTGTCATCTCCTGTCCAGTCATTGACGTCGCTCCTCCTGTCTGCCCATGTCCAGCCCTGTGATCGCCTCCTTGTTTTGACTCCTCACGGTCTCTGTCGTTTTCCCTGCTCCTATTCAGTTAAATAAACCCCTTTTAAGTTTGGCCAAATGTCTGCCTCCGAGTCTTTCGTCTCGTATCTAGTGACATCAGGGAGCTACGTTGCGCCCTCAAACTGGAGGACGATGATGGTAAACATCTAATTTGTTCTGCGATAACCATGGTAACAAACATGCAGTCATTTTCTGGTGCTGGGGGATCTCAGAATAGCCAGTGGGGAGGTGTGGTAATTTACAGATATATCATTTGCCATGCCAAGTGTGACAGGGTGACCCTATTGCCACCTGCAATGGTGTCATTAGTATTATTGTGTATATCCTGGATGTCCCGTGCCTTCTGTCCTATGGTTAGGGGTCTGGCTTGAGATTTTTGAACACATGAAATCAAATCATCCCCCAAACGGACCAATACAGTTTTGGAATCCCTGTTACTCAGAGCCATTTAGAATTGCTGTAAGCCCCCTATTCCCCGCCCAAGGCACCACTAAGCCTGCATAACCCTGACCAGGATAACCTGTTAGAAAACGTATTACTATTATTATTATTATTATTATTAATAATAATATTAATATTATTATTAATGTTATTATTAGCTAATTTTTCGTTATTGGATTGAGCAGAATTATGTCCTGGGTGGAAATCCACACAAGATGTCTAACCGTCTGGATAAAAAGACGGGCTGGTATGAGTAATATTTCCCGGGGGAATTTTCTATTACTTAATCCTATCGAATGTAGCCAATTGCGGCTAGATTATTTTTTTTACTACTGCTAAAACGTCATTGTCTGTTCAAAAAGAAATCTTTGAGTTGGAAAAAAAGACCTCAAAGTTTGTTTTCAATTGCATAAATATATCGTTGAAAACCACGAACTTTTTTTTTTTTTTTTTTTTACATTTTTGCATTTATGAATTAAAATCCTTCATTTATTTAGAGAAGGAATATAATGAATCTTTTTAAATAATCTTAACAAACAAACATTTTAATCTCTCACGTATAAATTTATATTGGGATCACATTATTTATTATGTTGCGTGCTTAAAAATCAGAGAACCAAAGCAAACAAATACATACATAAATGCATAAATAAATCGAAATGAAGAATTTAAACACAGATCGTTTTACTTATGTATGTCACGTTTTCACTTTTATTGCAGGCGCTCTCGTCACTTTCGAGGGCTGCTGTCCTCGGTGATCGTGCGCCGCTCTCGGGGTGTGTGTCGCGCGCCGCTCTCGAGGGGTGTGGCGAGCGCGGCCTGCCACTTTTTCCGAGAGCATCTCCGGCCGCCCTGCCTTTGGAGGCGACTTTTTCGGGTCCCTCTCTACTCACACTCTCTGCCGTGCGCTAATTCTCGTTATTCGCTGTCAGGAATCAGCGCCAATTCGTCGCCGAGATAGTAGCGCCACTTCGCCGTGCAGAACCATTACCACAGGTAGCCCACCGTAAGTTGTCTCTAAGCTGTGCTAAATAAAATCACACATTACAGACTTAAAAGCTGATTTTTGCCATAGCCTCAATGCCTGTATATAGTGGATAACATATCTATTTCAAGTACTATACAGTTATAATGTGTGTTTATGTGGTATTTAGCGTGGTGGTCATTAGCTTAGGTAAGGTTGCAGGTGGTCGTTAGCTGTTGCTCCCATAAGTGAGGGTTTGTGAGCTCATTTACATTTACGATTATTTATTTGCTATTTGATACAGTGAGAAGCCCAGCTAAATTTGAACTCTTTGGATGCTTCATAGCTAAGCAGTAAGCTTTTTGGGTCATGTTGCCTTTGGACCACTGCTCCTTCACACGCTCAACCACCCCACCCCTAAACCCACCCAGGAGACAAGCTGTGCAGTTGAGGTGTCAGGATGGCGCAGGCACCCTACGTCACGCACTCCTGTCATGCCTGGTGGACTGCTGCTTGTAGACCTTTCCTGTAGGATAGCATGTGAGGTGTCTCACTCTCTCTCTCTCTCTCTCTCTCTCACACACACACACACACACACACACACGTGCGCGCAGGCTTGCACAGTTGACAGATTTTAAATCTCCTGTTGACACCTGTGCCATTTAGATGGAGGGCCTCATTTGCGCTTTGTCGGGCTCTGCTTATGAGGCGTGTGGGAATCCTCTGCATCCACCTCTCCACTCCTTCTCTTCACATGCTTCTCTAGATCAACTCTAGAAAAGATGCACTCACTCCCCCCGCGTTGTCTCTCTTTCACTAATCTGCTCTGGGGGAGTGGGGTGGGTGGGTGAGGGGGAGCAGACTAGACGGATGGTCTTGCATTCTCCTCAGCGACCGAAAGCTGTATTTTCACTTACTTTAGCTCGAGGGCTTGCAAATCAAACTTTTTAAATTATTCAAATCCCAACCTATTTAGCTTTATCATACCTTCCCCCGTGTCGTTGGGGGGCATTTGCCCTAGATCCTCACTGATCAGGGATCAGGGGACGCTGCTATCACATTAAATATTTCACCATGATCTGCATTTGGTTCAGCCTGATGTATCAAGCAAAAATCAAAAACATGGGGGGGATTAATGAAGGTTCTATATTTTATGGGGTAAAATAATAAGGCTTTAAAGGCATAACTATATGGGTTTCACTGTTTTACAAGCTTTTTCTGAACGATTCTTTTTTCACGACCTCTCTGCTGTGTGTATTACATTATTTATGTCTTTAGTAGACACTGCGACGTGAGAAACAGCAGTTATGTCTCACGCAGGCTGCTCCCTGCTTCCAGAGCCGTGTTTTATATTCTGTGCCAGCGTAACTGAGATGAAGGGCCAGCCGTCGGGCCATAACCCACTGACCCCCCCAGCTACCTGGCTCAGCCCAGAGCTCTGGCCTGACGTGGCAGTGTCCCGATGGGGGGGGGGTTGGGGGAGGTGCTACAAGGGGCGTCGGACAGGCTCCCCTCCTGGCCCCCATACTCCCCAGGCTCGGGACTTGCTGCCGGGCCTCTCTGGCACCAGCTAGCACCGCGGCCTTGGTGATTGAGCCCAGGGGGAGAGCTCCTTCTCGGTCCTGATGGCGCGAGCTAATATCAGATTACTGATGTAAATTGGCCAAGCCGCAGCCTCTCATTAGCGCTAATAAGATAGCGAGGAGTCGTGCTCTGGCTCCCCGTCCTCTGCCAGGCTGTGCATGTGAGGGGGTGGGGGGGTTAGTTAGTCACCGCCCCTGCCGCCCACTCAGATAAAGCAGGCAAACAATCTCCACTGTCGAAACACCACCAGGAGTACTGCAGAAACATGTGCTGCCGTTTTATCATACACACACGCTATCTTCTTGCCTATCATTGTGGACACTCTGCCTTGACTCTCAGAATACCACATATGCCTCCTAATTCAATTCCAATTAAAAACTGAAAAACACTTGCAACCTAATAGCAAACAGAAATGTTTATTTAAAGCAACAGGCATTCTTCCTTGTTGGGATGTCTTCAAAAGGTATATTTTCCTGGTTTAGTATCACAGTGGACAACTTTTTGCTCAAAAATATCCCCACAAATTTAGAACTCATGCATGCACGTACAAGGTAAATGGAAGCTGTTCTTGTAGGAACATATCACTGACACTCATTTTACTGTAATTAACATTCCCTAACCAGTAAAAGCTAATAATAATCTGACATTTTTTTGGCATGTTTTATTTTTAAAAAAACAGATGAAGTTGTCGGTCATCTGTCAATGTATATGTACATTATATTATGTACTGCATGTATGCTGTGGTGTGGATATATGTCAGTGAACATGTACTCCATTGCATCCCTATGTGAAGGTGTGTTTTGGGCAGGGTACGACGTGTGTCTGTCTTGTAGTGTGTATAACTGTATATTGCTATATTACACTGCATGTGCATTATGCATTATGTGAATTTTTTCTGCTTGCTGGTCGGTCCCTCCAGCTGTGTCCCAGTGAGATGGAGCCCCCCGGTGGTCACGGCCCCCAGGTGGTTAGGACCCCCAGGCCGCTGTGCCCCCCCCCCCCCCGAAGCCACACTGTCCCATCCGACATACTTCTGCTACACTCCTCCCCGACTCCCTCTCCCAGTCTCCCCCCAAATCAACTGCAGGGCTGTCTGGAGGGTTTTATTTCATGTTTAATGATCTATAAAGGGACTGTTACTTTTTAAATAAACCATAAATCTGGGCTGTAAAAAAAACAGAGTGCAACACTGGGCTAAGGCCAAGTGCCAAAAATCCCTGAAACATCGTGTGTGTGTGTGTGTGTCTTCGTGTCCGTCAGCGTGTGTGAGTATGTGTGTGTGTCTGCGTGTCCGTCCATGCGTGTGTGTCTGCATGTTGGTCACCGTGTGTGTGCATGTGTGTGTGTGCCCATGTATGTCTGTCCTGCATTGTCCACACAGCCCCAAGCTGGACGTGAATCCTGTGCTTTTTCCATATGATCTGACACGTCAGTTTGTAGTATGATACCCGCATGTCTGAAACACTTGGGTATAACATGCAGGCGAGCGGGTGGGGTCAATCCCCAAGGCTCAGTCTCCACTGTAAATACTAGCCCACAGCCTGAAGGTGGCGCACAGCCAGCTCCTTGCATACAGGTGTGTAAAAACACGCGTCCTCTGTGTGTTCCCACATTCCTTTTTTTTAATGCTGGAACCTTTATCACTTTCCATTTACATTCATACTGCTGCCATCATTCAGCTAGAATTTTATGGGATATTATGACGGGCAATATATGCCTATTTTCATGCTGATATGTGAAAGCTGCATTCTGTTTTTTGGGTTAATCTAAATCATACTGATGCGCAGTAAATGTTTAGTTCGGCCTCTTATTATGCTGAGGAAGAGTGATATGTTGGAAAAAAAATGCTACATTGGCTGTGGTCTTTTGTAGTGTCTCTATGGTTCCAGTCCCATAGGTTTTGTATGACCTCTTCAACAGCCATAGATCTTGTCATTCTAGGACCAGAGCCATCGTTTCCTCTGAATAATCAGCCACAAAACACCCCCCACCACCGTTACTGTGGAGTCACTTGGTCAATTAAGCCGAGCAATAAATCCAATTATGTAATTATGAATTGGCATTTACCAGTGACTTGAGGAACTGAGGGGTGAACCAATGTTCTTACGTTGATTTCCCAGGATGCTTTGAGGTGAAATAACTGTTTGCTTCCCTCTGAGAAAGGGAAGGCACCTCAATGCTCTTATCGATGAATGTTTTCACGCTCCGCTCCTGTCAGCGCATATTCATGTTTAATGCACATTTTCTGGAATGCTTGTTTACCCAAAACAATTGTTGTGCTTGACAAAAACGGGTGAAGAGAAAAATGCGGGGAAATAAACTCCACATCAACGTTCTTTTAATTGTAACAGAATTGTTTTGACATGAGTCCCGTTCGTCTATCAGGGGATGGCTGCTCCACTCCGAGCCAATTGAACAGCTAATCTGCATGGCGCATTCCTCCTGCCTGTTCATTTACATGAAAATGGGCGGGACAGGGTGCAACCGGAGATAAAAACAAATGGTAACACCTATTTCCATTATGTGCTGTGTGAGTGACATGCAGAGGAGGGATTTTCACAGAGGAGAGCATTGAGCCACCATCCTTTCTCTCTCACACACACACACACACACACACAAACACCTACGGGTACATCAAGTGTTATCCCATGGTGCCTTGCAACAGAGGGTCAACAAACGGCGGTATTGATCTAGGTTCACTCGGCCAGGCCTGCTGAACCACATTATCTCTGCATTTATTTGCTTAGGGTTTACAGATTTTACCTGTTTATTCACCTGGATCTTGTGCTGTAAGGTGCATAACAGGGGTGCCCCAAGTGGGACTTCTCAAGGTAGGAATAGGGTCCCTTGGTGACCCACTGACAACAAAAAGGGTGGTGCAGCTGCTTCTGCTTGTGTGCATGTGCTTAAGGGAACAGGGAGCTGGGGAGAAATTCTAAGAGAACTGCCCCCAGAATGATCCTTGCAAGGGCATCCCCATGAAGCAGAATCCCTTTTTATCTTAAATCTACCTTTTATTTCAGAAAGGTTACACTTTTTAATTATTTTTATACTTTTTTCATTTTGTTGAAATTTAGTTAGCTAGTCGGCACAGAGAACACAAGGCTGTGTGTCTGTGTGTGTATGTGTAGGTAGGTAACCAGCTTTGCAGCCATTTGCAATTTGGTTTTGCGTGTGAGGCTGTGCTATCCACGTGTGCCAGTGAAGCTTGTTCCTGCCAGCTCCCTGGCACTTGTCTCCTTCTCTGAGTGAGTAACACCAGTCCACCTGTGTGAACCTTATATGCACTCTATCTGAGACTGTGTGTGTCCTCTCGTTGCGTGACTATGTGTATTGGTGGCTGAGTCTTGGTTCTGCGTAATACATATGCATGTGTAAGATTTTGCTTTGTTTTCAAATTTAAGAAAATGTCCTCATTGCCGAGAAGCAGATGTAATGGGGATGTCCCATTTTTTATAGTAAAGCTTTTTGTTTATTAATTTATTTTTTTCCTGGAATGGGTTTAGGAATCACTCATTGCCTTAAAATGAGTTGCAGCAGAGACAGAAATGTGACCATCACTGTGTGTGTGTGAGAAAAAGTGTCCTTCTGTCTGCATGTTTCTTTGTCTCTCTTTCTGGGATGGGACAGAGAAAAGCCCCAACCCATTAAAGTACACACAGTACTGTCTGTACTGACGCAACATCCCACATGCCCCCCCGATTTCCCTCATTCTGTATCCCCATGGGGCGCCAGGCGCGGGGCGGGTCCCTTTCAGCAAGTCCCGAAACCACAGCCGTCGCCCGTTGCCGTATCTGCGTGGCTTGGCCCATTTCCTCTGTCCTGGAGCCTGGGGCCTGTTGTGCTCCGGGATGTACCACGTTAATGTTTTTTTTTTTTTCAAGGGGGACCAGACATACCGAATGAAAGCACAGGGGAGTACCATGGTTTGCTTAAACCTTGCTGCTTTGTACCACACCTGTGAAGGTAAGGTTGTATTTTTTTCACCCAGGTTTCTGCAGACCCCCAAATGGAGCATAATTAAGTTGGTGTTCATAGCGGCAGAGTAAAGATGTCATCATTCTGAGCAATGAGCTGCACCGTCAAACGGATGCATGAAACAAGCGGGGGGGGAGATAATTGGCCATTTTTAAGAAGCGTAATGTATACAGAAACCTGTGTTGCCGCGTCTGTGGCTTCAAACACATGCAGTCTTAGCACAGAGACCGACTGGCAGCGAGGCACGTTTAGGACTTCAAACGGCACGCAATCCAATCCGTACCACAGTGCTGGAATCCCCCCCCCACCAACCCCAGTCTAAAACTCTCTAAATATCGACGGAGCGGAAGAGAGTCTCTTAGACTGCTTGACATCTTCAAAAGGCCCACATGGATAGGGGGGGGGGCTGGGAGGGTGCTAGATGAAATGAGCCGCAGTTTCAAACATGGAAGTTCTCCGGCAGTGAGGTGGGCTGGCGGAAACATGCTGAGGTGTCTCTGAGCCGCTGCTGCATAGGGTTGTAGAGCACTAGAGGCCCCTCTGGCCCCTCAGGACAGTGGGTGGGAGGCTGTGCATTAGCTACTCTCCTCCTGGCATACACTAATCACGCACGGTGGCTCCATAATGACAGACCACAGGACAGATAGGCGCAATAAACACCTCGCAGGCTCCCCGGCTCCGCACCCGGTGCCCCTGCAGACCGCTGGGCAACCCATGTGGCCTGGCACAGCCTGAGGAGAGAGATTGGCGTCCTCGGATCGTCATGGCTTGGCCAGTTAGCAGGCCCTGGTTGTGGACTGTGCTGCTAATTTGGGAAACTGAAATGACTCTGGCCTGGCAGAGCCCAACCAAGTTACCCCCATGTACTTTGTGCCTCCTTCTCTTTCCGCCTTTTCCTTCATCTCTTGTCCATGTGCATCTGCCTCCTTTACCTATGACTTATCTATCCCTGTCCCCCCTTTCTCTCTCTTTCTCTCTGCTGTTCCCTTCTTTTTGTCCTTGATTACACCATGCTGTTGCATCTCCCCCTCCACTCTTTAATGGCCGATTTGCATGCAAACAGCGGCGTCTGCAAAGATGAGAGGGGGTAGGAGAGATTCAGAATGTGCGCGGCGGATTGCGTTTGTTAAAGAGATGGGTGGTTGGTGACAATGTGGTGGTGGGGGGGGGGGGTTGTTGCGGGG
The DNA here is from genome assembly GCA_019775915.2 of Cyphomyrus plagiostoma. NCBI lineage: Eukaryota > Metazoa > Chordata > Actinopteri > Osteoglossiformes > Mormyridae > Cyphomyrus > Cyphomyrus plagiostoma. The sequence goes on along the minus strand of JABFEA020000138.1, from coordinate 27,508,588 downwards.
CTACATGATATCTTCTTGCAGAAAGTCTTGTCTTGGTGTGAGTCTGGCTCGGCAAGACTTATCTGACTCCTTGGCTTCACTCTCTAGCTCTCTGCGGAGGCTGCTGCCATCATCTCCAAATGGGGCTGCAGAATACCAAACTGTCCTGAGCCTCAGCAAATGACGACAAGGGTGCATCACAGAGATAAGTCCCCTATTTCGGGAAGATACAGAAGGGGGGGGGGGGTGTCGTCTAGCTCCCACGGGAATTAGAGTATTGCTGGGAAGGCGGCAGCAGTCATGGAAGCCCCCCCGTGAGGGTGGCATGTCGGCAGGGCTGCGGCTGCCGGTCTGGCCTCGAGATTCCTCTGGGGTGCGGCGCCCGTGAGCTCATGGCTGGCTCAGCCATGCCTGCGTTGTGGGACAGCCGCCGCAGGCCAGACCACAGGGCTGGTGACCATCACAGGCCCGCGTCTCTTTCTCAGACACACACGCAGTCATGCTGACACATAGCCACTTCCATTCACACAAACACAGACGTGCCCTCACACACTCACCGGCACATGTAGTGCATACATACTCATGTTTGCAGCCCAAATTATGGCCTGCCTGTGGAGGTAAGCACTGAGTCCAGGTCACCTGGGGCAGTAGCACAGCTGGAAGACACTGACAAGACAGGCCAGAAAACAGACATAGAGGAGCTGCAGCTCTCAGTGAGGGAGGGGGGACTGCTGTGATCTGTAGCCTATGTGGGGCATTGGGGGCATGCTGCTGTTTATACACTGTAGTATGTGTCTGCATGTCTGCGTGTGCATGTGCTTTCACATGGGGGGGGTCTCGTCCTACATGAAGAAAGGCACATACTCTGGAGGCGTGTTTATCTGGAGAGTTAGAGTAAGTTTACTATGTCACCTCCCCAAATAAATAGGAATTTTTGATTACAGTAACATGCCCATGAATTATGCAGAACGATTGATGATGCTCTAAAGATGAAAGGTGACCCTTTGTAACCTTTTCCCCCAGTGGAGGGAAACAAGCTGTTAACGAGACATGCGGGGGGGTGGGATATGGGGTGGGCAACCACGCGCGGTTCGGACGGCGACGGCACAGGGTACGCTCTGTTTCTTTCCCCAACCACCTTCTACAAAATTCCAGTTGTAAAATGCAGTGGTTATATTGCCGCATTGCCTTAAGTTTGCCCCAGCATTCTGGGCTGGAGAGCAGTGAGGCCGGGCCCCTTAAACACGTAGTGCAGCAGAGTCCGCAGCTTTAGTGGCCTGCCATTGCCAAACTCATAATCCCCTAACATGTCTGTCGCTGATGCTAGCTGTTGCCGCTGCCTCCCCAGCCACCCACCCACCCAGGTATTGCCGAAAGGACAGAACAGAGTCTGGCCATCAAGGGGGGAGTGGGTCCACCCACCCCCACTGCTCCGGTAAAATTCAACGCAAATGCGCACCAGCATACCTTGCTCCGCAGTAACACACAGACACACACACAACGTGCAAAGACATGTGCTGATGAACAGTCCCCCCCACCACCACCTTGCATAGATATACTCGCTCTCACGCATCCTCACGCAAGCATGTGAACTCACACACAGAGTACCCCGCGCGCCCCCCCCCCCCGCCCCCCCCCCCGCCCCACCCCCCCGCGACGCGGGGGGCCCGGGGGGACCGGCAACGCAACGCGACGGGGG
>JABFEA020000138.1:27456240-27466349 GCA_019775915.2 Cyphomyrus plagiostoma | reverse complement strand
CCCCCCCCCCCCCCCCCCCCCCCCCCCCCCCCCCCCCCCCCCCCCCCCCCCCCGGCCCCCCCCCCCCCCCCCCCCGCGCTTGCAGCTGGAATGTCTTTGCTTCAGACCATGAGTGGCTATACCAACACTGCAGCCCCCACACACTTCTAGATTCAACAGAAGAAGATATCTACTGAAGTCATAATACTTAACAACTAGCTCGGCTGTCCAGGCCACCTGGAAGCAGCAGTTAGGTCCATTCCCCAGTTTTCCCCAGACGCATGGTCTGCTTAGGCCTTCAAGGATGAGCTGGTCCTATCAAGAGTGGGAAGAATGGCTTGGCCAGCAGAACGGAATGAGTGCCGAAGGGGGTGGGGGATGGGGGGTGCTCACATTATTGACTTGGTTTCCTGGTTACTGCTGCCTGCCCTGAGAAGCTGGACGAAGCTCTAGAAGAAAGCCCAAGGACAAGAGGCAAGGGGATGTTACCCCAACAGGGCATGTCTGAAACATGTCTTTCCTGGGGGGGTGAGTTATCACAAAGGAGGAGAGTAGCACAGAGAGTCTTCAAATGGCATCAGCATCTTGCATACACATTCATTGCAGCTATTTCCTGATGGGAGGCCATGGAGGTGATATGCGTACGAGGTAAAACCGTAATGGCAGGGGAGGCAATCTCAAAGATCTCAAAACAGCTTACATTGTGGTCTTTGAGGAATCAAGGAATGGTCATAGGGTGAAGGTCGTATTAAACAGCATGCGTGACAGACAGTACACTGTAAACATGGTAGCAGGGTAATGAGGAAGTCCTTCAGGACAGGCATGTCAGGTCTGAGTGCCACTCTGCTACTGATGTCTCTTCTTTGGTGGGTCACCTTGGTTACTGCTCCATTAGAGCTGTTGAAGCTGCTAGATTGCAGCACAAATCCCAAAACGCTTGCAGACAAACTGTTACTAAAACCCAGTAAGCAGGGTACCACTGGCAAGTCAGGACTTGAAGTCTCTTGTTCTCAGCCAGGTTTTTATTATCAGTTTTGCTGGTATCAACACCCCAGCACTTCTAAGTTAATTTTTGACTTTTGTTTTAACTCCAGCTATGGTTTACCATAACTGCTATAGGACGTGAAGAGTTTGCTGAAAGTCTGGTGTCCTGACCTGTTTCCTGTATGCAGGATCAAAACAGATCATATTTTTGACACTACAGAGGGTCCAATAGGGACGGCTTGCCTTGTGTGCCATGCACAATGGAAATCCAGCTGCAGTGTTGACTCAAACCAGCGAGTAGAATTTCAGCATAGCTTGATCATTGCTGACCTTTCAGATTGGAAATTCCTAGTTTTTATTCCTTTCCGTCAGTGCTGCTTCGAGTCGCTCAAGATTCGAGCGAATGTCAGGATTGGTGGAGGATGTTGAGCAACCCCTCCGTTTGCCAAGAGCAAAACAAAGAATAGAAACAAACAAGTGTGGATTACGGAGGAACACACCCTCTTTTGTGTACGCCTCGTCTGCCCTGTGTGTGGGGGGAAGCACGGCACTGGCACAAAACAAGAGAAGCATGCAGAAAAACACAGGCAGCCTTCAACTGAACCTGCATTTCAGTAAGTGATTTTTGTGTTGAACACACTGCAGTGGAGCATATGGTAAACAAAGAATGCTTGCCATTGGTCATACCTTTCCCCCCGCCCATGCTTAGCACTCCCTTGCTGAGTCTTGGTGTTGGGTACTGCCCAGTACACCCATTGCCCAAGCCACTGGCAAGCGCATAACCAAGCTGCAACTGGCAGTCTCGAGAAAAGCCTCCTTCCCATTGGGCCAAAGCCCAGACAGCAAGGCCAGACCTATCAAGTCCAGTGTCCAACTACATTCTCCAACAGAATGAAGCTGAAGTCCTTAATCTAGTGTGCTAGATTAAGTCTACTTTTTTTACTGTCCTTTTGCTCAGTGCATGATTAGGACAGGCCTGGTCGAACAATTTCCTCTGAGCATCCAGTTTTAGACAGATGTGGCTGGTTGGTAATGAGCAGTTGAGAAGGGTTTCCGATAATGTCTACAATGCATTGTGGTCAGTGAAACATCACAAGAGCTTCTTGCATGGAAAGAGGAATACAATAAGTGATATTTTCATGCATGAATTTGTTCAATCTACATTAACCACATGTAGGAAAGTGGTATCATCTCAACCGCTGAACAAAAAACAATAGTCCCTACGATTTAATGCTATTTGCTGTGGCAGTAGGTGTCATTGTGGAAAAGGCTTCCGACCAAAAGGCTGTAGGTCAGTTCCCAAGAGGAACGAGTCCTAATCTTGTACTCTTGAGGAATGGTCAGGTCATGAACTCCTTTGGCAAAATAGTCACCTATCACTGCAAAATAGACATTGTTGTGGTACACTGACTCAGCACCTCTTGAGTCGGTGGCTCGAACACATTCTTTTGCACATTCTTTGTGTGGTGCAGGGTTGTTGTAGTAACTCCGGTTTCCTCCCGCAATTCAAAAACAAGCAGTTAGGTTATTTGGCATCTCCATACCAGCCAAAGTCCGTGTTTGGATCTCACCCATGGTGTACTCCTCCCTTGTTCTCTAAAAGTGCCTTGGAGAGGTTGATCAGTACGACCCTAACCACGATAAGCAGTTGGAATATAGATGGATGGTCATTAGTGGATTTAATGATCAATTCAAATAAGTGATGAATAACAATAATGATGATCATCCCAATCCCACTCTTGACTACCAGACACCTGATGTGTGGGTTGACAGAAGGTAAGAAGATGAAGCAATGATCTGGCTTATTCATTAAATAAATATTTTATTATTATTGCTGAAAATAAATACATTTTTTCCCAAATAGAATCAGTAACATGAAAGGGAACACTAAACAAAGCGAGACAGAGATTGAAAAAAAGGTTGGGGAAAGGATCAAAAATGCAAGTGATCTTTGTAGAACTTCAGAGAACCTGGGAAATCCAAAGAGACAACGACTTATAATGAGACCTACCATGTTCTCACATGTGGGCAATAGCTCCAAATTACTCAGCCCTCACCCTGCAGATTCCCATCCTGAGGTGGCTTCCCGTTCACCCCTGAGCTATGCCGAGGACCAGAAATGACATAGATGGGTCTTATCGTTCAGTTCCTGCAGAACCCAGGATTAAAACTTAAGCATACTTGTGCCGAGAGCATACGTGGTTTTGGCAGCACATAAAATGTCAAACCTGCTTAAGCAACTCCAGGACTAACCTTTGTCATGGCCATCAGCCCTTTACACCATCCAGTCACACGAGCACACCTCTGCTTCTTGCATTTTCTTGTTTTATTTTCCAGTAAATCATGGCTGAGGAAGACCGTTGTCCTTACTCTTTATGAAAATACTTGCAAGATGCAGCTACAGAAGTGTAGCCACTGAGATGGTACTAGGATAATTGGGAATTCTGCCTATGAACTAGAAATAGCAACGGTGTTCAGTATACAGGGTCAGTGAGTGTATAGAAACACGTGGCCAAGCAACTCAATTTTACATGGCAAACCAGCTTCTTTAAATTCTCCAGGGGAAATTGATAATTCCTGGAATCTACAATGTCTTCAGCATAGATGTCCTCAGGCATCTGGTCTAAGTAACCTGCTGACAGTGGTGCCTCCAACCTTTGTTAGCTGGGCTGGTTGCGAACATAGGCATTGCGTACAACGTTCACCATCATGAACCACACATAGGAAATTGGCAGCGTACCAGAAGAAAATAAAGGGACTAGTCGCAACATGAGACGAGACGATATCTTAAGTTCCTCGTTGCTCTGCCAAAGTTGACAGGCAAACTCCACAAGCCAAACATCATTCACGCCCCATTTTCAAGCCGGGCTTGTGCTTGGCTAAAAAATACCAAAAGGACAGCTCTATACTGGACACCTAGACAAATGTCCTCGTCCCAGCAATGATTGGGTTGTTTTTAAGAACATTTTTCAGTGTTATGGTTAAATCACATCAGTAGAAATCGTACAAAACCAAAAATCCCTGGCGGATTTTTCTACCTTTCAGTAATGACCATACAAAATCAGTTTTCAACCAAGCCACATTGATCAAGTAGGCCATCATGACCACACCATATTTATTCTAAATAAAAAAATTTAAAATCACTGGATTCCTTAGGTCCTAACCACAAAAACCAAAGCAATAAATATAAGGCATTTGCTAACCTAAGCGTGAATTTAGGAAGTTATTCCTGTGCTAGATTTGGCTGTGACACCTGCACAAAAAAAAAAGCGTGAATATCAGTGCAAGCTAAAGTGTAGAGGCGGTATTTATGGAATGCATCAGCAGGTGTACATGTGTTGTACAAGAACTGGGTTTGACGCACAAGGCCTCAACTTCTACATGCATGCCCAAAAAAAAATACATACCAACCCCATCCCAAAATGCTGTATCGCCCTCACCCTTCCCAAACACACCCCTCAACCCTTCTATTTAGTTGCATGTTAATCACTTGGTGTGGGGGATTGAATGAATATAATTTCATAAACCGCAGTAGAGTCTGATAGTTTCAACTGAGGCAACAGAGTGTGTGTGTATGTGTATATTATATATATTGTTCCAAGTGGCTTCTGAATCCTGCAAGGAGAGGTTACATTCATCCCATATGTTCAGGGGGAGGAAGGCAGACGAGGCTGAGGAGCACCACCACGAAGTACCGAGACGTCCTCCAGGACATGTGGTTGAAGACATCTTCTCCCTTTTCAGTGTTTTAACTGTTTACACAAAACACGGAGGTGCGTGTATGCCGGTACACACACACCCACAGAAAACACACAAGCACGCAGGACTCCAGGCCGGCCTCCGCTCGTTCCCGACCTCCAACCAGCCTTGGCCCAGGGCGATCCAGACACGGCACCTAACCCCGAGATTCTCAACAGCTGACGGTGCTGGGCTGCTGTTTGCTCACAAAGTCTGAGATGAAGTCAAACTCGTTCTGGCCCAGGAAGAGCTCTGGGAGTTCCTGAACACGGTCCAAACCCAGCTCCACAACCAGAGAGGTCAGCACCTCCTCGTCAATCAGGTCCGTGTCCATGACATTGAGACCCAGGGCCGGGCCGCCCATGTGAGGCATGCCGGCCAGCTGGGCGGCGCCCACCCGGTACTGCGGCCCGCCACCCATGTGGTTCCCGTTCATGGGCATGAGGTGGTGTCCATGGTACGGCGTGTTGAGTTTCTGCAAATGCATGCTGGCCATGAGCTGCTGAGAGGTGAGGCCCCCACCCATGTACTGCTGCTGGGGGCCCTGGACCAGGTGATGCTGCTGTTGCTGTTGCGGTTGCTGCTGCGGGTGGTGCTGCTGGCCGTACATCATGCCGCCGGACATCTGGTGGTGGTGCCCCATCTGAGCTCCATTCACAGGCCCGTTCACGTTCGCCACCATGCCCATTCGTGGGCGCATGCCGCCGTCCATGCCACCCTGGGATCCACCACCATAGTGCATCATCTGTCCAGCGGGCATGCCGCGCATGGCAGCTTGGGGTCCATGCTGCTGGGGCCCCGTCTGTAGGCCGCCGCCCATCCCCATCCGAAACCCATGGTTCATGGACATCATCATGTGATCAGCCATGGCGTCTTCCTCCAATCGCTGATCAGAGAGAAAAAAAAAAACAACTTTACTGTTTAAGAATCTGCAAAAGGTGGAGGCACTAATGCAACACAGACCCTAGGACAATCCAATCCAGTTACCCTGATGAAAATTATTGTCCATGTTGTGTTCATCTTTACTGACTTATCAGATAGCTGTGTGGATTAGCGGAGGGAAATTTTAAATATCCACCATACTATTTCTGCTAGGAGTCTAAGAGGAGCAATTAACGTGGGAATTAGCTGAATGATAGACCAAAATGCATGGACACAAAGGTATTAAGTAAGTAAACCCAGCGAAGTACGACATTTGACTAAATAGTACGGCTTCGACAACGATGTTACTTGTGAGCAAAAGCGGCGTCACAGTGCGACAAATGGTCCCTACGGCCATCAACAGCAATGGATACCGGACAAAACCGAGCGTGCTTAACTGATCAGGAACAAAACACACACACACACATGTGCAATAGCTGCTTGAATGAGCAGGGAGGATGAGAATGTCTCCGTCAACCACGTTATTGTCACGTCGCCGTTTCCCAGCCCCTTTCTTACAGTTTTTTTTTTGCACTACAGTATTTAAAGTCGCAAGCTACACGGAGTAGATAATCTGACTCAGTGTGGTTCTTTCCCGCGGGGCGCTTTCTTGAAGAAAAAAAAAGAACCGAGATCAGCAGTTTCTTTCCAATATTTCCCTTCTTTACAAACATTGTGCAAAGCAGGCAAGCTCCTCCGTAGCCTCGGCGCAGGAGCCCCGGTATGCGGTTCTTTGTGCCTGAACTAACGGGGCTAAAATCCAGCGACGGTGCGTCGCTGCACGTTTAAAGGACGCAAAACGTTCAGCTAACGGGCACGATCTTCAGGATAAACCCTTAAAAGTCAAGCTTCTCTTCTATCTGTAATTCACAACTAATATTTTTTATGGCAGGCTCTAATTTGATAAATAATACCGTATATATGCAACAAATAAGTAAGCAGATAATGTCACGCGCACGACAGGACCACATAGGCGCTGCAAACAGGTATAGCGATATTTAAAGCCCGTTTAAAGCACGAAACACAATTGTTATGGACAGACTTGCCCGAAGTAATTAACCACGCATTTTGAAATAATGTTTAATTATTTTCGCTTTTAAACATGCCGTTTTACAGAGCGCCACGTTAAAAGTGATTCGGAAGACAAGAAAAAAAAACGGAGAAGCGAACAATGGATCCTCCACCTAAAGCAAACGAACACAACCCCGGCCGTGTATTCCCGTCCATAAAAATATACATACCGGTATACGTTCCTGTTACAAAGTTCACTGACTTTGTAATTTCAATTGTATTTGTTGCTTTAAAAACTGCACGGCGAGGGTCCACTGGATTAGCACGTATATTCCATGGGGTTAAGCTTCATACTCGAGCGGGACCGGAGCATAGAAAGCAGGCATCGACTCTTGAAACGACTGCCTGTTTTCTGGGTCAACTCAGGGATTATATACACTAAAAGCTCGGAGGCAGGCGCACAGGGGAGGTGGAGCCAGCCTTCCCCTAGCAGCCTTTGTCGCGATTGGCCCCACTTTAATAATTGTTCAGATGAAAACGTGTGGGATTCTGTAAAAACATATTACCACAAGTTTCCTCCTTTCCTCCTCCAAAACACACAAATTGCCTGCGTCGATTTATTTGACAGTTGTTGTTCTATTTTTTTTTTTTGCTTTGCATTATGAGAAAAAAATGCAATTTGCACAAACACATCCATTGCTTAATTACGTATATTTTTCATAATGTTCATGCACTCACCATTGTTCGGTGTTTTGTAGTGCCTCTTGACAGACGTTTTAAACCGTTTCTTATATAAAAAAAATAAATGTAATTTGTGTTATTTTAAAATTTAGGTATAGAAGGCATATGAACCGAGACCTGGTGCAGTTTCGCTTTAAATCATAACTTTTCATGCAGAACTTAATACGGCACGCATTTTTATATGGGGTTTAACATGTGCACCAATCGCCTGAGCCATTTACCCTGACAGTCTTTCCTGTTTGTGTTTGAAAGCTGTTTCTCTGTCTGTACTTCTGCTCTCATGCCGTTCCTGGGGCAGCGTGTCAAATGAGAACATGCGATTATTGTTCAGTTTTCCAACCAAATTCAATGGTGATAGAGATGAATAGACTATATATAGAAAATCAGACGAATGGGGGAGGGGGGCAGACCTACAAGCAGTACTTAACCCAGCTGGTCCCCGGCAAAATGCCTGCTGACTCGGTGTTAAAGCTGAGTGACGTGGATTGCGGGGGGGTGGGTGTCCTCACGGTTGTTCTGGGTCACCGGCGGCGGACCGGTTGCTCGCCTCATCCCGCAGGCTCCTCCTTTTACTCCTTAGCTACCGGTTTCACCGGTTATATCTTATTTAGGAGACCAGCGCACTCCTGATCAAAACAGGTATCCTGTCCTTGACAGTGACCAGGAAAGTTAACATGCACAGTATTAAAGTATTAATGCACCTGAAAGTGTGACCTATTTTATTTCCTTCTGCATTCAGTAATGAACTGCATAGTTTTATGAGATGGGGTATATTGGGTTTAGTATATTTTGTATATGTACGCAGTTGCGTTATTTGCTTGATGTATTCCACCTGCTCAGAAAACAATGTCTTACAGCTGTCCGTAACTTGATGTGCATCTGAAATGATCTGGAAGGTCCCATGCAAATTCCGTGCCTGCTTGCTTTTCTGCACGTCAGCAGCAGATCAGCAGCTTTGTACTTGTGCACATAATGGCACCTTCGACCTGTTGTGAATCGCTGGCCTTGGGCAAGCACCCCCAGCCCCCCCGCTTGTTCTCGCTGTCGGGCCCCTGGTGTGAGCTGGGGGTACCTTTGAGCCAGGTGAATCTTTGGGGACATCATGACATCATGCTATGGAAACAGTAAAGAAACCACCAAGGTTATTACTGAAGGCTGACTAAATAAATGCAACATGTTTGATGGCCGCCTCTCCTGTCCCACAAATCCTGTTCTCACACTCAAGGGCCTTATCTACTGGGCCACTGAATCCTATTTATGTTCCACGTGTTTCTTCCTCCCTGTCAAGGCCACCAGTGTCCTCGTTCACAGCTGGTTTTGTCAGTAAGCCTTGACTGGGCTTTTTTTTTGCTTATAGATGGATGCGAGATGACTCAAGATCTGTGTCCACAATGCACCTTTTCCACCCTGGGTGACGCACCAATCCCTCAGGGGATCTGCTGTCTCGCCCATGACACTCTTCTAAGCTTAGTCACATCTGAACATATAACTGACCTTTCAGTGCAAATGGAGAGAAATCCATCCATCTACCAGCCGCTTATCTGGTGCCGGGTCACAGGGGGCTTTGGCAAAAGCACACGGCCAGCTTACAAAACACCAAATCACCAAACTGCATACAACTGGACAGCAGTAGGAAGCTGGCAGAAAATTGTGCAACACAGAGGAAAAGTAGAAAAGCCGCACACACCCACACATGCACAGGTTTGTTACTCTATCTTTGTGGGGACTCTCCATTCATTTCTATGGGGAAAACTCTAAATGCAATATGACGACCTTAACCCCTACCCAGTCAGTAACCAAACAAAATATTTCTAGTTTTTTGATTGCTTTCACAAATCTTTGTGGAGACCTGAAAAAATGGTCCCCACAATGTCAGAATAATAGGTTTTTATTACATTGTGGGGGCCATTTGTTTTTTTTTTAACATGCCAGAGTGCTGTGGTCACCGTGCTTATTGTCAGAAAGTCAAAGCCCTCCATCCCAGGAAGACCCCCCCCCCCCCTCCACCAGGTTCAGGCTGTGGTGATAGCATCTCCTCACAGTTTGCTCTCCTGCTCTTGTTTCCAAATTGCTTTGTCACTGTAAGTGTACTGCTGGCTAAAGATTGCTATTATCATGCAAGCGCAGCTGTGAAGAGGTTAGGGGGCATAGTTTATAGCGGGAGCAAGTGGAAGGAAGCTAATTGTTTGCCTTTTTTCCACGTAAAATGAAGTGCGGTGAGAAAGCCAGTGACACTCTGGCTTTTTGAAAACATATTCTTATTAGATGCCCAGTTTTCCGGTGGACAAACCTGTTAACTGGACATGTTTGGAGCTGCAGCAACAAATGCACTGGGCATGAGCGTGTGTCAGTACCAACCAATCGAGAACACTCAAGCATCTGTCAGTCAAGACCGGACCAGTAAGACCCGTTGCATTATCCACCAATCCTGACCACACTTTAATATTAATTAATATAATTTTAATTAATTAATATGAATTTCCACAGGGAGCTCCACCTCGCACGTACGTACTTGCTTATTAGCTCTGCTTGTGTTGCAATACTTGTTTTGTAACATTGCACGCCTATTACTCTCTCTGATGGCACGCCTATTACTAACAATTATTCAGTTGTAAACAAACTTCTGTACCGTGTGTTCTGAGTATTGATATGAATGGGTATTGGCTCTGCACCAATTCTTCGCAGTAGCGTGCGAGCCCCCCCTGCCTGGGTTCACAATCCCCTCGCACCCCCCC
>JABFEA020000138.1:27391684-27404829 GCA_019775915.2 Cyphomyrus plagiostoma | reverse complement strand
CGTCATGCAAACGTGTCATGGCATGACTGGAGTTCGTGTTGGCTGATGTACTAATCCAGTGTGGTCATATTCAAATTAATACATTTTCATATTTTCCAGTCATAGGCATTTGTCTTCCCCCCCCCCCTTCCACAGTACTGCTTGCTTTCTGTTTTCTTCTCCCCTTGCCAGATGTGACCTGCCCAACTTATTTAGTGCTTTTATGCCTCAATGGATGGCACAAACTTGGGGTTTGTGTGTCTCTCATAATGTCTCCCCCTCACCCCACAGTGGTGCCCCACATCACAGACGCCATCCAGGAGTGGGTAATGCGTCAGGCCCGGATCCCTGTGGACGACGATGGCTTGGAGCCCCAGGTCTGCGTGATTGAGGTATGCCCCCCCCCCCCCCTTTTCGGCATGCGGCCCGGCTGAGCAAAGGGTGGGGTTTGTGCGGCGGTGTGCGCTAGGCGTAGCGGACGGCACAGGCTATAGTGCCGTGTGCAGCATGATAGTCTTCTGTTGAGAAGGGAGTGGCAGGGTGACGGGGAGGAGACTCAGGCCGTGTCCCATTTGCGTCCCCAGCTGGGCGGCACCGTAGGTGACATCGAGAGCATGCCCTTCATCGAGGCCTTCCGGCAATTCCAGTTCAAGGTCAAGAGGGAGAACTTCTGCAACATCCACGTGAGCCTAGTGCCACAGGTCAGTGACGCGTCCCCACTGTCGGCTGGCTCAGCCGCGCAGGCCGGGGGCCCATCCTGGGCCGCGTTAGCCTGCCTCTGCCACTGAGCCGGTTAATCCCTAAAGGGAGTGAAATCATGGGTGCCATTCTTATACTCTGAATTTTACACTGGATAGTCTGGTGTGGTTTAACACAGCAGGCTTAAAGGCGTCTCTTTGACGTAATGCTCATCATATAATGTCTCTGGTCCCCCACCTCAGCCGAGCGCCACAGGGGAACAGAAGACGAAACCAACACAGAACAGCGTCCGCGAGCTTCGGGGCTTGGGGCTATCTCCAGACTTGGTAGGTCATCCGTCCTCTTACCCTAGCAAACCGGCCACGCTTACAGGATATTGGCAGAAATTCTCCCTCACGCGTGATCTCAGAGCACGTGTGTTTGATCTTTAGGTCGTGTGTCGGTGCGCCACGCCGCTGGACACTGCTGTCAAAGAGAAGATATCCATGTTTTGTCATGTAGAGCCCGAACAGGTAAGTCTTGCAGTCTCAAAGTATGAACAGTGTCTGTACCCGCAGGTTTCATGGCAAATTGATCTAATGCTCTGCCGTGTTTGTAAAAGTTGTGTGTGTCCCACAATGCACCTGTCACTGAAGCGCACCTTCGCCAGTGCCTGATGGCCTGGTTTGTTTATGAATGTTGCACTTCGCTTGGAACGCAAAGGGCTTGTGTTGTGCAATCAGACACCATAAGTCACTCGGTCAACCTAGGCGACGCCCCCCTCTGCCTGTCCAGGTGATCTGCGTCCACGATGTCACATCTATTTACCGTGTGCCCCTACTGCTGGAGGACCAGGGCGTAGTGGACTACTTCTGCCATAGGCTGGACCTGCCCATTGAGACGAGGCCCCGGAAGATGCTCACCAAGTGGAAGGAGATGTCTGACAGGTGGGCTCGTCTCCGGAGCTGCAGAGGGCTGTGGGTCTCTGAAGACGAATCTCAGCAGTGGATGCTGTGCCCCTTCAGGAGAATCGCACATGATCACATGAGCCCCAGCTGACACGAGCCACTGTATGGTTTTGGGATGTTGATGGTTTATCTGGACTTCTCTCTATTTAGCCACTGCATGACCATCAGTACAGGAGTTATATTCGACTTTTATATTGTTAAAAATCAGACACCAGTAGTTTGAGAGTTTTTGTGAAACATGGGAGCTTATCTATTTACTTGCGGAGCCCTGGAATGCTGCATGTCGGTCTCATTGCCTTTGGGCACTGGGACATCAGCACGCGTTTCAGAGCTAAGTGACACGCCCTGACATACAGCAATAAAATAATAATAATACTAAACCTGTTGACCCTGCCTTGCCACAGGTCTGACCGTCTCCTGGAGCACTGCTCCATCGCCCTGGTGGGGAAGTACACCAAATTCTCTGACTCGTACGCCTCGGTCATCAAGGCCCTTGAGCATTCGGCGCTGGCTATCAACTACAAGCTGGAGGTCAAGGTGACGTGTGCATCGCCCGCCCTCCCTGCCCTGTCCTCAGACTCCTTGGCTGGACTGTGTGCTTAGCCGACATCTGTGTTTTTAAGCATCCGTGCATTCTGCTGTGGCCGGGCGTTGCTGGGTGGTAAGTTGGCTAACCCCTGTGTTTGACGACGGGTTATGCTGTCTGACAGAATAAATCTGGAATTTCTTAGGAGATGAGTGGGATTCATTTAAAGATCAATGTTAAATCATATGTCTTTAATTAAAAAAAAAAAAACAAATAATAGTACAAATGCAGGCACATCCTCGCTCACTATGGTCCAAATGGCTGGTTGATAACGGAGCCATTCTTCCCTCCGCAGTACATCGATTCGGCGGATCTGGAGCCAGCCACGCTGCAGCAGGAGCCTGTGAAATACCACGAGGCGTGGCAGAAGCTCTGCAGTGCCGGGTGCGTGATTGCCACCCTGGTGGGAGACGTATGCAGTACATGCCCGTACTACTCCGGAACCACAGTCTTGCTTCCCGTCTGTCTCAGAAGCCTGTGTTTGTATTGTATAGGAGTGCGTGTGTCCATCAAAATACGAGTCTGACATACGAGTGCAAAATTGTTTCAGTTGCCCTCTCCTCCCTACCTTTCAGTTGATTTTTTGGGGGGGGTTTCGAAGTTCCCCTCCCTGTACTTGTCCACAGCCACGGGGGGGCTGAAGGCCATTGTTCTGATTCAGTGGGGCAGGGTTGCGAGCTGCTGTTCTGTGCCCACAGTGGTGTCTTGGTACCCGGCGGGTTTGGAGTTCGAGGCACAGAGGGCAAGATTCAGGCCATTAGCTGGGCAAGAAAGCAGAAGAAGCCATTTTTAGGTGAGCAAAGAGTAACTCGTTACAGGTGGGGTGACAATAAGTGTAATGCTGGTTTGCATTGTCCCCCCAGTCAGTTTAGCTGTGATAAGGGGCTCATGAGAATCTCAATATGTCTGTGCATCCTTGCAGGTGTGTGCCTTGGCATGCAGCTGGCCGTGTGTGAGTTTGCCAGGAATGTTCTGGGCTGGCAAGGTGAGTCTCTGTCCATTTGCCCCCCCTATCTTTATTGGTTGTGGCTGGTCGTTTTCCGGCTCTGGGCCACAGAGCCGGAAGTGTCAACCTGACTCAAAAAATGAATCTTAAGTGATTTGTTAGATTTCCCGAAACAGCAAGCCCTTGAGCTCATATCATTTTGTCCCAACAGATGCAAACTCGACAGAGTTTGACCCAGAGTCTAAGCATCCTGTAGTACGTATCCCATGATGCCATTCTTCCCCCACATGCAGTCACCCCCCCCCAGGTGGCCATTATTCTGATCTCTGATTGCCCCCCCCAGGTGATTGACATGCCGGAGCACAACCCTGGACAGATGGGCGGTACGATGAGGCTGGGAAAGAGGCGCACGATCTTCAAGAGTGGTAACAGTGTTCTGAGTAAGCACTCGAGCGGCCATCTTGAATCAGGGGGTCATGACAGTCTACTGCCGGGGGGGGCACACTCATGGCTGCTGCTCTGTTCTTTCACAGGGAGGCTGTATGGAGATGCTGACCATGTTGACGAGCGACACAGGCACCGGTTTGAGGTGAGGCCGGCTCACCGCGTCACTTCTACCTGAATGTGTAGAGCACGGCTATTGGACTGGAGGGCCGTCGGCTGATTGCAGCCTGTCCGCTTGGGAAAATATTGCTAAAATTTCTAATCTGACCTGCAAGATTTTGGATTCAATGATCTGAAAAATCCTTTATCACAGCTTTAAAAGCCGTGCTATTCTTAGTTTCTGCAGTTGGGGGAGCACTATAGTGCTTAATGAGTATAATATATTGCTACTGTTGGCCTTGCGATGCTGAAAAGTACAATGGGTTGTAAGGGTAACAGAGCAAAGACAATGACCAAAGAGAGTGTAGTCTGACTTTAAGGTGAAGCTGCTGTAAACCATGTCTCAGAATTTGTGAAGACCTGCATGCTTAAAGCTGCAGAACACACCCCCCCCATCAAAAAAAGAAAAAACATTCAAGTGGGGGTGCTGCCTTGCTTCCTGTCTCTTCTGTTTTAAATGTGTTGATATAGGTTTCACTGAATTGGATCTAATATGATCCTGGTGGTTAAAATTGTTTTTAATCCAATGGTGTAATGAGCTCGACACTCTGCAAAGCTCTTCTAGTGTCAGACTGTTACGTCGGCTTCTAACTGATGAGCCGGGGTGGCCAATCTTATCTGCACAGAGACAATGTGTGTGTGTGCGCGTGCAAGTTTTAGGGGTAACCTGTAGGTCAGCTGTTCAAACCCAGGTGTGAGGACTCTTGAGCCAATCAGTCCTCTTAATTAGTAATCTAATGAGGGAGTTGCAGCGCAAGGCCACATACACAGCGGCTTGTTCTGGATAAGATTGCCCACCCCTGCTACAGAGAGGTGTGGGATGCACATAATACAGAGTTAATAGAATTTGAGCGAGAGATTCACAAACCAAGATAGTTTCACATCAATATAAATTCTAGTTTCCTTCCAGAAAATGGTGAATGAAGTATGTACACATTGTGTATTTGGGTCTCCTCCCATCGCTGAGCTCTCTGTCACTAAGCTTGTATCTATTCCCCCCCCCCCCAGGTGAACCCGGACCTGAAACAGCACTTTGAGGACAAAGGTTTCAGTTTCGTCGGGCAGGACGTGGAGGGCGAGAGGATGGAGGTCATTGAGCTGGATGGTGAGTCCCCTGCACGTCTCCGGTCCCACCAGGTCCAGCTAAGAAGCCTCCCAGCTACATTACTGGGCTCTTGGGGTTAAGGTTCTGACCCGGTGCCTTGTCTTTAGATCACCCCTACTTCGTGGGGGTACAGTACCACCCAGAGTTTACCTCCCGACCCATCAAGCCCTCCCCTCCCTACCTTGGCCTCCTGTTGGCCGCTGCTGGAAAACTGCACAGCTACCTGCTCAAGGGATGTCGTCTGTCGCCAAGGTAACCGGCACCTCGTCAGTGGGAGGCAGAGAAAAATGTGGGCAGTGTGGTCTTTTGGAGCTGGTGATCATCATGCTACATATTCGCTCCTATTGAAGAGTCTGTGGCTGGTTAATGGGCAAAGTCCAATTACCTCCTCAAAGTGAGATTAAAGAGAGCCAATGCTGTCATCAGAGTGTGAGTGCTGGGGGGGTGGGGGTAAATTCGGCAGTTGACCGGAGCCCGTTCCCCCCCTTGCAGGGACACGTACAGTGATCGCAGCGGTAGCAGCTCTCCTGACTCTGAGATCGCCGAGCTCAAGTTCCCCTCGGAGGCCCAGAACTGATGCCCTGCCGTCCTCCTGCGAGATTGAGATTTGACTGTGCACAGGCCAGGGATGAGCTGATGGCACCTGTGTAACTGACGTTTTAAGGCAAAGCGGATGGTTCTGCATCACACAGGAACGGATGCAGAGGCTGAGAAAGTGCTGATGGGTTTTTAATTATAACTACCTATGGAATGAGCTTGGTGTACACAAGTGCTATTGAACTATTCCTTTAACATACCTTGGTTGGAGCATGCTGAAGCCTAGTCACTGTATTAATACAAGTGACACCTCACGTGGCTGTGGCTACATCTTGCTGTATATATGTTGTGGAATTTGGTACCACTGGAAGACCATTGCTATGGTACATGGGAGTGGAGTTACATGATGCACTCTCCTCCCCCCCCCTAGTCCTTAGGGACCTGAAATGGCATGTGTTCACTCCTGAGAGCAGAAATAAACTGAGTTCAGGGCCAAGGACTAGATTGGGACACACTGGTGTAATAAAGCCAGGCTCCTCTACTGTGGGTCACCCAGATTTCCTTTATTGTTTATTTGCCTTGTTTCAAGTATGACAGAGTGGTATTAAAATTAATGGTATTTTGTCAAATACTCAGACTTATTCTTTACACTGACTTGGAGCTACAATTTCTCATCATCCATTAGAGTAGAGACAGAGCAATAATTAGGTTGACATCTCCTAAGCATATAACAGACCTGCTTCCACAAATAGATAAGGGTTGTTGAGCATGGCATACAGTCAGACTATAACTTGCAGGGTAATTAAAGTAACACGGAGGGGGCTGGTCTGTGTGCAGCTGATGGAGGGGTGGGAAGCAGCATGGCATGCTGCTGGTGATCTCACTCCAGTGAGAGATAAGCCCTCTGCACCATACCTGAGAAGCAACAGAAGAGACAAAACATGTCACATGCAGTAGACTTCTGGAACTACACCCACTATCCTGGGTAAGAATGCTGGCCTCAGTCCCATATCCGCAACTGTCATCCAACAGTCCAGTTACAATAAAGCTCACATCAATGACCAGTCATTGGAAACTAGACTGCTATACTTGGATACGAATGGGTACCTGCAGTAATCCAGCACAGCCCCAGCAGGTAGTCCCACCCTGAGGGAAAAAGGGAAAACATGAAGGTACAGCTCCCGAACAGCTAAACATGCTATCTATTTGTGCTTTTGCTTGCAGTGAGACTGTTGGAGAATTGAAGGCTGGTGGCACTGTTGCCTACAGCCTCAGACCTTTTCCCCATAATGCTCTGGCATGCTGATCGTGAACAGGGTCCACAGGAAGAGCCCAGCTCCTTGGAAAGCATGCGGCAAGGGGAGGGCAACTAACAGTTCAGAGATCGTGAGTGTGTGGATGGATGGAGCATCTAAGGGACAAAGCTCCGTACCTCAGCACCCACTACAGGCGGTAACTATCTGACTTGTTCACACAGTTGTGGCAATATGGGGCGACTCTGGAAGGCAGCAGCGCCACAATCCCAAACCTGGGGGGGGGGAAATAAATAAATCAGCTCGTTACAATCCACCCAAAAATCTAACCACCACAATACCATCTGTGTTAGGCCTGGTTCAGCATTTGAGTACAAGTAGTTCTCATAAGCGAGCGGAGCTCTCAGTGAGGGCAAGTGTGTCATCAACACCAGGCCAAAACAGCAACATTGAGGCTTCAAAAGCAAGATGCGTTTAGGAGACTCAACTTCCTTAAGTGACAAAAAAAAAAAAGAAAAAAGAAGAAACTTCAAATAAAATCAACCCACCCACAAAGGTGGTTACGGTCCATGTCCCCAAAGCCAGCTTCAGGAACTGGGGGCCCAACCTAACGCCTCTGCCTTCCACTGCCACACGATCCATGATGCACCGGACCCTCACGGCTTCACCAGGTGCTGAGCTCACGAAAGGCTGGCCCAACGGCCAGGGGCTTGTCTACGAGTGCACTGCCCAGGCCTCCATTCCAGGCAGGGTCTCTGGGATCTGTCTGGACCTGACCAAGGACCAAACTGCCCTGATGGAACACAAGATTCTACTGCATATTCATGTTGCACTAACGCCATGAAATGCAAAGTTAACAGCAGTTTGCTGTATGACTGACCAACAATCAAAGTCACAACTCACCATCACTAAGTTGAGAAACTCATACCAACTGGATGTGGACAGTAAAGCAGACTCAGGAGCCAAATGCATGGACTACAGCTGCAGAATAAGAACCGTAAGTTAAAATCCGCATTAACACATTGAAATAATTGATATCAGTAACAGCAGTGAATGTTCCTATCCTGTATGTTGCTGATGCAGCTAGAGAACTGAACAGCGACCGTAGGAAGGCGTCATTCTTGGCCCTTCTTTGACCACGCCTGCTATAGGTAACAGGGTCGGCTCCAACGAGGGCCGGTTTAAAACTGATGGAAGATATCTCACCGTCTCTGGTGCGTGGCCTCAATTCCGGCGTGGCCCATAGTCTTCTCAGGCCAGGCGTAATCTATTAAACATGCATGCAAAACTGCGTAAAATAAAACCGACTACTCAAAGTACACATGCTCAGTTTGCAGTTCGACAGCACACGTGTCTCCCTGAAAGGCACCCGCTAGAATCACGCTGCAGGGCAAAGTAAAGTTCCTCCTAAGTTCAATATCCTTTTCCATAATGTTGCCCCTTAGTTATAAAAACTAAGCAGCGACCGTCGGTAAAAGTTATACTGTAGGCACCTTGTTGACCGTTTCAGCTACGGTGTTCACTGAAACGACTTCGATAA
The DNA here is from genome assembly GCA_019775915.2 of Cyphomyrus plagiostoma. Lineage (NCBI taxonomy): Eukaryota > Metazoa > Chordata > Actinopteri > Osteoglossiformes > Mormyridae > Cyphomyrus > Cyphomyrus plagiostoma. The sequence continues at coordinate 27,396,634 of JABFEA020000138.1, read as the reverse complement.
GGGCCAAACTGACAACGTCCCTCAAAGCATAGCGTTTGTGGCAAAAGGGTCACTGCATAGCTTAAAACCAAAACGCATTAATAAACAATGCGTTACAGTAAATCTGAAAAAAAGATGCATACGAGTTGCAGACGCTAAATTACAGGAAAACCATGCTTGAAAGTTTTGACAAAGCCACATAAGGACCCTTAAAGTATCAGTACGTTTACTTCTACTCCTTGCGTACCACGACGTTTCTGTAACATACCAACGACACTTTTTTAATTATTATTCGTGCAAATACCGCGGCGATTTAGAGACCAGAATACTGTAAGCCCCGTAACATGTTTAATTTTAATTGTAAATCTTTTTTAACCTAGAGCCACGACAAGATGACTAAGGATTACAAAATAGAGCAAGAAGTACCTACCATATTGCACTACAAGGGAAGCCAAAGAAAGAGACGCGGGCTGGATTTCCTTTATGTACGGGATATCCGTGGCGCTGATTGGATCACTACCGCCAGAGAAAACAAGGCATGCTGGGAAACAAAGTTCTTTTAATACTTATTCTATGAAAAACTACAATATACCAACCAGTATATACCAACGGTCGAACCGTTTAGTGTATGGGAGGTATTTTCCGCAAAAAATAAAATGAAAATGATAAAAATTAAATACAACTTCCATTTTTTCATTTACTTTCCAAAGTCTGTGCGCATAAATCCTGCAAAAATCAAATGACAAATATTTGAGCAAGATGTGTAAAATTTAAAAATAAAATGAAAAACTTTGTCTTTTCATTTTCCAATTTGACTTTTCATTTCCATGTCTGGCTTTTCATTTTCAAGTTCACTACATGCAAATATATGGCGGTGCTACTGATCACTGCGTTTGCCGATTCCTTTCTCCTTGTGTTTCTTGCTCATGGTCGCCCGTGTCGCCCAAACTAATGGCAAAGTCACATACGGTTTAAGTTAGCTACTTATCTGCAGCTTCCAATTCATTTCGCTTCTTATTCGTAGCGTCTTATTTCGGGGCTTAAGTTACTTCCAGCTTCCTGATAGGGGAGCTCCTTATAAAAGTATTCCTTATTTTTATCATTTTCATTTTATTTTTTGCAGAAAATACCTCCCATATTTACTGTACCTTGAATAAAAATACGTTATTTCTCTAAAAATATATACATTACAAAAACGTACAAGTGGAATAAATATAGTAGTCGCATACTGTACAATGACAATAAAAAAGACTCTAAGACTCTACTGTTAAATACAGGATTGTCCGATCATATCTTTCGAGGGCCAAATAATAAATAATATCTAAATAATATATAACAATAAAACACGACTTGACCCATGTATCGACAGACAACTGAAAGCTAAATCCTATAATTACGCAGTTTAAAGCGACATAAGTTGGTTATTACTTTCAGTACCATGGATAGCCGTCACCAAGGGCCCTTCACCTTGCATGACTTTAGAGTTTTATAGCAGTCCTTTTGAAACCAGATTTACTAGGGTCTTTCAGAACATAGCATCAATGAATCCTTATAAGTAAGGTTAAAACTTCACGGCCTATATAAAGTTCATAAAGTGAAAGAAACTCCTCTGCAAATGTCAGAGTGACGGACGTTTTACACGAAAGCTAAGATGCAGACCGACTTAAACATTTAAAAATAGCAGAATTGCAATACTGGCGTGTGGTTAAATATCGACAAATCGTATGACAGTAAGTGCTTTAGCAATAAAACGAATCAGGTGACACGAAAGATTTACACAGCACAGAAATAAAAGCGGGTAGGCGCAAAATGAGATGTTGCATAACTTATAGAAAGGGTCACGTGAGTTCTAAAAAAACAGGTTTGGCAAATGTATTCAAAAATGAGCATCTGGGAGTTAGTGTGCAATAAATTAAACGCAAGACAGGCTGCCGAAAATAGTTCATAATCCTCAACTTCGATTAGCATCCTAAAATACCATTTGTGTTGAACAACTTATATTGCCATATTATTGTTCCTAAATATTAAATAGCCTATTGATATAATTTTGCCAATTTACTGAATTCATTCTAAGATCCGAATGAACGTAAGCGATGCCTCTTATATAATCCATTCCCTAAAACACAGGAGCCTGCCCTCTAGTTAAGACGCGATCACATGACTGGTGCACTGCCCCAGTCGCGACCCACGGAGCCAGCTCGCGTCCTACAGACCGGCTGTCAGTCGGGTATCCCGCTTCGTTTGCGCAGAAGCCGAAGCCGCGCCGTTTCAGATATGTTATGGATATGCTATGGCAGTACCAGTTTAGGATCATACTACTGGGGGACTCCACAGTGGGCAAGTCGTCTTTGCTGAAGCGCTTCACGGACGGGGTATACAGCGATGTGGCGGACCCGACAGTGGGGGTGGATTTCTACGCTCGGTCACTGGAGATCGAACCTGGGGTGAAAATCAAACTGCAGCTTTGGGACACGGCCGGTCAAGAGCGCTTCAGGTGATCACTGTTGTTTAGCACATTATTTCCGATGTATAGCTCCATTTATGAAAAGATGCCTTTAAATGAAAAACGTGGAATGGCATGCGATTACATATTGTTTTGCTTAAATTGCGATTGATTTGTTACGCAAGTAATTCCACTTTCGTTTCGTATGTAAATACGCTGCCACGCTTTATCATCACAAGTTAAATGGCAATAATAAAATTAAGTGTGATGGAGCGTTGTTTCGGCTAAAGAATGGGAAAAATTCTTTATAGGCTAACTGAAAATCATGCTAAACGTAGTTTTCAGCAGCAAACGAGGAGGCTGTTTTATCCGCGGAAAACGCCTGCACCACAGGGGCAAATGAGCAAAAGGAAACCACAAATTTCGCCATAGTGACATACACGCATTTACAGATTAGTGCAGCTAACGAATTTGCTTTCCGGCGTTTGAAGGCGATAAGCAGATACATTTACATTTTATGTTAATTATATTTTAAATACCCAAAACTATCCTTCTCAATATGCATCGCCTATCAGAAAACACGTTCAAGTACAAACACACGACCTATGGAGACCTCTTGTTTTTTTTTTCTTTAATAGTAAGCCTGGCTGAAGCTTTGAGAAACATTGCCGAAACTCGGGTGGAGGGCTTCACAATTTCCCCCATCTGCTCATGGTCCTGTTGCCATGATTGCCAGGCAACCGACAGCATGACCAGCTGACTATTTTTGCTGAGGTTTTAGCAAATGTTCTTGCTGCAGCAGCCCTGGAAATGCAATGGTGGATCTGCAGTCTCAGGGCTCTCAGTAAACTCAAAAAAGTTAGTGGTATTATACATAACAAGCAGCCACTTTTCCCTGTTTCAAGTCAATTTATAATGAATTAGAATGCTCCTGCAGTCATAAACTCTGTTCCATGGTCACCAGGTCGATAACAAGCTCGTACTACCGGAATTCGGTTGGCGGGCTGCTGGTGTTTGACCTGACCAGCCGGAAGACGTTTGAGCACATCCGAGACTGGCAGCAGGAGGTCAGCGAGCACGTGACCCCGCACCAAATGCTCTACATCCTGGTTGGCCACAAGAGCGACCTGGTGAAGGAACGCAAAGTGTCCCGGGAGGAAGGGGAGCGTCTGGCGGCAGCACTGGGCATGCGCTACGTGGAGACGTCAGCCAAGTGCAACACCAACGTTGACCGAGCCTTCGAGATGCTCACCTCTGACATCTACGAGATGATGAAGCGTGGCGAAATCTCTGCTTATGACGGCTGGGATGGCGTCAAGTGTGGTTTCAGTGCCCGGGCTCTCTACCTGCCCCAGGAAGATACTGAGCAGGAGAAGAAGTGTCAATGTTAACAAAAGCCCACATGAAGTGGCACCGAAACCCCCTACCATTGCCTGAATCCATCGCAGAGGAGTTTGTCTGTTTGTAAACTCTTTATAGTATGCACAAGCCAGCTCCTGCTGTGATGTCATCATCGTGGGCCTGCAGCCATGTCTCTACTGAGACACCTGTCTGTAGCACCAAATAAGGCTTCTGTTTGCACTAGCGCTGTGTGAACATCACACCAGTTGGGGGCAGAAAACAGAACCACATGACAGTGGTGGGGGAGGACCCTGGAATAATAAGGCGATTAAGGATGAGATTTCCTATCCCAGGGTTCAGGGGGACTGGGCAAGAACTGGGTCAAGACTGTTAGGGTGAGACCACAGAGAGCCGTTATACGTATTGAATTGAGAGGTGTACTTTGAGGACCATGGATCAGACCTGCAGTTGGGATGGTCATAGAGAACAGGATAGGTTTACTATGTCAATAAGATTGTAACCCATCAGTGTGTTGCATCATACATGTGCAAGGAACAGATTGAGTGACTCAGCATTAACAACTGACTCTCCCTCCAGAAATGGGAATACCCCTCCAACTCACACACATATAACCTCAGCCCCCCAACACAATGTGGGATGGGAGGCCTGATAACACTGTACACTGAACACGGTGCCCTTCCTTGCCCTTGGCAAATGAAAGCTCGCTCTGTTGTGCTGACTTTGCACGATCAGAACACGGCTGAGTGGCTTCAGTTCCGGCCCAGTTCCTCTGCCCTGCAGGTCCTGAGCAAGGGTGCCATCTGTCGGTCACTGTCGAGGGTCGCGGTGCCGATTTTGTAAACGTTGACCGAGAGCTGCTCTGTTCCTCTCATCACAATCTCAACTCAAATATGTGACAAGCCAAAAAAAAAGATGCTGTAATCTGTATATCCACCTTCTGTAAGGATTAGTAATAAGTTGTATGTTTGTATATTTTGAATTTATGCCATTTGTCATCTTCTGTTCACCAGAAGAAGGGAATCATGCAGGCTGACCTTGGGGGGGGGGGGGGGGGGCGCGGTACCATAAATGGAGACACATTACCCAAAAAATTTGTTCATTTTGTAAACAATGGCACAGCGCGGCAACAAAGCACCATAATTAGTGTGTTATTATTAACGAGGGTT
>JABFEA020000138.1:27360557-27373878 GCA_019775915.2 Cyphomyrus plagiostoma | reverse complement strand
ACAGCAAACTGCACCTTTCTTCACACACCACTCTGTAAAAGCCCATTCCACCCAACCCCGACTGCGTAATGAGGACAAATTCCATCGCGAAGCAGCATGATGACACACAAACAACTCACCCCCAGCACCCCCCACCCCAATGGTCAAATCTCTGGGATACACGAACAAAAGGGCTGCTGATGACTCCGTCGCAGGCTAACGGCACCGACGAACTACGATCCACGTCAAGCAGAATCTAACGTGCAGTCAGACTGTGGCTTTGGAGAACCCCACTTCGAAGGCAGAACGATGGACCTACAGTACTGAACACTCAAATAAATCAAGGTGCGACCCAAACAAGGAAACGAGCCATGGGAGAAATGCCAGGCCCTGTCAGCGGCTGAGATGTCAATCACTGTGGATGCCAATAAACTAACAAGGGGAAACAGCAGTGCATGGTAATCATACACGCCGTGTTTCTTAAAAGCCACACTTCTCACCACTTATAAACCCTACTGTGCCTCTCTCCACTGAGGGCAGCAGCGAGGCAACAGAAGACAACTAATGGGACATTCAAGACAACACACCCCAGGCTCACAATGCCATGGGTACACTGGAGAACACCTACAAACCGTCATGGATGACGTGTAGACTGCGGTCAGAAAAGCCAGCATGGCATTCAGCTACATTATTTTCGACCGACATTCATCTGAACCTGGCTCCAAATGCTGTTAAAAAGCCAAATCAAAACAAAACAAAAAAAAAAAAAGGTGACTGAGTACATACAGTGGGAGCAGTTGGTGCACTTTGGCAAACTATCCAAAATATATATTTAAAAAAACAAACAAAACAAAAAAAAAAAACCAAAGTGACAGCATTCCTCACAGTTCGAGCACAGTGTTGGCCAGCCCTTGGGGTCCTGCCTCGAAGCACGTGGAACTCAGACTCATGGCGTACGAATGAACCAGGTAAGAAAGGTTACACCCCCAGCTACCCCCGCCCCCATCCCCGCCCTCACCCCACCCCTAGTCTTAAAAATGTACATATCAGGTCCTTAAACACATCATAACTCGAGGATTTCCCACATCTTATCTTCTGCAGCCAGCGAACCAACCCAGACAAACCCAGATTTTAAAAATAAAGGAAAAAGGTACAAGAATCAGAGTGTGTCCGTCCAGCTTCCTCCAGTGCTACTACTTCTTGGTTGTTTTGCGGATCAGTGCCATCCTCTGAAGGGGGGGAACAAATCGACCTTAGCACAAGCCTGTATGAAAGGTGACTACACAGGCAACCAAAGACCACATGCACACTGCCATCACTGAGTACCTGAAAGAACTGATCTTTTCTAATCAATATTTAACAATTATAACAGTCATCACTCAAGTACAGCGATCCCCGCTATATCACGGATATTTCCACCGACGCATCACAGTTCTCTGTGATGCGTGTAAATATATATATATTATGTTATTGTGTTACTCATATCCTTAGCCTGACTTCCACATATGTGTGCTTACAAAATGTGCTTTACTAAGTTTTTAATATGTGTTTAAAGTATGTGGGAGGGGTATTTTAAGGCTTAAACTCTAAAAATGGTTATTTATATGGTCTTTCTATATCGTGGATATTCACCTATCGCTGATGGGTCTGGAACATAACTTTGGCGACAGGCGGGGGATCACTGTAATGTTAAAAATGACGGAGGATGGGAATGCCTACAAACTACAGATATTTGGGGATTTAATTAATATCGCACAAATAGTTTAGAAACACTAGCTAAAGAACAAAGGCGGTGGTTCTGCCTGCCTGGCAAAGAGTGTTTGGAACAATAACTTTGGCGGAGGGCTGGACATGGGAAGCAGCCGGCGCCGAGTTCGAGCGGCTCCAAGGACGACCTACTTGTTTGTGGGCTTCTGTAGTGCAGGCCTTCTTGTAGGGCCGGATCTCATCAGAACCAAAGCCGGGGATCCACATGTTCCACTGGCGCTCTGCGGAGGGGGCCACACACAGAACCTGAGCACGGCAGTGACGCAGAGTGACACTGACATGGCGAGTGACTGCACTGTGTCAGGTCACACTGTCCAGAAACATAGAGTATGGCTCCAAAATGCTCAAGGCACGGGGTGAATGATCATGACACCTTTTATAAATTAAATTCTATTTGCTTTTATATAGTGCAAATAGAAAGAAAAAAAAGAAAAACAAAGGAAGGAAAGGAGGAAAGCCAGATGACAACTGAAAAGAGGAACCAAACACTCCAAAATAGGGGGCAAGAAAACCTCTGGGGGTCCAAGGTCAACTGCACCCCCCCCCATCACAGAAGTTGATACAGAATGACTTTTGTTAGGCACAATCTTCAATGCCTGGCAGGTCCAAACATGGCACAGTGATGCCAGGTGAGCCCAGCCCGGCTCCCTGCACTCACCCAGGTGCAGCTGGACGTCCTTCACCTCCAGGGTGTTGGACTTGCGGTGGCGTGCCAGCTGGCACGCGGCAGTCACCACACTCTCTATGAAGTCGTCTGCAATTTGCAGCAGCATCTGAAACAGAAGTGGCCAGAGACAGATTCGGTCACATGATATGGCTTAAGAGAAAAAAAAAACAGGAATCCAGCTAAAACCAGCATGACTCACAAACCAAGCAAAGGTGGTTTGAAATTCAGCCCCATCACCAGATTAAATTCTATAAATAATGAACAAGACTGGACAAACAGGACAAGTAACTATTTTTCAGTTTCAGAGCTCTCTAAATAATCTTGTGCATTTCTTGTTCAGTCATACAAACCATTTTTTCTCCCCCAAAGAACTCAAACTCATAGTAACAATTGAGCTCACTGTATATATGACTATTAAAAAGTTAAACTCTAAAAATATGTTAATTTATATTAAGCATGATTAAGAATTCACAACAATATATGGACTTCTCACAGGAAATTACAAACAGACCAAAACACGTTTGAATATGATTAGAATAGCAACATGAAAAACAGCGACCCCTAATGGCAAATTAGTAATGAGCGGCACCTCTTCAACGTCCTCATCCAGCTGCTCGTTGGGGTCGATTTCCCTTACCAGGTCCTGCAGCTTCTTCTTGCTGAGCACCTGCAGGCAGGGTAGAAAGGTCATGACTTGCTAGAATGCGGCAGTGGGGTAAGAGGTTAAAAATGCTCCCATTCATCTTCTTTTCTGTTAAGCCATCGTCAGCATTGGACAGCTGAAACGATTACCTCTGCGAGGCAGAATACTACAAGGGGAATTAAGATGTTTCGTCATGACGATGGGGGAAATCTTCTGCTAATTGTGTCTTTTTCGAGCAACAGGGTGTCCTGCTTCTGTGCAGGAACTATTTGGCAGGCAAACTGAGCGTCTTTCACACATACTGTACTTTGGGAAAACCAAAAAAACAGGCACAAGCCTGAACCATGAAACAGAAGGGTAAACACAGACACGTTCTCTCTTAACTGGGCTTTTTCAGCCCTTCCAGAACTGGTTGTCAGCATCCACAGTTGCATACTCTGTACACATTTTTATGGTGACAGCCTGAAGAGAAGCATGATGGGTAATATGTAACATCTACACACCGAAGGATCAGTACAGCTTGAGGCAGCATACCTGTGTGCCCTCAGGGCTCAGCCTCCCGGCAGGACCGGGGGTCCCCAGCACCTTGCTTGGGGCAGCAGCGGTGCTGTTGGCCATGCTGGTGGAGAGGGGAGGGGTGGAGCTGGGGTCGGCTTTCACGGTGCTGGAGAAGCTGGAGAGGTTGATCAGCGTCTGCGGCTGGTACTGGGTCATAATCTATGTTGCCAGAATTTTAAACTGCAGTGCCTCGCCAGATCCTGAGGCTGCTTTTGGCTTGATAAAAACTAGGCTAGAGGAAAACAACATCAATAACTGTCATTACCCTGATAATACTGGACTTGGTTTTACTATGTTGGAGCACAAAACAAAAGTGAGTAAGGCAAACAAGTTGAACCTGCGATGACTTGAGAAAGTGGATTAATAACGTAAAATCACTATAAACTGACTTTCAACCTACGGGATTAGGTAAGGTCTTGTTCTTTCTAAGGGTGATGGCTGTCCATGTGTCTTTTTCATGTGGGTCTCTGTATGACTATTTTCATAAATAGTAATCTTCAACCTAACAACTGAAAACTGGGGACTTGCTCACTCTCCGTCTACACAGGTATCTACAAAATCAAAATATATCTTATTAGTGGGAAAAAAACAAAAACTTACCTTTAAACGTGATTAAGGAAATAGTTTACCCGCCAATTTCCGGTGCCGTGTTACAGCTATTTATTGAACATTTATTAAACCAATATCTGCCACTTTGTGCATCTACTTTTATGGTATTAATATTCAGATTGTTCAAATTAATGATTATAAGTGCGTTTTCTTATACACCATTCGCACCTGACAGTCACAGATATCCCGTTGGTTAGCTAACTACGTACATAAATGTTTTCTTTATATGCACACACTTCAGTTTCAAAGTAATATGTACTTATAACCAACCCCAAAATATTGTGAATTATCTTTTCCAAAGGAAGCACTAAACGTAACAAGCTAACCTTGTCCGTATTGACCAGACTGAAGCGACGATCCAGCTACCTTAACTGCTGGATCCCGCTAATTGCAATAGCGAGGTAGCTGCCGACAAGATCAAATACTCTTTTGTTCGGTTACCGCTGTGTGTTAAACTAAAAATAATTCTGTGCTACGCACCGTAAAACCCTCTATCTCCCCATGTTTCCTGGGTTTGATCCGTCTTGCATGAACTCAGGAGTCCTCAATCGCATACAATACAAATCCTGGATCAGCTTGAAATGTGCTTCCGGTCTGGGAGTAACTATTTCCGGGTCAGTATATTTTTTGTACTATAACGGAACTCCAGTATATAACAATATAGCATAGAAATATAATAGGATATATTGTTGATGTTACGGGGCGGAGTGAACTGGTACAATCAGTAAAGGTGTTAAAATAAATTGTATTATTTAATATTAATAAAATATTAATAAAAAGAGAGAAAACCAACGTTGATGGGTCTCATCCAATAAGTTTAGCGAGTCAACAATTATAGGGAGTTTCTTTGCAAGTTTCCTAACCAACTGCGGTCAAGCTATCCGCGCTTTCCCGTTGCATGGTCAAATCATCCGCCCTTACAACGTGAGGTGCATTACGGTATCAGATTTTTTAGGAAGATGTAAGAATCTGAGTCATCCTGCATAGAAAATGGTTCAAGATTTATTGTCATCTGTATTAAGTATGGGATGTGCTAATGTAAAATGAAAGTCTTACTTTCCCATAATGCAAAAAACAAGTCATATGTCATCTGAAAGTCTTAGGCTATTTCCATACAAAATGTGGTCAGCTTTTGGTCAACTGTACCCTTTTCAAGAATTTGCACTCTACAGTAAATCCATGGCTTTATGCACATTTGTTTATATGAACCAAGTTGGACAGGACATATTACAAAATGTTTCCATATATAAAACAGTATAATACTGTCTTGTATTATAGTGTTTAATTTATTAGTTTTATTTAGTATCGTGGCCAATTACAGGAGAAAAACAATATAGTATACCAATGTCCATGGCTTTTTCAAGCAAAATGAGAACAATAAACAAATGAGTGCATGTTTGGTGATCAATCGTTGTCATCAGAACCACTGAGTGAATGCGTTGATGTGCTGGATAATAAAATATTGATTTAAATGGTAGTTTTTTTCCATTAACCACATATGCGGTCTAGGATCCTGGTGAAGCAGGCAGGAGACAGTTTGGCAGTCTATCACAGGGTACAAATTCACATTTAGAGTCTCCTAAGCCGTGGATAAAACCTACACAAGTGTGCAGATAACATTCAAAATCCACAGACACATAGCTGGACGTGGGATTCAGGCACACAGCTATAGTGCTTCTCAAGGAGGCTCAGTTTGGCACAGAGACTTTAACAAGTTCGTAATTCCTAAAACCACATTGTTCCATTACAACAATGTTTTGTGAGGGTGGTAGCACTGTGCAAACATTTATTCATATTTTACAGATAACTGCTGTAATCGCTTTACTCGCGTTGGACTTTGCGCATGCGCACTTCCTGCATTCTCCAACGATCTTTAAATGATCAATAAACGTATTATTACATTAATTATTAGTAATCATTTACTAATAAAATTACTGAGTAATTCCATCACGGCCCTGTTTAGTTTTAAAGGAAACGGTTAAAGGCCAGTTTCACAGCAACTGAGATCTGTGCAGTGCTAAAAGGTATTCATTCTTTTGTGTGCGAGTGAGGGTGTGTGTGTGTGATCTCTGCCTCATCTAATTTATGTCATCGGTCTCCATTGTCTCCAGGAAACATTTGTTTTTTTATGGATCAACTAATTAACAATAAAATGTTTCAGGGTCAAACAATCACAGTCAGTATTTACATGCACAGTTTAGCTGAGCTGCGGTTATATCTCAGTTAGGGCATTTAATAGGAATACTGTACTTGACCCAGTGTACCACCACAAGAGGGCAATTGATTTTATTGTTTAAAGCCCTTTTATTCAAATCACGGTCCTCGAGGTCCGAGCACTGCTGATTTTCCAGCCTTCTTTTACCTGTCAGTCAGGTGTGAAGCCTCTGACCAATCAGAACCAGTAAATCGGTGAGTGGCAAAAGTATGTGAACCTAGCAGGTAATTTGAATGTGAGAGTAGAGTCACGTGTTGTCAAATAGTGTTATAGTTATCAATCAATGTGATGACAAGCGGGTGTGAATGGGAATGCCTGTTTACAGTGGGTATAAAAAGTACACACCCCTGTTAAAATGACAGGTCTTTTAAATGTAAAAAACGAGACCACGATAAATCATTAAGAAACTTTTCACACCTTAATTGTGACCTATAACCTATACAATTCAATTGAAAAACAAATCTGTTAGAGTTTGTTGCATAAGTGTGCACTCCCGTAAACTAGTACTTTGTTGAAGCACATTTTGATTTAATTACAGCATTTAGTCTTTTTAGTTACTCACCTGCCATCGATTAAAGTGACTCTGCTTTGTGGAAGTAAAATTGGACATTGGTAGGCCCAGGAGGGGAGGCATATTGGGTTTGTTATGGCCTTAGGCAAGAAGAGATTGTTTTGAATACTGTGTGACCTCGCTTTGTGATAGCTGCCTGTAGTTAGTTCTGCAGACCATGAAGAGAACTCAGACCTTGGAGAGGCAGACAGCAGAGCAAGGGGGGTAGAAACCACCTGCAGAAAGAGATTAGAAGCTGCTCCAACTAGTACACAAAGAGGTATATCTTTATAAAATAGTTGCAGAAGACAATACACAATATGTTACACAGTAGTGCAGATGTATAAGTAATTGTTACATTAATTATACTAATCGTATGTTAACCATGTATTTGAAGTGATTCACTGACAATATGTCAATGTGTTAATCATTAATCAGTGAAACATCCAAAATTAACAGTGATTCAATGTCATATAATAAATATATATACATATCTCAAGGATACATCTTGAATGTGTTATATGAGAGTCCGCCGTGACTGTGGGATTCTAAGCATGGGGAAGCGCTGACCGCGGTTAGAAGGCCATTGGGAGAGGGTTCGTCCACCTGTGATGGGAAAGTGTATGGTCCGAGTGGAGAGCTGAGTGCTATTACGTGATAGGTGGATGCACGAGACTTTGGGAAAGTCCGTGATTTTGAGTGGCGCCACTGTATACTGTGCAATGGGGCACAAGGCGGCAGGGAAGCCGTCACCCGCATGGGGGCTGGTCACGTCAGTGGAGGCTTGGTGTAAGGAGGGGCAAAGGGCAGGGTGGTGTGTGCACTGGATGGTGAAGGCTGGACAGTGAATGCATTGCATGCGGTAGCACAGCACTGTGTAACAGGCCGACGACGGGCAAGATTCCTGTTTGAAGACAGGAACAACCTAAGACAGGTGCTGTAGCAGACTCCTGGCTCCAAGCTAAGGGACTCGGTTTTTGGCCCACGGGAGTATAAAGGTGTATGTTGATAGGGTGTGTGGGTTTTGGGGAATGTGTATGTGGTAAAGGGTGTGGGGTCTCCCACATGCAGTATCCTCAGTGGGATAAACGATACATCGAGTTGATTTTGCTCCACACTGTTGCATAGCCCTTTGGACTAATATAGCATAAAAGGGGAATTGTGTTGGATCTGACTGGGGTGAACTTTTGCTTTTAAAACACCCAGTGTTTGGAGTTAACAGCTGGTACTTTTATGATTCTTCATCACCCAGTAACAAGGTGTCATGTTTAGTTCAGTGGTCACCCAGCAGCTGCATGCTTTGTACAGACGGCAGCTACCTTGAGAAGGGGAGTGTGTAGGATATCAGGGCCATAACAGATATTTCTTAGATCCTGTGCTCAAAACCATTTGTTAAAATGGTAAATAATGGGGAGTGAGTCAAGCAAACATTCGCAGCCTCTGGAAAGGGAGTCAGAGATCGAGGGGGAGATGAAGTGTAATAAAGGGGAAACCATTCCCAAGACAGATAATGGAATGGAAATTGGAATCGAGAGACTGGGGATAGATGGCCGAAGAAGGACACTTCAGACATACTGGAGCTAAAATGTTGTGAGACAATGCTGGAAAGGAAGGGAAATGGTTGCTGGTGAGGGAATGTACAAGCCAGAATATTATTATCAGTGGAGGTTTGTGACCTTGGGGAGAGCTAGGAGAGGGTGTCAGACTAGAGTGAAGCAGCTGAGAGATAAGATTAGCAGAGGGGATTACCTCTATGTGGCAGAAGACAGGTCTGCTGCATCTGTGCGAATGTCAGCTGACCAGGAGCAGTGGCATGTGGGAGGTTGCTCCCCCCCCACATGTGTCAAGAAGGGGTTATTAGAATGGAAGTATTTAGGACCCTGGGTGGCAGTGTGTGAGACAAGGAGTGAGAGGGTGTGCGTGGAAGAAGGAAGGTGGATGAGTAGGGATGGACAGGTGCAAAGATACAAAATAGATCAGTGTGTAGAGGTAAAGAGAAAGAGGGATGCAGAAGGAGATAAGGAGAAAGGTGGGGATCCACTGCCGGACTGGTTAGGGGAAGTGCCAGATTGCTTGTGGGCAAAAGGGAAAAATGATTTTGGCAGAGTGGTGCCAGCTGAGCCTTTGGTGGTCCACCCCAAGTCTGACTATCGGCCTCACAAGACCCAGTATCCCTTATCTAGAGAAGCAGAGGAGGGAGTGAGAGAAGTACATGCAGATCTGGTGAAAAAAGGGGGGGGGGTATTAAGAATATAAGCTATTCTCTAGTCAATTCTCCTACCTTACCTGTGAAAAATGCAAATGGTACTTGGAGGTTTGTACAAGATCTTAGGGGAGTTCATGCAGCCATACACCACAGGGCTCCTATCGTAACCAATCCAATTATGATTCTGGCTTCCCTACCAGCAGAGGCCGAATAGTTTTCTGTTATTGACCTGGCTAATGCGTTCTTTTATATCCCAGTAGATCCAGATTTCCAGTACTGGTTCAGCTTCACCTTTCAGGGGAAGAGGTGGACCTGGACATTGATGCTCCAGGGTTACACAGAGTCACTTAGCGTGTATGGGCAGGAGCTGGCAAAAAATTTGGAGGGGTTTAAATACCTTGGACACCTGTTGACACGCGAGGGAAGGTCATTAGGACCAGAACAAGTGGCCTCCATACAGGAGATACCCAAACCAGAGACTAACCGACAATTGCTTTCAGTCCTAGGCATGATTGGCTATTGCAGGCCTTGGATTCAGGACTATGCACAGAGGTCACAGCCCTTGGTTGATTTGAGAGTTGGGATAGGACTGACAGATAGACTGACGTGGACGCCCGAAGCTGAAGATCCCCCGACTGATTTAAAACAGGCGTTGATGTCAGCCCCAGCTTTGGGGGTGCCTGACTATAGAAGGCCATTCGTGCAGCATGTGGATGAGAAAAAAGGGCCTACATACAGGATCCATGCATCTGATCCTGACACAGGCCAGGGCATCTCATTTGACACCTGCACGATCAGTGCATTATCGTAATATTTTGCTAACACTGGCAAACACGACTGTGGAAAGGTGCTCTGTTTTGAATCCAGCCACCCTCCTTCCCACGGGGGTAGATGTGGAACCTAATGTTTGAAAGTAATTGACTATGTGCAGATCTAGACCGGATCTGATTGACATCCCACTGGAGTCTCCGCCTGGGTTGACATCCCACTGTTTGTCGATAGAAGCTCTTTGAGGCTGGAATATGGACCACCAGCGACGTCCTATGCCGTGGTGTTGCAAGTTGGATCACTTGTGGATGGAGGGCATCTGCCCAGACATTGGTCCACACGGGCGACTGAGCTGTTTGCCCTGCAACAGGCCTGCAATCTGGCTGAAGGACAGAAAGTCGCCATCTACACTCAAGATTCGCCTTTGGCGTGTGTCACAAGCAAGGTGCATTGTGGAAGCAGAGGGCTTTTCTCACCAGCACTGGGAAACCCATTCAGCATCATCAGTTAGTGAAACAATCACTGGATGCTCTCATGCAAAGTTTAGCTAAGGATTCCACTGGGTTTTGCTGGCAAAGAATGTTGATAAACCATGCGCTGAAAATGACCTTGTTTTGATTGAAACAGGCGCAACGGAAGATGAGCTCCATGGATGGAAAAGGAATGGAGCGTGGTGTGCTGGGGAAGGCGTGTGACAGTATTCTGGGACTAACCAACCTTATCTCCATAGCTCCCTGCATCCAGGGATGGCCAAAGCCATTCATGGCCTGGATCATGTGTGTTGTGACAGGATGGTGGCAGCTGTGACATACCCCTGGGTTTGCCACAGCTGCCCAATTCTGCGGGAAGTGTATGGTGTGCATGAAATTCAATGGGGGAAAGGGCATTCCAACTGACCCTGCATCTCCAAAGCCCAATTGATCACCATCCATCTTCCAATCCTTTTATCCTACTGGGTCGCGGGGGCCTATCCCGGAAGAAATGGGCACAAGGCAGGGAACAACCCTGGATGGGGGGCGAGCCCATCGCAGGGCACACTCACACACGCACACCTACGGGCAATTTAGCAACTCCAATCAGCCTCAGCATGTCTTTGGACTGTAGGGGGAAACCAGAGTACCCAGAAGAAACCCTACAGCAACACAGGGAGAACATGCAAACTCCACACACATGCAACCCAGGCGGAGACTCAAACCCAGGTCCCAGAGGTGTGAGGCAACAGCACTAACCACTGCACCACCATGCCAAGTCGATCACCTGCTTATGGATTTCATTGAGCTAATGCTGTACAAGGGATATAAATATTGTTTGGTGATTGTAGATCTGTTTTCCAGATGGGTGGAGGCATTACCTTGTCGCTGCCCTGATGCTCAATGGTACTGTGTTTGTTGCAGAGACCGTGGCTAAATTGTCCCATCGGATGCAAATTGATTTGAAGCATTATTGCGACTGTCACGCCTTCAGTGGAAGGATGGTGGAGAGGGCAAATCAAACACTGAAACTGAAATTGGCAAAAATTTCAGAGACGACGGGCCTGCCCTGGGTTGATGCCCTGCCTGGCTTTGTTATTCATGCATGCCAGGACACATCGCCAAACAGGGTTGGCTCCTTTTGAAGCGTTGACAGGAAGGCTGATGCGTGTTTTATCTCCCTCACGATATGTTACACTGGAGATCATGGATGGGGATTTTCTGACTTATCTTACACGTTTGTGGCAAGCGGTAGGTGCAGCCTGGGACCAGGTTTGTGTCAATCGGACGATTCCAGAGGGAAAGCTGAGACAAGCTGTGACACTGCTGGAACCAGGGAGCTGGGTGTTAGTTTGTGACTTGATTAGGGAGGGATGGAACACGCTGAGATGGAGGGGACCACTCCAGGTCCTGATGGTGGCCCCTCACACAGTGAAAGTGGAGGGCATCGACGTCTGGCTCCATTGAGTCCACTGCAGACGCGTGTCCGACCCTGGTGGTTCTTTCAGGACTAGCCATTTTTATTGTGACAGTTATATTTGGGATGGATGCTATAATGTTTTGGAGAACCACTTTTTCCAGCTGTGCCACACGCTGTACTCCAACAGAGCCAACCCCATGACAAATTCTGGATCATGGGGAAAAGGGAGGAGATGGTTGCCAGTACTGTGGAGCTTTTGTCCCGAGCAGTGACTGCTGAGCTGAATGTTTCAGACTGCTGGGTTTGTCATCATATGCCCCACACTTCTATGGCATGGCCCTTCTACGAGATTTTTCTTCCATCTCTTGGAGTGGCAGACCTTCAGACAGAGGTGGCTGCCTGCAGACTGTAGCTGAAAAAGGGGCCGATCAGACACTTGATACTATAGAGGCAGTTAAGGGTGAATTATCCGCGATTGAGCAGATAGCTCTGCGAAACTGTATGCCATTAGATTTCGTATTAGTTCAGAAAGGTGGTGTTTGTGTTATAGAGGGGAAAGAAAGTTGCACATACATCCCTGATTCCTCTCAGGATGTGCAGGATCCAGAGAACATAATGCACAAACAGATGTCTGAAATACATGAAGAGCATGGCCTGTTTGAGTACAGCTGGGACAGTTGGTTCTCCTGATTCTGGGTTTATCTGGGGTATTCAAGGCATTGGTTTTTATTATATTGCTTTTGCTTGTAGTGTTGCTACTAATCATATTGCTGTTTAGGTGTTGTTCTAGTATTCTGTCTTCCTAGGAAAATCTGTTATGTTCCTGCGGGCTGCCCCTGCTCCACGGGTGGGTGATCCTCCCATACCTGCTTGGTTCTACGACCCACAGCCCCAGGTTCTCCTCAATGTGTCCAGCAACGCCAACTCTGCTGGTGACACATGTTTCATCCGACCACCACTGCTCTGCTTCACCTCGTCGCACCTTCATCCGGAAGACTACAGCGATGTGGACATTATCTGTGAATAGCATGGGTCTCGCATGTTCAATGGGGGTACCGAGTGCCAGAGTGTGATGGGAGCGCTTTTCTGGATTCCCCGAATAAAAGAGATTACTTTACTCATCAACTGAGAGGTTGAGAGTCTTATTATCAGTGAGGTTGATTTATAATTTATGTCCCTCTTCAAAGACAAGATGAAATCTAGTCAGGGAGGCCTACAGCAACACTGAAGGAGCAGTAGGAATTTCTAGTACTGGTTGTGTACATATAACATCTCCCATATTCTACACGTCTGGACTGTGTGGTAGGTCACAAGACAGAAGCCTTTTCTTACAGAAACATCCAGGCTGAGCTAAATTTTGCAAAAAAAAATATATACAGGTCGTCGTCGACATACGACCATGATTGGTTACGACTGACTGGTCGTAACACGATTTGGTCGTAAGTCGCATATGTATAGCCTACTGTACA